>JBBPBR010000004.1:15169111-15190981 GCA_037974775.1 Cicer pinnatifidum
GGGGGTTGAATTGTGATCTTTTTAAAATTTTTATTCATATACCTAATTGACACGAAAAACTTCACTTCTTGAATACCATTTGGTTACTTGAGTGTACGGAACATCAAGAACGAATACAATTGCCAATTAATAACGAAATAAACAAAACAAAATGATACGAATTTGGGTTGCCTCCCAATAAGCGTTCATTTAATGTCTTGAGCTTGGCGTTCCACTCTTCAAGTGGTGATCAAATTAATGAACTCCATTGAAAGTTTTGACTCTCCCCTAAGTAGGGTTTGAGTCTTTATCCATTCACTTTGAAGTTCCGGTTTGAGTGTGTGTCTTTCAACATCACAGCACCATATGGAAATACCTTGATGATTTTAAAAGGCCCGACCATCTTGACTTTAGTTTCCCTGGAAACAACTTCAATCTTGAGTTGAAGAGAAGAACTAGTTCTCCTTCTTTGAACTCCTTGAATTTAATTTTTCTGTCATGCCACTTCTTGGTTTTTTCTTTATATATCTTGGTGTTTTCATATGTAGAATTTTGGAACTCCTCTAACTCGTGAAGTTGAAGAATTCTCGACTCGTCTGCCTGGACTAAGTCAAAATTCAAGTACTTCGTGGCCCAAAATGCTCAATGCTCCAGTTCAAGAGGAAAATGACAAGGTTTACCATACACTATTTGATATGACGACATACCTAGAGGGTCTTAAAATCTGTTTGGTATCCCCAAAGTGCATCATCAAGTTTCGTTGACCAATCCTTTCTTGAAGCATTCATTGTCTTTTCAAGGATTCGCTTGAGTTGTCTGTTGTATACTTCAACTTTCCCACTAGTTTGTGGGTGATATGGGGTTGCCACCCTATGACGCGCATTATATTTCCTTAGAAGCTATTCCATTTTCCAATTCAGAAATCGATTGCCCTTGTCACTAATCAAAGCTCGAGGCACGCCAAAACGCGAAAATATGTTTTTCTTGAGAAATGTGATGACCTGTTGTGAATCATTTGTTGGTGAAGCAACTCCTTCAACCCTCTTTGATACATAATCCACCGCCACCAAAATATAAACTTTTTCATATGAGGATGGGAATGGACCCATGAAGTCAATACCCCACACATCGATACCTTCTACTTCTAATACAGGATTTTGAGGCATCTCATCCCATTTTGAAATGTTAACGATGCGTTGGCATCGATCACACTTCTTCACATAGTTGAATGCATCTTTAAACAATGAAGGCCAGAATAGTTCCGATTGGAGAGATTTTACTAGAATTCGATTCCCACTGAAGTGACCCCCATAATTAGAGTCGTGGCAGTGCCACAAGAATTTTTCTTGCTCCTCCTCAAACACACCTTTGCAACAACCCATCCACTCCTTTTTAGTACATAAAGGGTTCATCCCATACATAGAATTTGGCATCATGGATAAACTTCTTTCGTTGTTGGTATGTGAAATCAGATGGAAGTGCCTCACCTTCTTTGAAATTACCAAAGTCAGCGAACCAAGGTGCCTTGGTAATTGCGAAGATGTGTTCATCAGCGAACTTATCTCATATTGGTCTAGTGTTATCATCCTCCTCCGCTTTCTCCAATCGAGATACGTGGTCGGCTAACATGTTCTCTGATCCCTTCTTATCTCAGATCTCAATGTCGAATTCTTGTAGTAATAGAATCCACCTGAGTAGCGTTGGCTTCGATTCCTGCTTAGCAAACAAATACCTCAAGGCAGCATGATCAGGGTAAACAATAACTTTCGATCCTAACAAATAAGATTAAAATTTATCAAAAGCGTAAACTACAACTAACAATTCTTTTATAGTTGTGGCATAATTGTGTTGTGCCTTATTTAAAACATGACTAGCGTAGTAGATTAAATGTAACAACTTATCTAACACAATTCCATCTCTTACCATAAAATGACATTTTTCCCAATTTAAGACCAAGTTAGATTTTTCACAGTTGTCTAATACAAGAGATAGATTAATAAAAAAATTATCAAAAGATGAGCCAAAGACAGAAAAGTTGTCCATAAATACTTTGATATGTTTCTCAATCATATCAGAGAATATGGATATCATGCACCATTGAAAAGTGACAGAAGCAGTAATACTCATGTCCAGCTAGTCGCTCAAGCATCTGGTCAATGAAAGGGAGTGAGAAATGATCCTTCCACGTAGGAATTAGCTATTTCTTTTCGTTCTTTTCTTTAGTGATGACGGTTGTTCCCTCTTTTTTGGTACCACTTGGATGGGACTCACCCAAGAGTTATCTGAAATGGGGTAAATGAGACTAGCTTCTAGGAGCTTTACCACTTCTTTCCTAATCACTTATTTCATTACCAAATTCGATCTTCTTTGGGGTTGTACAACTGGTTTGTGATTGTCCTCCATTAGGATTTTGTGCATACAAAAAGTCGGACTTATTCCCTTCAAGTCATCAATGGACCAACTAATGACACCCTTATGCTTCCGCATAATTCTGATCAACTTCTCTTCTTGTAAATCACTCAAGCTTGCACTAATAATAGCTGGATTCTTATTTTTTTTCACCCAGGAAGCTTACATATTTTAAATGAGGAGGAAACTGCTTGAGTTCAATATGTGATGTCTCTTTCTTTTTCTTTACGGACTCTTCTTCATCCCCTTTCAACTCATTCCATCTAGTAGGAAAACGGGGTGAGTAAAATGGCGATGCTTCTAACATGGCTAAAACCTCTTTCACCTTTGGATCTTCACTTTCTTTACCAACATCTTGGGGTAGGCATAACACTCTTTCTAGTGGAAAAATGGGTGCTTGATGCTCAATTTCTTTGTCGACTATCGCATCTAAGATCTCAATTCGATTGCACCCTTCTCTTTCTTTTGAAAGTTCTATATGGCTTTTAGAATATTGAAAGTGACGGTTTCTTCATTTACCTTTAAAGTTAAGGTGCCATCCACTACACCAATCATAGCTCGCCCTGTTGCTAAGAAAGGTCTCCCCAAAATCAAATGAATGTCATTGTCCTCCTCCATGTCTTGTACCACGAAATCCATTGGGAAAATGAACTTATCCACCTTGACTAACACATCTTCTACCACTCCATATGGGTGTTTCATTGAGGGATCGGCAAACTGTAACATTAGTTACGTGTCTTTAACTCTTCCAATGCCTAGCTTTTCATATATGGAGAGAGGCATGAGACTTACACTAGCTCCAAGATCACACAGGGACTTCCCAAAAGTTCTATTTCCAATAGCACAAGGGATAGAGAAGCTTCCAGGATCGTTGAACTTCGGTGGCAGCTTCCTCTGTAAGATAACACTACACTCTTCGGTAAGCATAACTATTTCACCACCAATTTTTTTTTCCTTTGACATAATCTCCTTCATGAATCTGGCGTATGTCGGTATCTATTCTAATGCTTCTGCAAAAGAAATGTTGATTTGCAATTTTTTAAAAACATCAAGAAATTTACCAAATTATTTGTCAGTTTCTTCATTTCTTAATCTTTAAGGGGGTGGAAGTCGAAATTCTGGTTTGGCAGTGTTTCCTTTTTCTATACCAAAGGTTCTTTCTCGTTTTCAAGAGCGATCTGCTACTCAAATGAAGTTGGTGTGGCCATTTCCTCTGAGTGGGTTGAAGTTGAAGTACTTCCACCCTATTTTGGCTTTAGGTGGTACTTGTTCACTTATCTTGCCACTCCTCCTTGCCACCGCATTAACATTATTCCGTGGATTTGGAACTATGACACTAGGAAAATTTCCTGGTGTTCTTTGTTCCATTTGTTGAGCAAGTTGACCCAATTGGGTCTCCAGATTCTTTATCTATGTAGAGTGATCTTTCTAGATGGCTCTTGACTCTTCAATGAAAGAACTTGTGTTTGATACTAATTTCTCCATAGCATTCTCCCAAGCAGCCTTTCAAGGTGGGACTTGATTTGCTTGAGCTCCTTGTTGACCCTGAGATCCATCCTATTTATCTCTACAAGAAAAAGTTGGATGATTTCACCAACCAGGGTTGTACGTACTAGAGTAGGGATTGTTCTGCTTCCCATTATTACTCACAAAATTCACATGTTTTAGTTTTTCTATATCATTTTCATCCAGTGCTTCACAAGCTCAATTTTATGTGCTCCCCTAAAAAAGTTATAACCAATATGTTTCAATAATTTGATAGGGGCCACTTGGGGTTGTATGTTTAGAGCTGCCATCCCCTTCTTTATCTTAGTGGCGATAACATCTTCTACCTGTTTTGAGAGCAACCTGCCTGGAGCCAACCCATCCATAACATTCAATTCAAATATACCACTTATTGAGCCACCACCTTTGTCATACAACATCATTTGTTCATTTGATGCCATCATCTCAATAACTTTTCGTGCTTCTGATGCGATCTTCTAATTCAAAGAACCCCCTGCGGTAGCATCCAACATAATTCTAGTGATATGCCTCAAACCATTACATAATATTTGCATCTGGGTAGTGTCATCAGAAGCATGATTCAAACATCCTGCTAGTAAACTCTTGAACCTCCTGTAAGTGTCACAAATAGATTCTCCCTCTTTTTGTTTATAACTGGAAATCTCTTGCCTCTTTCTAACGAACACAACTGGGGGAAAGTATTGTTCTAAGAACTTATCTTCAAGGTCATCCCACGTGGTGATGCTACTGGCAGGAAAGGAGTTAAGACACTCCTTAGCATCATCATTCAATGACAATCGAAATAATCTCAATCTCTTGCCTTCTTCTGAACAACCATCCACTTTCACTGTTTCACATAATTCAAAGAAGTTCGTGAGGTTTCTATTGTCGTCTTCGTTATGTTTACCGAAAAAATGAATCTCCTTCAACTCTTGGAATACAGCGGGGATCACTTCAAACTTGTTATCTGTAACCGGTGTGTTATGGATAGTCAATCGAGCATGGTTTTTATTTCGATTCCCATACTCACCGAGGGTAAGTTCAGGTGGTGGTGGTTCATCCATTTTTGCAAATATAGAGAAATCCCCTAAATCCTCTTCTTCCACTACTAACTGTTTTTCCCTTTGTCTCCTTTCTCGCACATCCTTTGAATTGCTTTCGGAGTTTTCTCGAATTCTGGATCAAAGAAAAGTTCAACTGAGGACTAGCCTTGCATAAAAGGTTAGACAAATTATGAATAATGAACAATTTTAAAATAAAGAAAGATAAATAATTGAGTAGAAATTAGAGAGTTTTAAAATAGATTTTTTTTAAATTAAAAATAAAATAAAATCAAAAATTTTATTGCAAAGCAAAAAATTTCAATTAAGTTAATAAATTAAATTCAATCGTGATATGGCAATCCCCGACAGCGGCGCCAAAAACTTGATAGCATTTCAGCAAGTGTACTGAAATGTTGCAAGTAATAATAAAACGGTAGTATTGAGTGACGAACTCAAGGATTGCGTTTTACTATTGAATTATATTTAACTACTACAATTGAACAAAAAGTTCCCAAATTGATTGAAATAATATTTAAAATTAACAACAATTATAAAATTGATCTGTTATAATAAGAAAAATATCAAGGATGAGTTTCACTTCAAATCCAACCTTGGTGTCTAATTTGATCCTAGTTACTGAAATCCTTTATTGAATTATTACTAAATTCTCTTTATTATTCTTGCCTTAATGTCTTAGTGACAAAAATTTTAATTCCAAAGTAACCCCTAATTCTTTAGTAGATTTAAGATTAGAATTAAGCATTATCGTACATGAATTCTCTTGTTAAACTCTTTCCTTTGCAACTAAATTAATTGGTTTCATAACCTGTATCTATCCCTAGACTACAAATTCATGAATTTCTCATCTCAAACATTCATAAAGTCCACTTCCGTCTCCAAATACGAATCGTAGAACATTTTAAATTTGATCAAGCAATAAATAGCATTAAGCACAAAGATGAGAGAAATAATTCAATAAACTCACTCATATAACTAGAAATTAAATCATAAAAATAAGGGTTTCATCTTGTTACACTCATCTCTAACAAATAGGGTTTAGTTTCTCATGATAGAGATAAAAACGATAGAGATTAGAGAAGAATTATAAGAATGATTCATGAATGATTCTTGATAAAACTGCTCCAATGGTGTTAGAAACGGTTGCTTTATGTTTCTTTGTTAGGGCACAAGTCTCCCAACTTCCCAAAATGTCAAAAAGATGACTCAAAAGTGAAAAAATTGAGTTTTAATGTGTTCTTCTGTGTGTCGCGCGCATCAGCAGGTCTTTAGCGCTGAAATGTGTAAGACCATAGTTTTAAATTCTAATTAATGTATTTTTGTCTATTTTGATATTGAACTCTGAGGCTTTTTAGCCAAGTTATTAATATTTTGTGAGATTTTTTGATGTCCGATTAAAATTATTCGTCGATAAATAAATTAGATTAAGTACGGTGAATCTTTTGTCGAAGAATAATTTATTTATGCTACGAAGAATTTAATACCGGACAGTTTTGTTAAAAATATCTCGAGTTGATGAAAATTTTATTTGTCAATTGAGTTGCGACGAGAGTAGATATTTTTAACAAAAAGTGGTTTGGGAAGTGATGGGTAAAATGGTAATTTTATAAAATATCTAGATATTTTTAGATATTTGATATATATATATATATATATATATATATATATATATATATAGAGAGAGAGAGAGAGAGAGAGAGAAAATGAAATAAAGGAAAAAGGAAGGAAAATAGAAAGAAAAGGATTTCCTTCGCGAGAATGTCTTCTTCCTCTCCCTGTTGCTCGCGAACTCCATCTTCTTCCTTCTCCCTTCATTTTTGTTTCTTCCTTTTGCTTCAAGAAAAGGAACCAAGGATTGGTGGGTGAGAAAGCAAGGATTTATCAGCTTCATTCTTCTTCTCGGATTCGAAAACGAAGAAAAACGGTGTTGGTGTTTTCAAAACCGTCAAACGCAAACCTCCATTTTCTTCTAGATCTAAGCTTCATTTTGCAAAGAGATAGAAGGGAATGTTACTCATCTCCATGTTTCGGTGCTACTGAACTAACTTTGGAAGCAACGTCGCAAATAGAGATTTTACTGATATTAATTACGGTACCGTAATCGCGTGTTAGAACTGTCGTTAAGGTAAGGGCTCCTTCCAAAATATATTTGTTGGGTTTGAAGTGTAGATTTGAGGAAAATGAATTTAATGCTTTTATGGGTGAAAGTTTGGAGTTGGGTTTTTGGTGAAATTGACGAGTGTTTTCATGGAAAAGGAGTTTGATTCATCAATGTCTGTTGTTGAGGAAAAGAAATTTGATGCGTTCGGAGTTGTGGTTTGTGAAAATTAGTTTGTCCTGTGGTATATTTGAGTTTTGTGGAAATTTGTGGTGAATGATGATTGAACTTGGTGTAGATTTTGTGGTTTTTGAATTGATCGAATTTAATGTAAATTGTGGATTAAATTTGATGTGTGTGCTGGAAAATAAATGTTTGAGTATGCTCTGTGTGGAATTTGAAAATCGTTAGAGTTAAATGAGTATTAAAAATGGAGAATATTTTAATATCTGCATTTACTTAATGATTGTCGTGAATAGAGTCAGTGTATGCTCATGCATTTCATTCTACATGGCAATCGGATGGGCCATGGTGATAGTGGTGACCGGATGGCCCACGAGATGATGCCATGTCATTTGTTGGTTCATCTCATCCTTACGGGGATTATCGCGTCGTGCTGATTTGTGAGAGCTTGTACTCTAGAACGTGTTGATCTGTTAGCGATTGCACTCTAGAAAATAGTGTAAGGCCTGTGATAGGTGACACTTTATTAAATCTTGCGGGCCTGTGATAGGTGACACTTTAGTAAATCTTGCGAGCCTGTGATGGGTGGCACCATGATAATTAGTATACGGCCTGTGATAGGCGATACAATTATGATTTACACCCCTTCGAGGAGGGTTTTGATTGGAATTCCGAGTCCATACATTTTGGCATATACGCATTGCATTAGGGTGCTTGGCACGCGAGTTATGTTTGATTCAAGATTATGATTGAGTGTTTGAACTCAAGTGGTTGTTGTGGTTGTGTTATAATTTCTAAGTGTGAATGTTTTGGATTTGTGAATATTTCTAAGCCATAGTGTATTTTGATGTTTGAATACTTTGGATTTTTATTTCAAAAACTATTCCGCTGCTTGTAAATATTTGCTGACTTTTCCATTATGTTACGACTAAAATATTTATACAAAATGATTTCCTTCTTTATTTCTTTGTTTTTATGAATTTCTTTTGAAAAAAAAATACACACATGCTGTTAAAAAACGGGTTGTTACAAAATTCGCTTCTGGGGCGCTCCCAACACACAACATCTTATGTATTTTATTGAGTGCATTGTTCTCCTCTTTTGAGTCCGAATTTGGTGTTGGTGTCTTCATGACCTATGAATCGTAGCTTTCATTTGCATTTTGTTTGACTCCAATTGGACATCTACAACTCCAGATATGGTTGAAATACTCCACATAGTGCATGTTGATTACTCACCAAAATTCAGCACTGCATTAAAACAAAGTAACAACACAAAACTACAAAAACCTCTACTTAATCAAGGAAATAAGAACATGAACAATTCATTAAATCAAAGAACTAAAATCAACAAGATATATCAAATGATTCTTTAAATTAACTGATGAATAAAAGATAACTAAGACTAAAAATAATGAAAAATATGCATATGATGAAGAGTCATCAAACTCTTGTATTCATCTTCCAATTGTTCTTCAATTTATAGATGACAAAAGGTTTTAAATATTCGTTGAGCACAGTTCCTAGGTGTTAGATATATTTTAAAGCAATTAAACATGTGTTTATCGCGAAAAATAGGATTTTACAACGCTTTTTTTAACCAATTTACAACGCTTTTTTAAACCAAAAGCGCTGTGGAATCGAGCGTTGTAAAAGATACAACAGCGCTTTTTTAAAACCAAAAAGTGCTATCAAACATGTAGATATATTACGCGCTTGTTATGCACATTTTACAGCGCTTATTGAAAAAGCGCTGTAAAATACGCACACATTATATGCATTATTATGCAACTTTTACAGCGCTTTTTCAAAAAAGCGTTGTAAAATATGCACCTAAAATGCATATATTGGGTGCCCATTTTACAGCGCTTTTTCAAATAAGCGCTGTAAAATATGCATCAAATATATGCATTATAGTGCACATTTTACAACGCTTTTTTGAAAAAGCGTTGTAAAATGTGCACCCAATATATGCATCAAATATATGCATTATAGTGCACATTTTACAATGTTTTTTTAAAAAAGCGCTCTAAAAGGTGCAATTTTTTTTTTTTAAAACATTGTAAATTAGGTTTTTGAAAAACACTTTTTTGTTTTTTATGTCACTTTTTTAGAAAGCGCTGCCTTTTTTTATCAAAATTATTTTCATCTTGAATCAGTTCACAATCAGTTCACACAACAACAAAACATATTCAAATACATATTCAGAATCAGTTTACATAATCAGTACACAGAAACAGAACTATATAACTTTACTTTATATATTAATTTACAACAGAACATTCAGATACATATATATAACTTAATTAACTACATATACATTGGACAGATATTGTACAACAACACATATTCATATATTGTGTCCTATTCATATACATATAACTAGCATAATACACAAAATATAACTAGCTACTATACATATAATTCAATAAAATATTTGTGCATTGATCGTAAAGGCATATATTTGTAAATGAAAATTTAAAGGCATATATTTCAAACCTTTATTGGAATCCATGTAATGTTATTAGACTTTTGCTTCGACACTGTAGCACCTCTTTGAGCTCGAAAAACTTGTAAAGCACTATCGAATAAATAAATGTGATTATTATAGCATGAACAAACACATTATTTATATATATATATATATATATATATATATATATATATATATGTAAGAAATAAATGAATATTACTTACGTGTCGAACATAGTCTTTATATCGAAGTGATTCTTGTAATTTCCATGCAAGGGATCCAAATAGTATATAACTTCAGAGTTTGCATTGATTGCAAATAGCACCCAATGTGCTTTACAACAACAAAAATTTGGTTAAGCAATTTTGTTTACACAACTAATAAATTAAGATCTCATAAATTAAAAAAAGATATAAGTAAATAATATATAATTACGTACCTTGAATTATATGGTGCAAAGAACAATTTATCCTTCTCTATATTTCCTAATAACATATCTACAATCTAATTCTTTATATTTACTGGATCGAGTTTACACATCGACAGCTTATGCGGAGACAAGAATGAGTGTCTATTTGACAATTTACGCGTGCACACAACCTTCTCATACAAAAACCTTCAATGAAAATTTCAAACTAGATTAATTACCAATAAATTTAATTAATTATCAATAAATGCAATTAAAAGTATTTTTTTACCTTATGTACAAGCTGATGACAGTAGCACTCAGCTCCTTATGGTTGAGAAGTTCGTATATGTGCTCCTTTTCGAGAAATTCTTCATACTCATCTCCGAATATAGCTTTATTCATGGTTATGATGTGCGAATCGTCGTTGCTGCCCATATTCCTTTTTGCTTGCATGTCAAGACACGCTCTGCATTTAACAAGGCATAGCTAACTTATTTTAGGAGCAGCAGCAGCAGCGACCGATTGTCCGCGATCCACTTTTCTAGCTGCAACTTTGGCAGCTTTATTACCCTCCAGCTTTTGTAGTTTGCCAGCTTTATTACCCTCCAATTTTTGAGGTTTGCTGGCTTTATTTTGTTGTGTGGGTGGTTTATTTGATTGAATCTGAAAAAATGAGATTAAATATTAGTTTAGTGAATCTGAAAAAATAACAAACCTTAGGGAATAAATGTGACAAACCTTTTTGGGAGATGTAATTGATTCGTTTTTGGGAATCTTTTTATCATTCTCTTTAGGCTTTTTCAGCATCTAAATATAAATGTGAAATTAAAGTTAGGAGCGAAAAAAATTAGGAATTAAATATTCATATCAATTAAACATACATTTCAATTAATTAAATATACCTTATCGAGGGCAACAAGATGTGTGGGCCATGCCACATAACTACCAATTGCTTCGCCCAAAAACTTCATATCTCCATCGTTGTCTGGTATCGGCAACGGTGCAGTTGGTTTCAAAGCAATAACTGGTGATACTTTGACATAGCCCGCATGGATCGGTGTGTTGTGCAATACTTATTCCGAAGTATTGTACAATTTTCCCTTTTCCACCTTTTGATGAGTAGGGGAGGATAAGTACAACACGTATGGAGTGACACCCTAAATCAATGGTTAAAACATAAGTATGGTTAATATATAAGTATATTTAATACATAAGTAATTACATAAGTAAGTAATTAATTACCTCGGGAAGACTTTTGAGACCGATGTTGCAACTCGCATTTTCACTCTCCATTTGTATTTCACGTTGGAGCTGATCCAAGAGTTGCTTGTCTTTGTTCGTCTTCACCAAAAGTGCCACTTGCTCTGTAAGGAGTTTAAGATTCTATAATACTTCCTCATTGGATGGATTTTGACGCTTCTGTTTGGAAAAATAGCTTTTAGGAGTTATTCCAAATCCTTTCCCCCTAACCCGACCCGAATACTCAGGAACATTAAACACTTTACCCAGAATGTCCCTGCAACTAGCTTTGTTGCCCTCTTGATTTTCAGAACTTTGTTCGATAGTCTCCTAAAATACATGTAGGATTAAAAAGATAAGTTTAATATCACTTTTAAAATACAATATTAAAAAATATTCAAGTGATAAAATATAATATTAAAAAATATTAAAGTGATAATATACTTATACAAAGTTCTATTACTTTCTGGACATTTTCATTGTCAACCACTCCGTCCTTATTTACACGAGCTTCCTTCCACAATATATGACGACCCAGCGGTTGATCAGATTGGGTGTCTTGTCGCTATTCGTTAAGATCATAAACAAAATGTTAGTTAGAAACTATAGTTTATAATACAAATTACTTCATTATATAAAAGTGATGTTTAATTACTTACAAGTTTTTACTCAAGATGTGCATATCCCATACGTGATTTTTTGTATGGGTGCGTCTGATTTCTTGCCCTTTCGCAATTTGTCTTACTTATATTCTATATAAAAAAAAATAGCAATCGTGTAAAAATTTAAAATACGCTACGAATATGAATAACAAAACACAAATGCTAATAAATTAATCACTTACGACAAACGCGGGGTCCGAACGTTTGGATACAAATGCACTCCATTCATCATTTGATATATAATATTTATATATTCTTGGAGCTTCAGTATTTGTATTTCCTTCTCTATCTTTTAGATAGAAATTAGAGAGGTGAGATCTAAATCCCCAGTGGATTTTCCCAACAACTCTCAATACGTAACTCTTTCTGCCCTCATCAAGAACAAAAGAAGTCTGCAAGCGAAATAAAGATATAGTTTGAGTAAATTATTTCAATGAAAAAAATTATAAATGACAAAAGAGTGGATCAAAAAAGTTACGTGAATGTCATTCCATAGTATATCTTTGGCATCCTTCAATGCCTTATCTCTCCAATCATCAATTGTAATTGGGATATTTTGACGAACAACAGCCCCAATGTAACTTACAAACATGGAGTTGTTGGGGTCAATTGGCTGACCACTATCATTCCATCCAACCTAATAAACTCATATAGTAAGTACATGCTATTAAAAAAAGATAAAAAATAAACAGCAAACAGAGTATAGTATACCTCAAATTTAATGTTATTGCTCCTTGCTTTAATGACCTTTTGCATTATAGTTGCACCATGTTTGACTTCATTTTCGTAAGTCTTAGTGTTGACAACTTCATTTTGACATTCTAAATCTTTGGTGGTATCCATTTATCTACAACAAGTTCAACATGCAGTTTAGTATAACTTCAACAAGCTTAACATCCAATATTCTAAGTACATATAAGTATCAGTATATCTTAAACAAGCTCAACATGCATTTTAGTGATTACAAAAAATTAATAACATCAATACCAGAATAATGAGGGTTCGAAGAAATACGTAATGCGAAGAAAAGAGGGTTCGTAGAAATACGGTTCGCGGAAATATGGTTTGAAGAAATACCTAACGAGGGTTACGTATTTCAATGAAAAGATATTGTGTGCAATGGGAGAGATGATCGTGGATGGAAATAAGGTTCGAAATGAAGGAGATGATCGTGGAAATAAGGTTCATAATGGAAAAGATGATAGGGTTTGCAAAGGAAGAGAAGAACGATGAAGATTGAGATGATAGTGAAGTTTACGTAATAAAGAGGAATTTGAGGCGGTTTACTGTTATATATAAAACCCTTTTACAACGCTTTTTTTATAAGCCTTCTACATCGCTTGTTTGAAAAGCGCTCTAAAAGGCCTCTTTATTTAATTTTTAAAAAGGCTATTTTACAGCGCTTTTTCGAATAAGCGGTGTAAAAGACCTCCTTGTTTTCTTATATTATATGAATGTTTTTTTTAAAGCCTTTTACAGCGCTTGTTGGAAAAACGCTCTAAAAGGCCTCCTTATGTTATTTTAAAAAGGCTCTTTTAAAACGCTTATTTGAAAAAGTGCTGGAAACGACCTCCTTGTTTTCTTATGTTATATGAATGTTTTTTTTAAAGCCTTTTACAATGCTTTTTCAAATAAGCGCTCTAAAAGGCCTCCTTGTTTTATTTTTATATATAAGGCTCTTTTTCAGTTTAGTTCAGTTCAGTTCATGTAAATTACTAATTTATATTCAGTTCAGTTCATGTAAATTACTAGTTTATATTAAATTACATGAACTTAGTATAAAACACACAAATCAAGCTAAATATAACCAGAAAATAAATTGATCAGAAAATCAAATGCATGGCTGCTTACATAAAACCATTAAACATGTTCAAACAATTAAATTTACATTAACTCAGTTCAGATTACATGGCTTATATAAAACAATTAAACATGTACATTAAGATGCCCTTCTTCTTTTCCTGGCGAGATTCACATTTGTTTGTCCATTTACAATACGAAACGATGGATTAATCCATATTCCCTCATCATGATCATCTCTAAGATATAAACCATCATCAGTTGAATCAATTTCATGTGGTTGTTGTGAAGTTGAAAGTAAAAGATCATTACCAACATCTTCATCATTATTGTTATCATCACTTATTTTATTGGTCGATAGGACAACAGACCATTTATCATCAGCAAGATCAGTGACATAAAACACTTGTTGAGCTTGCGACGCTAAAATAAAAGGCTCGTCTTTGTATCCCACCCTATTAAAATCGACAAGCAAGAACCCTGACTCATCAATCCGAACCCCATTTTTATTATCGACCCACTTGCAACCATATATGGGAACACGAAACATTGTGTAGTCTAACTCTCATATGCGCTCGATAACCCAAAAATATGATAGATTTGCATATATTGGGTTTTTGTCTTTTGCACTTGAGACATGCATCGCTTCAGCTACGAGAGTGACTCCGCTATTTTGCATAGTGGTCTTATCAATGATTTGGACGCTTGGTATGCAATCAGAAAAGTAGCATATGTTTCGACAATCGTTCGTGAAAGTTATCCACTTAACAAACCATAAATTGTCTGGACTGACTTAAATAAAAAGAAAATACAATATGAATGAAAGGCAAAGAATATTCTCACATCCACTCTCATAATTAAAAGACAAATATTACCAAGTTTCTCACTAATACATTTCCAAAGAGTTGTGGGATACCCTTGAGGTAATTCACGAGGGAACGAGCAAAGTGAAAAGATATTGAATAAACACTTTAACACAAGAGTATGAACTTTTTCACATGATGGATGGTGAAACCATTGTTGAATTGAAAAAGAGATTCACATTCATAGTGAATCATCTCAATGCACTTCGTAAATATTTTCCAAACGAAGATCTAACAAACAAGGTTTTTAGATGATTGAACAGAGAATGGAAACTGAAAGTGAGGCGACAACGAAATCACGAAATCTTGCTACTATCACTACAACCATTATTTTCGAAAAGCTAACCAAACACGAGCAATAGTTAATTTGTTTAAAGGAATACGAAGAAAAATAGTCCAAGAAGGAGAAGAAGGGTATAGCCTTGATAAGTTCTACATCCAAGGTTAAAAAGGATGAAAATTCCAATAGAAGAGAGTCGAAAGGACAAAAATCTAGTGATGAATAGATGGGTCTCTTTGTTTAGAGGTACAACAAGTTTCTCAAGAAGAAAGAATTTAACAAAAATAAGGTTAAAGACAAATAAGAAGGATATCAACAACAATAACTCTATCACATGTTATGATTGTGGAAACTGTGGACACATCAAATTAAATTCGCTTGAATGTCTAAAAGAGGTACATAATAGTGACAAGAAGGGCGAAAAGGGTACGAAGTGTAAGAAAGCTTACAACCGCCATAAATGGAAGCATGCGACGATTCTCCAATTGTCGCAGATTCGTGTGTTACAAGACTATTTTGTGACGGTTTAGAAATTGTCTGCAACATTTGCACGATTTCAAACCGCCTTTATATATGTTTTGCGACTGTTAGAACTATCGATAAACACACTCGACTTTATTTGTTCCTATAGAACTGCGACAATTATCAATCGTCACTATATGAAATTTAAGACAGTTTGAACCATTGCAAGCTTAATAATTTAAATTAAAAAATTATGATCGAAGTTTTCTTATTTTTTATTACTTAAATCAAAATAAAAAATATTCATAAGTACTCACATAATTAAAATGCACAAATATATAACTATTGTGACTAAATCAAATTTATATAATATTTTTAGAAGTAATGACACAAATTCATACATCGTACTTAACTAAAACAATAAATAATGTAATTTATATATTCAAAACAGCAATGGAGTGTCTAAACATACTAAACTACTCCATCAAACATAGAAGTTCGTCAAAATATCTAATTAGTCCATAATTATGTTGCTCCATGATCATCAGGTTGGTAGCTAGACTTTGTGGAATGTATACCATGTATTTGCGATTCTAAGTCTTTTGCCTAAAAAAACAAGTATATATTCAACTCAATTAATCTTGATAAATATTTCCAAATGCCAATGAACTAAACTCCTCATATAGCTAGAAGCAATCATTACACAATTGATATTTTAACCATGGAGAAACAATTCCAATATGATTTTTTAATGGTTCGCTAAGAAAATAATTTTACCAATTTTTCTCTGGAATTTTGCATTTGCAATAAGAAAACAATTTACTCATTTAACATATCAAATTATGAATCCCTTTTCTTAAGACTTTCGATTTCAACTTGCATTTTCTCCATCTTCTCATTAGCTTCGGATGAAGACATTGATCTTGCAGAGTGAGAAGTAGATCTAGTTATTTGAGACGGTGTTATTCCAAGTTGCAAACAACATACATATCTAGTATGTTGTTTTCCAAACATATTCACAAATGCTTAATTTGGAGAATGAGTCTTACCAATTTTAGCTTGCAATTGTTCCTGCACAGGAAAATGAAGCAAACTAAATCCCTCTTTGTAACGGAAGGGTCCAAAATACTCCAATCATTTCAATAGAAAAGCAACATGTAGTACATTCAAGTATGTGTTGCCAATACAACATTTTTGTTTTTCAACAACATTTGAAAAATATTATCAAAACACGAAAAAATATTGTCAAAGAGAATAAGCAACATTTTTCGTGCGTCTAACATGTGAGCATTGCTTATTACATCAGCCAAAAAATTTATCGCACTTTTGAACGCACTATTTATAAAATGTTGCCTTAATTATAGGAATAGGAAACAATTTTTCAACGTACCTGAGATAATATTTTTTTAATTGTTGTCATAGCTGACAACAATTGTTAAATGTTGCCTTAAAGCAATACAATGAGAATATTAATAAAATGTTCTTAGAACTTATAGGCAACAATTTTAAATTGCATTCATATTATGTAGATAAAAAATTTAATTTTCTATCATTTAAATACAAATCATAAACTTTAAACTGTATTCATATTATGTAGATAAAAAATTTAAACTATATTCAATTACAATAATAATAACAATTGCTATGTATAATTATCTTTTTAAGACATGGAGCATGAGTTGATGTAGAGGAATGCATTTGTGTTGTAGTCTCCTTTAGGGCACCATAAGCATCACCATGAGAAAATCCTAACAAATCTTTTATTGATTCCATATTAGCTTGAGGATTGCAATGTTGCATTAGAGTTTTGAAAGCATGTTGCAATTTACCAATCTTATCTTCAAAATTTTCCACAAAGGCTGAGACCTCTTGATTCTGTGCTTTTTTCAAATAATTTATCTCCTACTTTTGCTTTAAGGAAGTTTTAGTTATGTTTCTCCCATAACAACGTACCATGCCATAACGCTCCTTTCCAAAAATAACTTCAAATGCTTATGTATCACTTTTCTCATTTTCAACCAATTGTTGAAGTTGTGACTAGCAAAAATTACCAATAATTATTATCTACTATTATAAATAATATTTTATGAAAAAAATTAAGTATATGTAAATTATTTTAACGATATCTTTTAACATACAATTACTTTTTCAGTTTTTACATCCAATGATTTTTCTTTATTTTCTTTTCGAGTTTCATCAAAAATTTATGCTTGAGTAAGCTCTCTTTGTTCCTTTACAAGCTGCACAAATCAAAAGGGTGTATTGGATCATAATACATTTGTTCCTTTACAAGCTGCACAAATCAAAAGGGTGTATTGGATCATAATACATCCCCTAAAGCTAATAGTCACAAAAAGTTGAATTAAAGATAAAATTATATACATTTAAAGATGGTTGTAGGTAAACGATTGGAATGATGTACTCAAACAATCATGAAAGTAACAATTAACTATTTCTTAGAGGATAAAATTACTTTTACATAAAAAGAATAACACTAAAACACAACATTTACTAATATTAATATATTGAGTTTTTGAAGCATATGATTAAGGATGTTATTCTTAATCGCTGCAAATGAAATAATTTACTAAAATGAAAGATCAATTTTATCCTTAACACATTCAGTAATTAAATTTAAACTCTTATTTCATTTCGTATCAAATTTGAATTAGCATTAATCTTGAATTACAAGATATTAGCATAAGCCACAATAATAATTAGTAAGGAGAATTTATCCAACATATCTCCCATTGTAAAATTAGGAAACTAATGATTAGATATACAAATAATGTTCTACTATGATATTTCAAAGAAAGAATAGACAAAATTAAAAAATCTCAAGTAAATCAAGAATGACTAAAATGCAAGCACAAAAATTATATTATAAGATTTATATAAATATAACCAGCTCCAATTGAGATAATGATTTGTATATAAATAAAACAAATAAAGATATAATATTCGATAAGACATAGACCATGATAATCTCATTTGCATACTTTGTATGATAAAATCCACCCTCAAATTTTTTGCTTGGTTAAAGTCCCATTAATATGATAATTAATTTTCAAGATGTGAATGACAACTGTATCAAGGCATAGAAAAAAAATAATCAACCCAAAAAATTAAAGATTGTATTTCCTAGTTCTTACAACATATCAAAGATACAAATAATGTTCCGCTATGATAATTAGTAAGGAAAGCTTATCCAACATATCTCCCATTGTAAAATTAGGAAACTATTAATTAGAGATACAAATAATTCTGCTATGATATTTCAAAGAAAGAATAGCCAAAATTGAAAAATTACAAGTAAATCGAGAATGACTAAAATGCAAGCACAAAATTTTTATTATAAGATTTATATAAATATAATCAGCTGCAATTGGGATAATGATTTGTATATAAGTAAAACGAATGAAGATATAATATTTGATAAGACATATACCATGGTAATTTCATTTGCATACTTTGTGTGATAAAATTCACCCACAAAATTTTTGTTTGGTTAAAGTCTCACTAATCTATTACAATATATTAAAACAAACCTTAAACTCTATTTAATGACACATCATACACTTATGTGCCACATCATAGTATTTGTTCCACATCACTTATATTCCTATGTGAAACCCTTCATATGCTTCTATAATTCATCTCACACATTTTATTTATCAATTTAACTTTTGTATCTCACACATCATCATATACATATGTTGAGAACCTACACAGAAAAGCTCTTTTTCTTATTTGAGGATTTTTATCTTTGGAACCAACAAATATATCATGCTTCATGCATGGATACTCATTTGTAATGATACATATTCTCCTTATAATACTAGGAATACTAATTAATCAAATGATAATCAACAAACTCATTTGAAAAAAAGTCTCCAATTTGTTGGCTTGATATACTCTATCACAAATGGAGATTTGATATCCATTATGTATTTCCAATATTCATTTACGTCTCACCTTAGTGTATTATATTGGAGTAATTGAAATATACACAACACAACACATCCAAATAAATATCTTAAAAAAAGCGCTGTAAAATCCTATTTTTTGCGTAGTGTAGGATATATTAGGTTATTAGTCCAAAATTGATTAAAAAAAATTAAGGGGGTGACTAACATGTAGTAACTTGATGGCTTGCATGTTACCAAGTGAAAATTGTAAGATACAATCTCATAAGTATTGATCTTAAAATCAACATTAGACATCTAATGAATAATTCTTCAATTTCATTTTTGTGTATGAACATATGCTATATGATGTTCAATATCAATTCTAATACAATACTTATTAAATGGAGAAAATGAGATCTTAAATTAGTTAGGCAAATAATTTTAAAACTTTTGAATATACATGTGACCCTTATATAGTTGATCCATCAATTAAATGTCTAAATGGTCCACATGATCGCGGTGTATTGTTCAAAGTATCATCTAGAAAACTGAGAGACTCATTTCTTCAAATTATCAATTTTATTTGGGAACTATTAATATGAAAAGTTGAAGAATCTATTCGTTCTTCAATACTTGCTTACATAATTTTCTTTTTAACTATTTTTTGCATCATAACAGATTCAGAATGACCCAACTTATCTTACCGACGAAAGTTATAATATACTTTGTTAACTTCTGGTTTATAATACATATTTTAACTTTTCTATGTCATTTGAATCAATAATGAACATTCACAATTCTTAAAATTTTGTTATCCAAATTATATAATTAAAATATTCTAATGATATGATTTACCTTTTGCATTATCATATCTTGCTTATATAATTTTCTTTTTAACTATTTTTCGCATCATAATAGATTCAGAATGACCCAACTTATCATACCGACGAAAGTTATAATATACTTTGTGAACTTCTGGTTTATAATACATATTTTAACTTTTCTATGTCATTTGAATCAATAATGAACGTTCACAATTTTTAAAATTTTGCTATCCAAATTATATAATAAAAATATTCTAATGATATGATTTACCTTTTGCATTATCATATCAAATAATACTCCAATAAATAAAAAGAACTTGAAACACAAAATATTTCTTTATTAAGTAAAACTTTATAAGCCATACATACATATTTTATTTAAATAATGATAAATTGAATATAAATAAGTGAAAATATTTATCTGTTTGTTAGAAATTTAAGAATTTAAAGAAAATAATTAAGAAACTCAAATTATCAATAAAATATATTTTCAAAATATAGAAATATCCAAGATGCATACAATATGTAAGATCAAAATAAAATAAATTTATTTGATAAAAAAATTCATATCTCATATGTAAGTTTTATGAGATAAATCTTCATATTTAATTATTTACCTCATGTTCAAACATAATTATAATGGTTTTAATAAAATGTTAACATTAAATTAAGAATTATCTCTAATGTCATTTTATATTTGCAACAAATGAAAGGTAACGAGATAGATAAAGTAAAATAGTTTGATCAAGAGGTTTTATTTTTAGAGACAAAAGCAGTTTAAAAGCAATGTTTAAAAAGTCGGATTAAAGATTGAATCATTCAGCTATAATGAAACTGGTATTTAATATTTCACTATATTTTTGGTAATAATTTGAAATTAAAATATTAATAAATTTAGATATAATTTGACATGAATGAAATATTTTATATAATAGACAAATAAGTAAAAAATAAAAAAAATCAGAGTGGCACAGCGGAAGCGTGGTGAGCCCAACATTATCATTCTTCTTTGAACAAGTACTGCTTTTTCATACACTCAATTCTTACTATTCTTATTCTCTATATTAATTTGAAATGGCTGATTAGTCAACAAACAATAGTAAGTAGTAACCAAGATATTGTTTTACAAGTTGATGCCTCTAAAAAGTGTGATGATTCAAGCATAGAAGATTGTGTTCCTATATCTCAATGCTTTCATTTATTCACTATACAAAATTAATTGAAATTATAATATAAATTATAATATAGCCTGCCCGTTGTGCGAGATATATAAACTTTAAAGCATTAGTATTATTATTAATAACATTTTAAAATTTTAAAAATAATATAATTTATTGATTTTGTTTAAAGAATATTTTTCTCCAAATAACTTTATTTGAATAATTATTATATATAGATTTATAAACACACATTTGTGAATACGTAGAATATATTATAGAACTTAATTGCAATCAATTCATATAGATTAAATTTTACTCATTGAATTAATATTATGTTAAACTTTTAGTTATATTATAAAGAATGAATAAAATTTAAATCTGTTAAAAATATTTAAAGGTTTGATCAACATATTTATAATTTATTGTCTTATATCACATTTCCCTCGTTAAAGATTATGAGAAAATAGAACAGAGTTTTATGTAAAAATCACGCATTAAAATATAGTAATAAGTATAAAGTTAATAGTATATTAACTATTTATCATTAATGGTTTA
>JBBPBR010000004.1:15191240-15201571 GCA_037974775.1 Cicer pinnatifidum
CAAATCTAAATTTATTATCAAAATATTGTTAGAAAAATATGTATATGATTTTGTCATCTGATATTCATTTTATTCTAACCCTATCAAAAAAATGATAAATCTAAATTCCAATATCTTGAAATATATGAGACTTCTATACTACCTGGTTTGAAAATTTTCACGAAAAATATAGATGTGCATGTACAGTTGAGTAGAAATGATACTGATGTAGAAACTTCAAATAAGTTGTGTATTTAAAAAAAATTGACAACATAAAATATCTATGAAAAATAACACAAATAATTTTTTTAATCTAAATATTAAACATTATTCTTTTATCTATTAAGCGGCACATAATTTTTAATCTTCCGAAGACACAATAATAACATTACAATGAAACTGAATATGGACAATCTTCTTTGTCTTTTGGGGAGCAACAATACTTTTGTGTCATTGATGAGATCACATATGCTTGCAAAAATAATACTCTAACTAACTACAATTACGATTTCGAGAAAAAGGATCAAATAGGTAGATTATTTAACAAAATACCACGTATCAAAAACTATTTGTGCATAAGAAAAAATTTTCAACGCTATCTACTTTGAAAATAATTGGGCTGCAAAGATATTTTCTTTTGAGTTGATAAAGTGGGGTGTGAACGCTAATTACATAAGGTGTGTGAAAATTGTTACAAGAAGAAAAAAAATTATTGACAGTTTAAACAATTATAAATTTAGAATTGGAGGAGGCACACTAGTGCAATGTAATAAAAAGAGTTATTAAAGAAAATATAAAAGTTAGAGAGATTCAATTTAGAATTCGAGGAGAAACAATAGTGCAATGCAATTATAAAAGTTATTAAAGAAAATATCAACAAAGTAAATATTGGAGTTTCAATTTTGTTTTTAATAAGACACTGATGGTAGAGAGATTGACCACCCACTAAGAGAGATTGTTTGAAGGAGTAAAATAGTATAAATGTGTCAAAAAAAAACTTGTATAGGAAAATAAATAGTGAGATGGCATCATCCTAGTCTCTGGGGATGTTTTAATAAAATTGTTTATAAAAAATAAAGTATAAATACTTAAAAAGATAACTATAAAGTACTTTATAGATCTCATTAAAAATGAGCTATTTTTTTTCATGAAAACATGATTTACTTTTTATAATGATGATACTATGCAATATTTAGTTGGAGGAAATTAAATAATTGTAGAAACACAAAATATGGGATATATAGATATTAGGTATTTATTATTCTTTATAGAGGACACTTATAGAGTTATGTGCTACACTTAGAGAGGTATGTGCTATACTATTTTACCGTCTAAAGATGAGGTGAGAAGGATAGTATGATTGTCTTCATATTATCTTTTATAACTTATCCATTATATCACTGATATTTAAGAGGTGTATTGGCGTTAAATACCTCTTACGGTGTATTATTTTTTTCTTAGTTTCCTTTGTTCCAATTTTGATTTCTATAAAAAATTTGGTGGTCGAATAGTTTAGTTATTCAAGAACCCAATCACAAAGCTTCATAAACAATATCCAAATAAACTAACACCTTTTGCAATCCTAAAATGATACTTGATATTAAATTATTAGTTCTTAAAGAACCATATATCAAAATTCTCAATTTAGACAATTCAATAGGGATGATTAAATATTAAATTTTTAGTTCTTAAATAATTTTATCACAAACAACATTCATAAACAGTGATCAAGAACAATTTCTTCTTTGAACAATTTTTAAGTATAATTTAATATCAAATGTTTAGTTTTTAAGAAACTATATCATAAATTATCTTTGCAATTCTTCAAAACAAAAATTATTATTAAACTCTTAATTCTCTAGGAACTATATAACAAGAAAAGAGCTTTGGTTGATTTTGGTATCTATTGTAAAGAAGAGAGAGATTATTTTGATAGAAAAGGCAACCACCAAAAGAGAAAAGAGAAGAGTAACCCTATTCCCGATTTTGTTAAATCAGTCTTAGAAAAACATCGATTGCGCATTCGTTAACCGTTGGATTGGGCTGATTTTTGGACAGTAGGTTCGCAATATTTAGGTCTTCGACTTCAACAGTCTGATCGGGGAAACGACGTCTGAAGGGGGAGAAATCATGCTTTCACAGCACCAGGTTATCCTAATTTAGTGCATTATAGTTTACATTTTATAGCGCTTATTTAAAAAGCGCTATAAAATGTGCACCCAATATATGCATTATAGTGCATATTGTTGACACCTAATTTTGTCCGACTTTTATTTATTTTTTATTTTTTATTAAAAAAGGAAATAATAATAATAATAATAATAATAATAATGACAATAATAATAAATATATAAATATATGTGAAGAAATATAAAAATAAAAATAAATAATTAGGAATATAAGATTTAAACAATCACAAGTGTTTTTGGTTCTTGTTTGCCTCTAAATCTTGTTCAGACTCTTTTCTAAAATATAAAAAAAATAATAAAAATAAATAAATAAATAAATAAAAATAAAGGAAACTGAAAAGAAATGAATTGATTGTCATAAAAATCAATGCAATGATGATCAAAATAAATGAAAAAAAAAACAGAAAAGAAATTTATTGATAGTCATAAAAATCATAATAATGGTGATCAATTGAATAGAAAAGAAAACCGAAGAAATGAATCAATGGTAATAAGAATCGGTATAATTGTGGTCAATTAAAAGAAAAGAAACCGAAAAATAGATTAATAGTAATCAATTGACAATTATTCTTTTGTCTTTTGAAATCTACACCAAAAAATCTATAAATAGGCTGCCACAAGAGCACAATAGAAAGAGGAGGATAGAAAACACAAAGGGAGAGCACAACAGAAAAAATAGAGAGATTAATTAGCAAAGAGAAGAAGAGAGTCTGATCTTGAAATAGTCAGTCTAGCAAGGTATCATTTTATTATTCTTTTCTCTATTCTGCTTATTAGTTTTTTTTTGTATCTTTTTTAAATATATATATTTTTTGCTATTTCTATTTTTTTTGTTTATAAAAAAATAAACTCATATGTTAAGCTTTCATTTTATTTTTTTTAAATCGTTTAATCCTAAAAATTATTTTCTTTGTAACATAAAATAATAATAAAAAATAATATAACTAATTGATGTCTATAGATCAAGAAAACAAATTTCATCATACTGTAATGTATAGAAAATTCATAATACGTCTTTATAAAGAAAAAATAATAAAATTATAACAGATAAATGTTTTTTACTCTTAAGATTAAAATTAATGGTTGTTGCCGCCGGATAAAATTCATCCTCGCTCGTTGCACCATATTATTCAATCATTAGTGGCCTTTGTGTCGCGACAGATCCGACAATGTATGAGCAAATCATTTAACAGATTGTTTCACCACCGTGTCCATCTGTCTCGTTCATATAACGCCACATTACGTTTTTTAAAATAAATTAATTTATTTTTCTTCTTTTTTAATTTAAAACAGACAAAGATTATTATTATTATTATTATTATTATTATTATTATTATTATTATTATTATTATATTTATCATCATTACTATTATTACATTTTTTTATTTTTATCTTTTTAATACGTATATAAATAAAAAATAATAATAAAATCGATCAACACACAAATATTTTCTACCCAAGAACTACGTGTGTTTTGATTTCCTTATTGCACCTAGGGATACGTAGGAGCAAGGTCCTCCCCTTGTCAAACCAAATTAATAAAAAAATATTTTTCTTCTTTCATTAATGTAAATAATTTAAATTTTTTTATTATTCTTTTTGGGGTAAAAACAAATAAATAAATAAATGGTTTTTATATAATTAATTATAGGGTAACCGTTTTAACGGACGTTGTAGGGTGATAATACTTCCCTACTCGTAATCGACTCCCGAATCCAAATTTTTGGTTGAAAAATGTTATTTTAGGTTTTATCCAATTTTCCCTTTAATAAAAATAAAATTGGTGGCGACTCCTTTTTCGCGGACAAACCGGACGCGACAGCTGGCGACTCCGCTGGGGACTTTTGAGAGTCAAGCCCAATCTAATTAATTATATATAGTTATTTTATTATTTATTATTTTATTTATATTATCCCTATTATTTTTTTGTTATACTGTGAATATAATTATATGGGTTTTATCAATTTATTTTTATTGTGATTTTTTTTTTATCTTATTTATTTTTCTATACACTACCCTAACACAACTCACACACTTATGAGTGGGCTCTATACCCGGGCTGAGTGCAAACCTAAGATAAGTTAGAGACTGTGTAATGATAATCTTCTGGATGTACATCCTGTTTGGTTGTCATGAAAGTCTCACCTAGAGTTGACCTTTTCTAGAATATTGCCATTTTAATAGTTTACCTATTAATTGGTTTAATATTTTAGAATTGAGTTGTGTGCTCTAGGAGCCAATTTAGAACTATAGAGCCACCCATAGTAAAGGTTCACAATAAAAAATCATCAAATAAGAAAAGAACCATGTAGGACATAATTATGTATGTTTCATCCTTTACTTCATTTTACAACATATTTTTCTTTTTTCTCATTTTTTAGAAAAAATATTGCATATTAGGAGTTAGTAAAATGTTTCAGTTAAATGCATAATCATTTTATTCATTTTTTTTACATTCTCATAACATTTTCCTTCAACAAAAAAATAAAAAGACAAAAGAAAAAAAAAAAGCAAAAAAAAAATATTGTGACACCCTTATCGGACATGTTCCCGAGTTAAAATCATGGATGAATTGAAACATACAAAGATGATCTAAACCAATTGAAAATTCATATGGCTAAAAGATTGGAAATCTTACAAACTCTCGATACTTGAAATCATGGGGATCCTTCATGAAAAAAAAACTATCACGAAAAACTCATTTGTTACCCATTTGATTTCATAAGTCTAACAATTATCACCTTTTAGTCTACTTTTTGGTTATACTCTATCTAAAGCCACTTGTCCACAAGATTTGAACCTGATACTAATTAGATTCATATTCATCATACACCCCCTACTTCTGAGTCACGAACATACTTCAGTGGCTTTCGTCACAAGTAAATCTCTAGAAGTTGGGTCGTCTATGTTGAACTTTCATCACTACCGATTATTATTTGATATCATCAATCTAAAAAATGGCAAACCTTGTATGAATTTTTTATGACTATTGAAGAAAAAACCTTGACTAAACACAACTTTGAAGTTATTGACTATGTTCTCCCATATATATACAAGGGACAAGTTTCCCTATGATTGTTAATGTTATTTAATTTGATCCTAACATATAGATCATATTGATGTGCCTCAATATTTTGAATGTCAATAAATGCATTTTGTATTGTTTCCTTTTCCATTCTCACTCATCATATATTTCACAACCTCTTACCAAACATTATTTTTCTTTCTCTTCATTAAAACATATACCAAATATATTTGGAAGTAGTTCATTCATAATAAAGTTTTCTAAAATCTCATACATAATTTCGATCATGCTATAAATTCCACGGAATGTGAGACCGATACAAAAATCCACTATTTGGATGGACTTCGATATGTTGGGGCATGAGATTAACGTCACGTTAATCCCCTTAGACAAGTGGTTTTATCTTAATCATTGTCTGAATATGTTTCGAATATGTCAATCATGTGGGGAATTTCAAGTTTGTGCCATGGATATTCTAGCCGCCTACGAATTGAAAATGAAGATGTTGAACGTACATGAGGCTTGAATGTAATCCTCAATCAACTAAATCAAGAATGGAAAAGTTGGAATAAGAAGATGATCATTTTGTATATACATATTAGACAAATGTCTAAAAAAATATTGAAGTCATTTTCCATCATGTCCCTCAATAATATAATCAACTAGCTGACTGTAGCTACTCTATCTTCAATATTCAAAGTAAGTCACGATGAAGAACAGTCACTCACAAGAATAAAATTCACGACTATCAAATGTATAAGAAAAGTATATGGAAAATTCTCGTGCCAAACATTACCTCGTGACTATAGAATACCCTCCATGAGTATCAACCTATAACTGAGGTACCCCTTTATTTCTTATTATATAGAATAAAGGCAGTGTGACCCACTCAAACAAAAACCTCTTATCAAGAGTAATGATATGTGTTGACTGATTGAATTCAATTCAAGAGAAATGTTGATTGCCTCATGTCAAGGACAATTATTTCAAAGATCTTTAAAGAAGAACATATGAACTTCAGAGCTTCAAAAGAAAGAGTTAGCATTCAAGAATATTTCACATATCTAAAAGGACTGGCAAGATAAATGAACTCCCAACTATATGAACCCCCAATACCATAAAAAATACATTCAAGTGTGGCTCTAATCCACACCAATATGGATCAAGAAGACTTATTACTACTTGCAACATTGATGCTTCAAGAAGTATTACATCTAAATGAAGACCCGCTAGGTTGAAAACCCGAAAGGGCGACCTAGGCAAAATTAGGGTGCAAAATCATAATAATAATAAATACCCGCTAGGTTGAAAACCTGAAAGGGCGACCTAGGCAAAAATTAGGGTATAAAAAAATAACAATAAATACCCGCTAGGTTGAAAATCTGAAATGGCAACCTAGGCAAAAATATGGGTACAAAACTGAATAAAAACTCGCTTGGTTGAAAACCCGAAAGGGCAACCTAGGCAAAAATTAGGGTACAAAAAATGAATAAATACTCGCTAGGTTGAAAACCCGAAAGGGCAATCTAAGCAAAAATTAGGGCCACAAAAAATATAGAATGAAAGAAGATCACTTGTTTGCGAATCTAAAAAAGGATGATCAAAGAATATAACTTACATACACACATCAAAGTCGAAGCTGAACATATTCTGAAAGACTGTGAATATAGATTGGAGGAAATCATATCTTCCAAAGTAGGTTAATAACATGATTGAAATTGTGGCATGAGTTATTAGCACATTTTTTTATGAAAAACTACTAACAAATTGGGTCATTTACCCATATGAGACCACCTTATCTTCTTTTCTTTCTATCAATGTTTTTTTTTTGTACCATAGATTTTCTCATTAAATATCATTGTCTGAACCATCCTTCACTACTTTCTTGTGTTATAAATCTTTTTTTTTTCTTTTTCAAAATACATTTTTATGATAATCATATGTTGGGGCACAAATTATATGAATGTCAAGAGGTCAAAACTAGTATGATGTCTTTACATGTAAGGCAGGGGCAGCTAAAGATCAAGTCGATGATGTAAGAAAAAATCTCTTTAAAGATTAAAAGGACAATCACCACCACTTATTTGAAGTGGTGCACATTTTTCATCCATGAATCAAGGATCATGTCCGTAAAGAGGTGAAAGAAATAAAAAAAAATTGAAAAAAAGTTGGTTGAAAAAAAAATAAAAAATAAAAAGATCAAGATGAAGGAAAATGTTCATTCATTAAATGCATTCATGATATTTCATATTTAGTGGTTAAATTTAAATTTGAGACACTAACCCACACCATATTATTTAAGAGACGAGATATTAACCCATCCTCTGATTTAAGAGCAGAGATGATTGTCCCTCATCCTTTGTTTTAAGAGCTTGGTTGACTAGCCTTCATCATCTGATTTACGAGCTAGGTAGCCCCCACAAAATTTCTGTTGATATATTTGCTGATGAATTCTGAGTCCCATAGGAAGCTATTATAGAAAATACTAAATGAAGTCCACATCACTCAAGATATCACTTGTGACAAATGTGGAGACATCATAAAAAACATTACTACTAACAGTCACATAACCTTCATAGATGATGAACTGTGCGTCAAAGAAATAGGCCATAACAAAGCGTTGCACATATCAGCAATGTGCCTCGATCATATGATATCAAGAGTCCTTGTTAAAACTTTCGATGGGAGTATAGAGAAATGATGGGATAAATTGAACTCCCAATTCAAATAGGCTCGATCACTTTTGAAATCACGTTACATTTGATGGATATTGTACTCGCCTATAGCTGCTTATTGAGGAGACCATGGATCCATTCTATTGGTGTGGTGCCATCAACCCTACATCAAAAGCTAAAGTATATGAAATATGACCAATTGATAACCGTGTCAGAAGAGGAAGACTCGTTGGTGAGTAAGTTTTCCACCACACCGTACGTTGAGACGATAGAGTAAGCTTTGGAGATCGCCTTCCAAACACTAGAAATCATGGACAACGCTTATGTCGAGATGACAACATAGAACTATATCTATCAAACACAACTATTTTGGTGGTTAGATTCATGTTAAGCTGGGGGCATCATCCATGACACGGTTTGGGGAAGAATGAAGAACGACTCAAAGGACTGATAAAACTTCATGAGAATAGAGATAAATAGGATTTAGATTACGAATCAACCAAAGTTGACAAACACAGATTGGTTATATAAAAAAAAAGGAAAGACAAACAAGATTCATATTGCAGTAGCTAGAGATGATTGTTCCATCGATGATGCTAATCGGGTTCGTCCATACGATGCAAAAACAAAAATTAACAATTGGGAGATAATCAAGTTGCCTATAGTATTCGATGCAATTCCCATTTTTGAGAATAATTCATTCGCATATGATTGTACTAAAATTCTGCCACATAACTTTGACCATCTTACTAATCTGGCAATAAAAGATAATGAAGAAGCTTATAAATTTCCCCTAGAATCGTTAAAATTGGCAGAAAAAGAAGGCAATACATTATGTCCCATAAGGAATCAATAAAAGTGATTAATCTAGGGAAAGAAGAAAATAGAAAGGAAATTAAAGTCAACACTATCTTAAAGTAAGAAGTATATCATGAACTAATCGAAATTCTACATAAATAGAAAGATATTTTTGTTCCATCATATCAGGATATGTATGGATTGGATACTAGCATAGTGGAGCATAAATTTCCCTTAAAACCCGATTTTTCTTCGGTTAAACAAGAATTAAGGAGAATAAAGCCTGATATGTAATTAAAAATAAGGGAAGAAGTAAAAAATTGGCGTTGGGTTCCTCGCTGTGGTAAATTATCCCCAATGATAGCCAATATTGTACCGTGCTGGAAAAGGATGACAAAGTTCGAATGTGTGTCGACTATAGGGACCTTAACAAAGCCAACCCTAAAGATGATTTTCCGTTACCTCACATCAATATTTTGGATGACAATATGGCTCACCATTCACTTTTTTTCCTTTAAGGATGGTTGCTCGGGATACAATCAAATCAAGATGGCAGCCGAATATATGAAAAAAAACTTTCATCACCCTTTAGGGAACATTGTGTTACAAGGTAATGCATTTTGGTCGAAAGAATGTTAGGGCAACCTACCAAAAAGCTATGGTAACTTGATTCTATGACTTGATACATAAAGAGATATGAGTTAATGTAGATGACATGATTGCTAAGTCACAAACAAAAGAAAAACATGTGATTAATCTAAAGAAACTCTTTGAAAGATTCCAAAAGTTCAAGCTAAAACTTAACCCCTTCAAATACACTTTAGACGTGTGGTTGGATAAAGTGTTAAAATTTTTGGATAGTAAAAAAAGAATAGAGGTCGACCCATATAAAGTTCAAGTCATTTTGGAAATATCTCCCCAAAGTACAAAGAGAGTGATTCACGATTTTCTTGGGGACTAAATTATATTTCAAGATTTATATCACAACTAATTGCCACTTGTGAATCGATCTTTAAACTTTTATGGAAAAAAATATCAAACAATTGTGTAGAACGAAGATTGTAACATAAAAACATAAAAAATAAAAAAATATATAAAAAAAAAGTTATTTAGAAAATGGCTGTAACATACAAAGATTGGCATTGTCGTTTTCACTACACGGGTATTGTATCTCGATATGCATTTCAACTGGGGCAACCCCTTTTTGCATAGTATATGGGATGGAGGTTGTGCTGCCTATTGAAGTAGAAATCCCCTCGCAAAAAGTATTAATGGAAACCAAACTAGATGAGTCAGAATGTGTACAAACCCATTTTGATCAATTGAATTTAATTGAAGGAATGAGCAATTATATCAGAATGGATTGAAAAGAGCGTACAAAAAAATACGTCCTCAAGAATTTTGGGAAGGAGACTCGTTGAAAAAAATATCTTACCCATTCAAAAGGATTATTATGGAAAATAGCCCTAACTAAGATGGTCCATAAGTCTTGAAAAAACTTTCTCAAGTAGGGCTTTGATCCTTGCGAATATGGATAGAAAAAATTTAGTTCTCCATGTAAACTCAAACGTCGTAAAAAAGGGTACGATATTTAAATAATGAGTACCCGCTAAGTTGAAAACCTGAAAGGGACAACCTAGGGTACAAAAAAAAAAAAAAAAAAAA
>JBBPBR010000004.1:15201783-15223134 GCA_037974775.1 Cicer pinnatifidum
TCAGTCTAGCAAGGTATCATTTTATTATTCTTTTCTCTATTCTGCTTATTAGTTTTTTTTTGTATCTTTTTTAAATATATATATTTTTTGCTATTTCTATTTTTTTTGTTTATAAAAAAATAAACTCATATGTTAAGCTTTCATTTTATTTTTTTTAAATCGTTTAATCCTAAAAATTATTTTCTTTGTAACATAAAATAATAATAAAAAATAATATAACTAATTGATGTCTATAGATCAAGAAAACAAATTTCATCATACTGTAATGTATAGAAAATTCATAATACGTCTTTATAAAGAAAAAATAATAAAATTATAACAGATAAATGTTTTTTACTCTTAAGATTAAAATTAATGGTTGTTGCCGCCGGATAAAATTCATCCTCGCTCGTTGCACCATATTATTCAATCATTAGTGGCCTTTGTGTCGCGACAGATCCGACAATGTATGAGCAAATCATTTAACAGATTGTTTCACCACCGTGTCCATCTGTCTCGTTCATATAACGCCACATTACGTTTTTTAAAATAAATTAATTTATTTTTCTTCTTTTTTAATTTAAAACAGACAAAGATTATTATTATTATTATTATTATTATTATTATTATTATTATTATTATTATTATTATTATTATTATTATTATTATTATTATTATTATTATTATTATTATTATATTTATCATCATTACTATTATTACATTTTTTTATTTTTATCTTTTTAATACGTATATAAATAAAAAATAATAATAAAATCGATCAACACACAAATATTTTCTATCCAAGAACTACGTGTGTTTTGATTTCCTTATTGCACCTAGGGATACGTAGGAGCAAGGTCCTCCCCTTGTCAAACCAAATTAATAAAAAAATATTTTTCTTCTTTCATTAATGTAAATAATTTAAATTTTTTTATTATTCTTTTTGGGGTAAAAACAAATAAATAAATAAATGGTTTTTATATAATTAATTATAGGGTAACCGTTTTAACGGACGTTGTAGGGTGATAATACTTCCCTACTCGTAATCGACTCCCGAATCCAAATTTTTGGTTGAAAAATGTTATTTTAGGTTTTATCCAATTTTCCCTTTAATAAAAATAAAATTGGTGGCGACTCCTTTTTCGCGGACAAACCGGACGCGACACATATTTTACAGCGCTTTTTTAAAAAAAACGTTGTAAAATGTGCACCCAATATATGCATTATAGTGCACCTTTTACAACGCTTTTTCAATAAGCGCTGTAAAAGATGCACTCATTATATGCATTATAGTGCATATTTTACAGCACTTATTTAAAAAGCGCTGTAAAATGTAACCATTTACAGTGCTTTTTCAAAAAAGCACTGTAAAAAGTGCAATTTTTTTATTTAAAAACGTTGTAAATTAAATTTTTGAAAAACACATTTTGGTTTTTTATGGCATTTTTTTAGAAAGCACTGTCTTTTAATTTTTTTTTCAAAATTATTTTCATCCAAAATCAATTCACACAACAACAGAACTATATAACTTAACTTTACATATTCAGAAAAAGTTCACACAATCAGTACACAAAAACAAAACTATGTAACTTAACTTTATATATTAATTTACAACAGAACATTTAGATACATATATAACTTAATTAACTACATATACATATTCAGATATTGTACAACAGCACATATTCATATACATGTTCATATCTACAATTTATTCTTCTCTTTATTTCCTAATAACATATCTACAGTGTAATTCTTTACATTAACTCGATCAAGTTTACACATTGAAAGCTTATTCGGAGACAAGAATGAATATCTATTTGACAATCTGTGCGTGCACAGAACCTTCTCATACAAAAACCTTCAATGAAAATTTCAAACTAGATTAATTACCAATAAATTTAATTAATTACCAATAAATACAATTAAAAGTATTTTTTACCTTATGTACAAGCTGATGACAGTAGCACTCAGCTCCTTATGGTTGAGAAGTTCGTATATGTGCTCCTTTTCGAGAATACTCATCTCCAAATATAGCTTTATTCATGTTTATGATGCGTGAATCGTCGTTGCTGCCCATATTCCTTTTTACTTGGATGTCAAGACACGCCCCGTATTTAGCAAGACATGGCTGACTTATTTTAGGAGCAGCAACGATCGATTGTCCCCGATCCAATTTTCTAGTTGCAACTTTGGCAGCTTTATTACCCTCCAGCTTTTGTAGTTTGCCAGCTCTAATATCCTCCAATTTTTGAGGTTTTCCAGCTTTATTTTGCTGTGTGGGTGATTTATTTGCTTGAATCTAAAAAAATGAGGTTAAATGTTAGTTTATTGAAGGAGATAAAATGACAAACCTTAGGGGATAAATGTGACAAACCTTTTTGGGCGATGTAATTGATTCGTTTATGGGAATTTTTTTATCATTCCCTTTAGGCTTTTTCAGAATCTAAATATAAATGTGAAATTAAAGTTAGGATTGGAAAAAAAATCAGCAATTAAATATACATATCAATTACACATACATTTCAATTAATTAAATATACCTTATCGAGGGCAACATGATGTGTGGGCCATGCCACATAACTACCAATTGCTTCGCCCAAAAACTTCATATCTCCATCGTTGTCCGGTATCGGCAACGGTGCAGTTGGTTCCAAAGCAATAATTGGTGATACTTTGACATAGCCCGCAGGGATCGGTGTGTTGTGCAATACTTCTCCCGAAGTATTGTATAATTTTCCTTTTCCGACCTTCCGATGAGTAGGGGAGGATAAGTACATCACGCATGGAGTGACACCCTAAATCAATGGTTAAAACATAAGTATGGTTAATACATAAGTATATTTAATACATAAGTAATTACATAAGCAAGTAATTAATTACCTTGGGAAGACTTTTGAGACCGATGTTGCAACTCGTGCTTCACTCTCCATTTGTATTTCACATTGGAGCTGATTCGGGAGTTGCTTGTCTTTATTCGTCTTCACCAAGAGTGCCACTTGCTTTGATAGGAGTTTGAGCTTCTCTAATACTTCCTCATTGGATGGATTTTGGCGCTTCTCTTGTAAAAAATAGCTTTTAGGAGTTACGCCAAATACTTTCCCCCTCACGCGACCAGAATACTCAGGAACATTAAACACTTTACCCATAATGTCCCTGCAACTAGCTTTGTTGCCCTCTTGATTTTCCGAACTTTGTTCGATATTCTCCTAAAATACATGTAGGATTAAAAAGATAAGTTCAATATCATTTTTAAAATACAATATTAAAAAATATTAAAGTGATAATATTAAAGTGATAAAATACAATATTAAAAAATATTAAAGTGATAATATACTTACACAAAGTTCTATTACTTTTTGAACATTTTCGTTGTCAACCACTCCGTCCTTATTTACACGAGCTTCCTTCCACAAGATATGACGACCCAACGGTTGATCGGATTGGGTGTCTTGTCGCTATTCATTAAGATCATAAACAAAATATTAGTTAGAAACTATAGTTTATAATACAAATTACTTTATTATATAAAAGTGATGTTTAAATACTTACAAGTTTTTGCTCTAGACGTGCATATCCCATACATGATTTTTTGTATGGGTGCGTCGGATTTCTTGCCCTCTCGCGATTAGCCTTACTTATATTCTATATAAAAAAATAACAATCGTGTAAAAATTTAAAATACGCTATGAATATGAATAATAAAGCACAAATGCTAATAAATTAATCACTTACCACAAACGCGGGATCTGAACGTTTTGATACAAATGCACTCCATTCATCATTTAATATATAATGTTTATATATTCTTGGAGCTTTAGCATTCATATTTCCTTATGTAACTTTTAGATAGAAATTAGAGAGGTGAGATTTAAAACCTCGGTGTATTTTCCCGGCAACTCTCAAGACGTAACTTTTCTCCCCTCATCAAGAACAAAAGTAGTCTGCATGCGAAATAAAGATATAGTTTGAGTAAAGTATTTCAATGGAAAAAATTATTAATGACAAAAGAGTGGATCAAACATGGAGCTGTTGGGGTCAATTGGTTGATCACTCTCATTCCATTCAACCTAATAAACTCATATAGTAAGTACATACTTTTAAAAAAAGATAAAAAATACATAGCAAACAGAGTATAGTATACCTCAAATTTAATGCCATTGCTCCTTGCTTTTATGACCTTTTGCATTATAGTTACACCACGTTTGACTTCATTTTCGTAAGTCTTAGTGTTGACAACTTCTTCATTTTGACATTCTAAATCTTTGGTGGTATCCATTTATCTACAACAAGTTCAACATGCAGCTTAGTATAACTTCAACAAGCTCAACATGCAGTATTCTAAGTACATATCAGTATCAGTATAACTTAAACAAGCTCAACATGCATTTTAGTGATAACAAAAAATTAATAACATCAGTACCTGAATAATGAGGATTCAAAGAAATACGTAATGCGCAGAAATGAGGGTTCGCAGAAATATGGTTCGAAGAAATACGTAATGAGGGTTACGTATTTCAATGAAAAGATATTGTGTGTAATGGGAGAGATGATCGTGGATGGAAATAAGGTTCGAAATGAGGGAGATGATCGTGGAAATAAGGTTCATAATGGAAGAGATGATAGGGTTCGCAAAGGAAGAGAAGAACGATGAAGGTTGAGATGATAGTGAAGTTTACGTAATGAAGAGGAAACTGAAGCAGTTTACTGTTATATATAAAATCCTTTTACAGCGCTTGTTGGAAAAACGATCTAAAAGCCCTCATTTTATTTTTAAAAAGGCTCTTTTACAATGCTTTTTCAAATAAGCGTTGTAAAAGACCTCCTTGTTTTCATATGTTATATGAATGTTTTTTTTAAAGCATTTTTTAGCGCTTGTTGGAAAAGCGCTCTAAAAGGCCTCCTTATTTTATTTTTAAAAAGGCTCTTTTACAACGCTTTTTCAAATAAGCGCTGTAAAAGACCTCCTTGTTTTCTTATTTTATATGAATGCTTTTTTAAAGCCTTTTACAGTGCTTTTTCAAATAAGCGCTCTAAAAGGCCTCCTTATTTTATTTTTATAAGGGTCTTTTACAGCACTTTTTCAAATAAGCGCTGTAAAAGACCTCCTTGTTTTTTTATGTTATATGAATGTTTGTTTTAAAGCCTTTTACAGCGCTTTTTCACATAAGCGCTCTAAAAGGCCTCCTTATTTTATTTTAATAAGGGTCTTTTACAGCACTTTTTCAAATAAGCGCTGTAAAAGGCCTCCTTGTTTTATTTTTATATATAAGGCTCTTTTTCAGTTCAGTTTAGTTCATGTAAATTACTAATTTATATTCAGTTCAGTTCATGTAAATTACTAGTTTATATTAAATTACATGAACTTAGTATAAAACACTCAAATCAAGTTTAATATAAGCAGAAAATAAATTAATCAGAAAATCAAATACATGGCTTATATAAAACAATTAAACATGTTCAAACAATTAAATTTACAGTAACTCAGTTCATATTACATGGCTTATATAAAACAATTAAACATGTACATTAAGATGCCCTTCTTCTTTTCCTGGTGGAATTCACATTTGTTTGTCCATTTACAATACGAAACGATGGATTAATCCAAATTCTCTCATCAAGATCATCTCTAAGATATAAACCATCATCAATTGAATCAATTTCATGTGGTTGTTGCGATGTTGCAAATAAAAGATCATTACCAACATCTTAATCATTATTGTTATCATCACTTATTTTATTGGTCGATAGGACAACAGGCCATTTATCATCAACAGGATCAGTGACATAAAACACTTGTTGAGCATGCGACGCTAAAATAAAAGGCTCGTCTTTGTATCCCACCCTATTAAAATCGACAAGCAAGAACCCTGACTCATCAATCCGAACTCCATTATTATTATCGACCCACTTGCAACCAAATATGGGAACACGAAACATTGTGTAGTCTAACTCCCATATGCGCTCGATAACCCCAAAATATGATAGATTTGCATGTGACACCCTAAATCCTAAAATAATATATATAATAATTTGTATCATATTCTTATGACAATTGCAGCGGGTAAATAAAAATATATTTTCAAGAAAATAAAAACTTTATATTTAATTTAGGATATCACGTTTCCCAAAAATAAAAATAAAAACCCTCATTCCCGGTATCACCTATCAGAGCGTGGTTCCTCCCAAACTTGAACTTCAAGACTCATTAACCTGTAATAACTGCGATTTTGCAAACGTAGGGCCCAGCCAGTCAAACACAAACAACGAAGGAGGTGAGTTTTGAAATCATGTTAATAGTATAATATGAGTAAGAAGAACACGCAAACAATCATAATAGAACCGTATCATAATCACTTTACGATATATCAAAATATTTAATTAAATAGTATCATACTATAGCATCAAAGTCACTCAAGTAAAATAATCATCTCATTATAATATGCATCATATCATCTAATTATTATTACCTTTGAAACACATCAATCACAACAAAACAATCACAAGGAAATGCAATGCAATGCATGAGCTTAGGCTCTACTTCACAATGTGGTACCATTCTAACTCTGAAGTACTTGGTTAGGAGGCCATGATACTATGCCACCATCCCGGTGGACGGACAATTCAAATTGGTCATGTCCTCATAGATCCCCTCAACTCAACCCGAGAGACATATACGCGACAGTCGAGGTAAACGTGTGTTGCATGGTAGCTCCCGACATTTGGAGTGCTACCTCCAAGTCACATAGGAATTCCCCACCGGAATACCTCTAAGGTCTAACAATCTTGCCTTAAGGCTTGACAGCAGACCGCCACGATCAGGCTCATTCAGTTGTACTTCCCCAGAATCACTAGGCTTGTCAGGCCCTACCTATATGATGACAAAATAATCTCCACTTCACAAATTCACAATATTTATTTTCTCCCCCTGTTAGCTTAGACTACTCCATTAAGAGCACCATATTTAAGAATCATCACTATCTCATAAAGTATGGGGTACTTCAATATTTTCATCACAATTTTATAATATCATTAATCATAAATAATCATGATCATCGTATAAACTCATCACAATTTGATAACATCAGTATCATCAATCAAAAATCATCATTATCATCACGTAAGCATATATCAAACCATGCATCCATATTTTATTATCACATCACATGATTTCATCTAATCAAACATGTACACATAATTTCATTCAACATCCAACATCACAATAATAACAAATATCAACTACCACACAAATATCGAAAATTAAATCAATCAACACCTTATAAAAGTTTCTATTTCACATTTTAATCTCACAATTCTCATATTTCAAATTAATCAATTTATCTCTCAAAGGGCTACTGCCGTACGTAGCAAGCCCCGAATGAATTGTTGGGAAATACGGTTTTCCCGTTCATCTCACAATATATTATACTCATGAATTCAAATGCTCTCTCACCCCTTACTTTATTTTGACGCTTTCAGACACGAGTACAATTCCACGAGCAAACAATATTTGTTCTTTGACTTTTTGTCCTTCAATCGATCTAACTCGACAATTTATGGGTAAACGTAAAAAATAAATTATGAGAAAATAGTCTAAAAACTGATTTTGAAAATTCGGTCAAAGAAAATTACCATAAATTAGAAAACCAATCAGTGGATAATTTAGCCACTTTTCACACGGTCGTTTTGGCGTTGGTTTCACTAAAATCGGACTTACGGTGAGGGAGAACGATGCAAAATAAGGATTTCTGTAAACGGAGAAATCGGGTATTTTAGGGAGAAATTCGGGTTATTAAAAATCTGAAAAATTGTATTTAATTGAATAGATAAATGAATAAAACAATATACTGAATTTTGGACGAAAACAGAGAAACTGTTTTGAGACAGTTATGGATCGCCGGTATCAAACGATATGATTATTGTTGGTTTCCTCTTGATTTTAGTGGTGTTGGCTGTAAGTTTCCTTGTTTGTTATTTTATTTTGTTTTATTAACAATTTAAATCATTTACACACATGGATCAAGCCATTAGACTCCTTTTAGGTTTTACTATTACTATTTTATTTTATTAAAAATAAAAAAACACAATTTCATTAATAAAACATTGTTAATATTTCAAAATTAATAATTTATAAAATACCTTTAAAATACATTAATAACCAAAACTCTCATTCTAATTAATCACTATAATTACACTTATTTTTCTAAATACTTACGTTAAATTACTACGTTAGAAAATATTTAAAATTACATAATAAATAAATATATAAAATCAACACTTTATATTAATTACTATTTCAAAATAAACAAATATAAAATCATGATGCCATAACAAGTATATAAAAATAAAGAGAATAAAACACAATAGTACCACTATCTCAAAATAATTATTTTTAAAATGAATAATTAAAATTAAATATATTTAAAATTAAATAAATATAATTAAGTACACATTTAATATTAGTTAATCGCAAAAAGAATGTTATTTTAATTGGGTGCGCGTTTATACACGTAAAATGACATAAAATCTTATTCTTCAAAATATTACACTAAAACAATATTACTTTAAAAAAATATATATAGCATAATAATATAAAATATTTATTATTTATATCGTTCGTTTAATATAATATGTATCAAACTAGCACATCATAGAAAACATTCGTATAACAAAAATTACTAACCAAATTTATCAACATATATTCTAAAATAATTTTAACATCAAATTAATTATTTAAATTCCTATTTAATTAATAAAATAATTTATTATCAAATTTAGGGTGTTACATTGCATATATTGGGCTTTTGTCTTTTGCACTTGAGACATGGATCGCTTAAGCTACGAGAGTGACTCCGCTATTTTGCATAGTGGTATGATCATCTTGTTCTTTGGTATAAAATGTGTAACCGTTAATAACATAACCAGTGTAAGAAAAGACATGTAAACACGGACCATTTGCTAGCCACCTCAATCTCTGTGAAATTGATCCGAGGTCTATATCAAACTTTGACTTTATGTGATTTTGTAACCATGTTATAAATCTTCGATTGTGCTCTCGAGTTATCCAATTTTGATTCCTATTCATGTTCAAACGAGATAACTGATCCATGTGTATTATAACATACGGTTGAACCTCATCATCATTGTCACTACTAGAAAAACCGGATTTAGCGTCGGTCTAACGCTAATTTAGCGTCGGATTAGCGTCGGTGTCGGGCCTAGGCTAAAACAGTCGAAGCTAATACATAGCGTCGGTAAAATGACATTCGACGCTAATATAGCGTCGGTCAAACCTACGCTAAGCCGACGCTAATATAGCATCGGTCAAACCTACGCTAAGCCGACGCTAACAAACAAGATATAACATCCGACGCTAGTTTATCTCCGTTGACACGTCATTTTGGAAAAATTCATTGCGTCGGATGGCCGACGCTATAGTCAATTTTATTTTTTGAAATAGCGTCGGTCAGGCTGACGCTATAGTCAACATCAAACATTTGAAAACCATTACTGCTTGGCAGCACCAATATATCTGAAAGTCAATGGTAAGAATACCAACCAGATATTTTTTTCCAGAATTAGAAGAGTTATATGCCAAGCAAACACCAATATCAAGAAATGACACAAGATAAACTAGGACACCAACGAGGAAGAAACATATTGATATAACATTATAGAGATGTAAAAAGATATGACTCACTAGTCAATGTTGGAGTCAAACAATGTCTAAAACTTTGCAGGAAACAAAGCTATGAAAGATCAAAAGATACACCAAGAAGAGCAGAGGCTTCTGATGTCCCTGCACAAACAGAACTTGAATTAAGCCTTTGAGGATAAAAAATTTGTCTTTCTATGAGGATCATGAGAGTTTATCAGTAGATGCTTCATTTGGAAATGAAATAAAGGACTTGTGGAATTACGAGCATAGTACCTTTAGAGTAGTTTGTTTCTTAACATTTTCATTTGACTTGAAAATCACAGCTGATACACTGATTGTGACTAAGAAACCTGCAAGTTCCATATACAAATATTGCAAAGTTTAGTGAGAAGTTATAAGGTGCATATAATGCTTTTGGTAGAATAACATTAGGTTGGAGTGATAAACAAACATGCCAACATTGAAATTGAAAAAGGCTTGGGAACAAAATAAATAGACTAACAAACCTTATCACAGTAGTTTCTTGCACAATTTAAAGCAGAGTGTCTAATCTTACATTTTAAAAAGCTTACCCACAATCTAAAAGAGAATCATTAGAAGGTTTTAATTTGATTCACTTCACTTGCTATTCAATCTTTCATCCTCTAATCAAAATTTTAGATTGACTTTTATCATGTATACTAATTTTGGAAACTTATTAATTCTTGAACCAAACAGAAGCAAAAAAGTTAACAACCTAGCCTACCTTACTAATCCCTACCTTACTAATCCCTACCTTACTAAAACTACACAAGGCAGTGAAAACAATGATGAAAGTTTTAATGTAGTGATTATGAGTAAGAATGACTCAGAAGTCAGAAAATTACAGCTTCAAAGTTTTAAAATTTTCATCATTGTAACAACAATAAAAATAACAGTAATGGAAAAGGACATCTGATTTCTAAAATTCATACTAATCACATACCTTATCCAGTTTCCCAAGATCCAATCCTTCAAAAAATTTCAATACAAAGTGTGGTGGCATTATAAATCTGTCTAAGAACCAACCAAACAAGCCATTAGTATATATATATATTAAAATAGAAGATTAATCAGTTCTACCATAATGACCAATGTAAGGTTTTGTAAAAAGAATATTCCTATTGAAAAATCCAAATGATTCCCAACCTGTTTTAATATCAGCCTCCTTGCGAACAAGAACTGGAGTGTCCACAGCAAGGGTAATTGCCTTGAAACCGACAAATTCAACTCTTCTCACAAGCTGAATAACCACATTTCTATCTTTAACCACCTAAGAGAAGAAAAGAACTACAACATATTAAGTGATAAATATAAGATAGTTGAGAAATTTAGATAATCATATCATTGCTTGTGTATTTGTAGCAAGCCGAATGAAATTATGGTATTAAAGGAAGTATGGAGGAAATTATGATAATATAAGGCTACTTAGTCAAGGAAAAATAAAAGCCTTAGGAAGCCATTTTGATTTGTAGATAAAAGTTGATAGGAAACAAAATGAAAGCAATGAATATATCAAATGAATATATCTGTGAAGGAAGTGAGAAGGAACCAAATATTAACTTGCAAACACATTAGTACAAATGCAACATAAGAACCTGCTGTGGTAATGAAAAATTAGCAGGGTCACTGGGTCATAGCATGATATCTAATGGCAAACCAACAACAATTTGAGTATACAAGTATAGGATAAGCATGTTAATTAGAAAACAACTATGCTCAATAACATCGTGATTAAAATTATCATTAAAATCAAGATGAGATGAGTTGCATTTGTCCATACTTTCGAACACATTATGATTGGTAAAATCTTAAAAACTGAAAAAATACATTATGAAATCAGGAAAACAATTGATAATTGAAGCAAACCAAAGTCATCTCTCCCATAGTTGATGATTAATGCATTCTATTGCAAATGAAGCAAACTAAAACGAAAGCCATTTCTCATCTAAAACCTCAGCATATTCCTAAACCACAACGAACAAAAACACCTTACAGAAGAAAGCATTCAACTGCAAATTGAAATAGTATATTTGAAATTAAGAAGGGTTATACATTGATTTTGAAGAAAAAATTAAACAACAAAATTTCAAAAAAAATGAACCCTAAGATTGTATTCAACTGAAATTGCTAAGAAGAGAAAATAGATAGCAAACCAACAATGGATATAAAATCCCTAAATTAAAAAAAAAATACCTAAAAACCAATAGTTCGTTTGAAGACGTCGAAAGAGTTTTCAATGGCATGTGAAAACGAGACACAAAGAAGGAAATCAAAAGGGTTTTCTGGTGAGTGAGGGAAGACAAGGGAGGCACAGTATAAAGAAGGAAAAAGGGAGGCGATGGCAGCGAGAGGGTGAGAGTGAGAGTGAGGGTTAGAGAGAGTCACAGGTTCGAGAGGGGGACCAGTTTGATACTCACATATTCGAGATGGGAACGGGTTTGGCGTCGATACTCATGGCATTGAAAGGGATGAGAATCGGTGACAAAGTGTGAGAGTAGGGCTCACCAATATGGATTCCATTTCAGATTCAATATGAAACGGTGATGGATTCAATTTCAGATTCAAAATATAGGGTTCGTCCTCGGCAAAGTGTTAGAGAAGAAGGGTTCACCTTATGTTATTAATTTTAATTTAGGGCTCAATCTGATTTCACAAATAATATTAAAAAATTCAAAAATAATTTAGCTTCGGCTCATCCGATGCTAATCATTAAAATAAAAAATATATAATAATATAAATAAATTAGCGTCGGATTTATTTTTACGTAGCGTCGGCCCATCTGATGCTAATTGTTAAGACCATTTAAAACCATATTTTTTTGTTGTAGCGTCGGTTAAACCAACGCTACTCCGACGCTAAGTAGCGTCGGAGTCGGGGCCGACGCTAATAATGGCAGCTAAAATGCAATTTTCTAGTAGTGTGTGCAGAACATACAATTGTGCGTGCTCCCATTCTGTCCTTGATATATCGTTCTATCAGATACGTCCATCTCATATAAGTTGGCCCACAAAGTTGTGTCTCCTTAACCAGATGAACAGTAAGGTGAACCATTATATCAAAAAATGAGGGTGGGAAATACATTTCAAGCTCACACAAAGTAACAACAATTTCCATATGCAATGTCGGTAATTTCTGATGATCGATCACTTTACTACAAATTTCCCTGAAGAAGAAACATAATCTAGTTAAGGCTCGTCAAACTTTTTCAAGTAAAATGGAACGTATACCTATTGGTAGCAAATGTTCTATTAGAATATGACAATCATGGGTCTTCAAACCTTTTAACTTGAGGTCTTTCATACAAACCAAATTTTTAGTCTTTGAAGAGTATCCTTCTAGAACTTTAACTTCGTGTAGAAATTTACATAAAACAATTTTTTCCTTTCTAGATAGAGTATGAGCGGCTGGAGGTAGATATGTGCGATTTCCTTTCTTTACGGGACCCAATTCATTTTATATTCCCATATCGACCAAATTCAATCTTGTATTGATGCCATCTTTAGACTTTCCTGGAACATTGAGTAACGTACCAATAACACTATCAAATAATTTTTTTTCAATATGCATGACATCGAGGAAATGTCTTATATACAATGACTTCCAATATGGTAATTCAAAGAAAATTAACTTTTTCTTCCACCCAGTTTTGACTAGTTCTCTCGCAAAAGGTTTTCCAAATTTATTGGTCAAACCTTCTACTTTTTCAAGCATTTGATATCCAGTCAGTGCTAAAGGAGTTTTACCTTCCTCTGATTTTTCATTGAATGCATTTCTCCATCCATGATACTGATGACTATAAGGTAAAAATCTACGATGTCCAAGAAACACATTCTTCTTACAATGTTTCAACCGCATCCAATTTGTACTCTCTTCACTTATAGGAAATGCACACTGACCTTTAATGCTATATCCTGATAAATTACCATATGCTGGAAAATCATTAATTGTGCTGAACAACATAGCCCTCAAATTGAAACATTCTTTCTTATACCCATCATAAACTTCCACACCTGTCTCCCACATAATTTTTAAATCTTCAATTAAAGGAGTCAAGTATACGTCGATATTATTCCCCGGTTGTTTGGGTCCAGAAATTAACAGAGACAACATCATAAACTTACGCTTCATACATAACCATAGAGGTAGGTTATAAATCAACAAAATCACAGGCCACGTGTTGTGTGAGATGCTTTGAAGACCATGTGGATTCATTCTGTTAGACATATGTTCTTTTTTGATATTATTGACAAACATACAGCTTGAAATAAATCTAACATGTCAACTGAGAAAAATTTCAGGAACAAAAAATTCAATCCTACATACTCGAGACAATTGCTTGGAACTCAAGGAATCAACAAAAGATTGATGATCCATGAGCAAATCGATTAGTACAATCGATTCTATAACAGGGTTGAATCGTCTTATAAAGTCTGGGGTTAACCAATCGATTGGCACAATTGATTTGCACATCCTTGAAGAAATCAAACAGGCTATCAATCGATTCTCCAAATCGATTGGTACACCTATTAGAAAATAAATTGTGCAAGTCAGAGAGCCAGTTTGCCACAAATCGATTAGGCAAATCGATTGAGTAAATCACCAAGACTGAACTGATTGTTTACATCGATTAGACAAATCGATTGACATACTTACTGAAATTAAAATGTGCAAGTCAGTAGCACGTTTTGCAGGCAATCGATTTGGCAAATCGATTGACTGAATCACATCTTTAAGTTTTGTTCTGTCTACATCGATTGACACAATCGATTGTTAATGTCCTAGAGCCAAACCTGTTTACTAAATCGATTAGGCCAATCGATTCACTAAAACAAGTTTCAAAATAACTTTGGTCTGGAACATCCACAATCGATTACCACAATCTGCTTATATACATCTGTGTTACAAATGTTGGCATCAATCGACTTGGTAAATCGATTGAATAAACCAACTGATGAAAAGTGCTTCAGACTTAAAGTCCACAATCGATTGGCACAATCGATTGGTACAAAAAGTTTTAGAAACAGAGATGACTGAATGGTTGAATCGATTAAGTACATCGATGGTTTTGATCTCGTTGTTTGAACAAAACACATCAAGTCGATTCTACAAATCGATTTAATTATATACTGTCATCAAAGTCTGAAGAACTACTTAAAATAATCGATTGGGTAAATCGATTAGAATGTTCAGTTTCAAAATTCAAGAAAAACAAGACTCGCGAAATCGATTGAGGAAATTGATTATCCAACCTTATGACTTTAATGAATCGATTGGGTAAATCGATTCATATGTTGTTTTTCCTGAAACTATATAAACTGTTTTACATTCTCTTCTTCACATATATACATAATAACAATAACATAGATACAACAACAATACACATAACTTTCTGATATCTTTGTTTCTCACTGTGAAATAACTTTGAACATTGCTTTTTCAGTCATGGATATTCATCTTTCATGATCAACAAAGACTGAGAAAGATTGCTTGAGAAACAACTTTAGAGAAGAAGACTGCTGAAGAAATTTTGTGTAATTTCTGTTTTAGACACATCTGTAAACAAATTCTGTAAACAAATAACATTGAGAAATCCAGTCTTAACTGGTGGTTATCTTCTGTGATTGAGAGGTCTCATCAAGAAGAAACTTGACTGTAATCTTGGAAGAGTTTATGGGAGATAGACTCTGGGATTCAGGGAGATAAGAATAGAATAGAAAGAATCGTTTTAGATTGATAGGCGAGGAGCTGGAACATCTGTAAACGGATTCTGAGACATTCTAGTGGAAAGGCCAAGATTGGATTTGATCTTGGGACTGGACGTAGGCCTTTCAACAACGGTTGAACCAGTATAAATCACTGTGTATCATTTTTCTTACCCTTATCTCTTTTTAATTCCTGCATTGTGTATTTGTTTGATATTGATTGTTTGCTTAAATATCTTTCTGCATATTTTGACATTACATGAAAGATTGTTTCTAGCATGATTGTATGTGAATCAATATCTTGAATAATAAATGTTCCTGGTGCATCTCTCCATATATTCTGTGATCCATATACTTTGTGCATTCATTAGTATTGTAGATTTGGGACCTTGATTGATGATGTGTTTAATAAATGTACAATTTGTTAAACTGCTGCGCATATCTCTAAAAATAGGTAATCTTCCGCATACTTTTCATTTAACAGAGGTTACTGGTACCATCACATTCCATCAGTAGAAAGTGCAAGTCTTAGATTTCTTGACTCTATCCCGAATTCAGGATACTCGTGATCAATTTTTGCCCATTGTGGGGAATCTGTAGGGTGTCGAAACATTCCATCTCTAATTCTTTCAACTGCATGCCATGTCAAGTGTTTTGAATCTTCTTCATTGCGATACATGTGCCTAAATCTTGGTATTATAGGAAAATACCACACGACTTTTGCTGGAGTAGATTCTTTCTTCTTATATCGAGAGACATTGCATTTCAGAGACGCCTTTAGTAATTCATATTTGGTTTGAAATAAAATGCAATCTTTAGGACACTCATGAATCCTTTCGTAACTCATGTCAATAGAGCACAAAATCCGTTTAGCCTCGTAGGTTCGACTGAGAAGTTCATTATCATCTGGAAACATATCTTTTAAGAGTGTTAATAATTTTGTGATGCTTTTATCAGACTATCCATTACTTGCTTTTAAGTTGTACAACTTTAATATCGCCGACAGTCTTGTGAATTTAGTACAACTATTATATAATGGTTTCTCTGCATCACTCAAGAAACTCTCAAACATTTTAGGACAATCTCGAAGTTCTTCTTCAAAAGCTTTTGCAATCTCCTCAACTCGGTCCGGCTCATATGTATCTGTATCGAAGTCAATTGAAGCATATGTCGAACCATCCTCAAAATTAATGTTTCCTTTTTTTTCTCACCATGTCTTATCCAACTTGTATAGCTTTGATCAATTCCATTACATACTAAATCTCCTTCCAATTTATCTTCTCTAACGCGTTTTCCAAAACAATATTTTAAACAAGGACAAACGACTCTATTTGGATCTTTTGCATTCTTCACTGCAAACTCAACAAACTCCTTCACTCCATTTTCATACTCTTTGGACAATCGATTGGCAGATATCCATTTCCAGTCGATATTATATGACCTATATAAATGTAGTTACAAAAATAATAAGCTACTGAATAGATCAACAAATTTCAAAAAGAAACCAATATCAACATATCTAATATTGGAAAATAGAAACCAAGGTCCATTATTATGTAACAATTTCGTAACAGAAAATATTTCATAACAGAACAGATCAACAAATTTCAAAAAGAAAAGATTTAATATGTAACAATTTATTAGTTTACAATTATTAAAAAACTAAAGATTTTTTGACAACAACAAATTAATAAATACCTGAGACAACGTAGATGGCCGCACAGGTACGTAGAGAATATGAGGGTTCCCAAAGTAGAGGTGATGAGGGTTCGTAAATTTGTTTTAAATTTGTTTTTATTTATTTAAAAGTAAATGATTTTTAATTAAAGTAAATGATTTTTATTTAAAGTAAATGATTTTACAACGCTTGTAGAATAAGCGCTCTAATAGGTCCTTTAATTATGTGAAAGTGCATGTCTTTTACAACGCTTGTAACAAAAATGCTGTAATATGTCATTTAATTATTTGAAAGCGCATATCTTTTACAACGCTTGTGAAAAAAGCTTTGTAATAGGTCATTTAATTATTTGAAAGCGCAAGTCTTTTACAGCACTTGTCCTAAAAGCGCTGTAAAACATTATGTGAGGGCGCTTCATTTTACAGCACTTGTGTACAAGTGCTGTAAAAGCGTTGTAAACATTATGCGCAAACGCTATATGACCCTACAACAGCGTTTGTCAAAAAAGCGCTGTTATAGGCTCCATTATTTTTAAAATATATTTATAACAGCGCTTGTATTTAGTAAACGCTGTAAAAGGAACGCTATAAAATGACATTTTTCGCATAGTGTTTCGTGTCATTATTTGTTATGGTTGGTGCTAAGGATGATTCTCTTCAAGCTCTTAGTATTCACCTCAATGGACAAAATTACACTTTTCATTGTTATCATGATTACATGATAGTATTTATTTAAATTGATGTATTATGTAATTGTGACACCGTAAACCTCAAAATAATATGAAGTTTTTTTTTATTATTTTTTTTAATAATTAAGTTTTTCAAATAAAAGATATATAAACTTTCAAACATTTTTTTAAGGTAAAAGATATCACATAATCATTTAACATGTCACATTAATAAAAAATTTCCATCAAACTTAACAACTACAAATCATAATATTAGACAACAAAATCTTTATTGAAGAGCGCATAAATAAGTTTAATAATAAATGCAAACATAGTCCCAATTCGATTTCACTATTAGAAGAGGAGTTCCCAAAATAAAAGACGTTCAAATATGATGTTAACAAAAGACATATAATATATAATATAGTCTTCAAGATAAGACAATTTCCTACACATTGAGAGTATTAGTCTTCACCTACAGCTTGCAGCACGTCTGTATTCATCGCAAACTCCAAACACAAACAACGAGGGGTGAGTTTAAAAATTATGTATTACTATAAGATAAACGAGGAGAACGCGCAAGTATTTAAATTAGCACAAACATGAGAAACATTCATGCGTACAGTATCAAAGGTTAATTTAATTCGATCACAATAAAACAATCACAAGGATGAAATATTATGCAAGTCCTATACTCTATACTTCCTCATCATTTGGTACCATTCTACTCTAAAGTACTTGGTTAGGAGACCTGATACTATGCCACTACAAGAGTGGACGAAAAACTCATGAATGACCAAGTCTTCGTAGATCCCCTAAACTCAACCCGAGACGCATATACACGACGATTGGGTACTCTTGTGTTGTATGGTAGCTTCGGACCTTAAGGAATAACCCACGAATCCACTTAGGAATTCCCCACTAGAGGTACCCCTAATGTACCTCCATGATCAGACTGATTCAGTTGTACTTCTCAGAATCACTAGGTTTTTCAAACCCTCCCTATATGATGACAAAATAATCCTCACTCCAAACCTACAACACTTATCTCATACTTACTCGATTATAACAACTCAATAAGTTTTAGTTTGAATTCACAATATTCATCAGAATTTGTATCATTACATATGTATATTAGTCAATCACAATAAAATCCCAATATTTAGTTTACACTACTCACAATATACAATCCAGTCTCATCAATCACATAAAAAGAAATCAACAAGTGGTGCATCCAAGTAATATCGCAATTTCAATCAAGTAGACAAGAACATGTAAATACATATCATTCATACAATAACAATTAGTATAAGGTTTCATAGAATCAAACAACACACAATCTTAATATAAATTAATTCACAACAATTCTATAGGTTTCTAAATCATATTTTAGTCCTCGCTATTACAATTCATATGTTATTAAATTAATTATTATTACTCAATACGACTCGATCGTACGTGGTAAGCCCCAGATAAATCTCTGAAAATTATGACATTCCAGTTCATCCCACGTTATTTTATACTCATAAAAATGAACCTCCTCTCACCCCTTACTTTGGCTGAAGATTTTCCCAACGAAGTCGATCCGCGGATTTAATGTGTTGTGTCGTCGTCAACCACCGTCTCTAATAGTCCATGAAAGAAAATAAATCAACGCAACAACCAAGTACAAATTAATTATTTGCTCCAATGAATAAATAATTTATTTATTATTTATACATAAATAAATTATCTGCTATTTGTAATATAACCCAAAAATATATTTAATATCATTGAAACATATGTATTAGTATACTAACCTAAAACAATTTCTAATTTTAATTAAATAAGACAAAATCTCATATTTAAATAATTATGGCACGTATCTATAGTCTAGGTGTTTTTAAATAGGTAAGCAATATGTCCTATGTAACGAAACTAATAATACTTATATTTTATTTAAATTGATGAATACTATACGCAATTTTTAATTATAACTAAAATAAAATGAAGTATTTTAGATGTAAAATGATTGTAGGATATCTACTCAGTAGTAATGTACAACGGTCATATCAGGACTATTATTATAAATAAAAAAAATAAAAAGAACACATGTACAATATTACTACAATTTGTATAAAGTATAAAAATAAAAATTATTAGGATTAACACAAGGATTATAAGAGATATAAGAGGAACAATTTTAGCACAAAATCACAAAAGAGCTAAGGAGAGTGTGACACCCTAAATCTCAAAATAATATATATAATAATTTATATCATATTTCTATAAAATTTTATGCGGATAAATAAAAAATCTTCTAAAGAAACATTAACTTATGTGGATTATTTAGAATATCACATTTCTCAAAAATCAAAAGGACTACTTTAAAAAAAATTTCTCTAATAAAATAGTGCAATCTCAGTAAGCTTGATTTAAGTATAATTGTCGCATGGTCAAACCAGTCAAACACAAACAACGAAGGAGGTGAGTTTTGAAATCATGATGATAGTATAATACAAATAAGAAAAGCACGCAAGCAATCATAATAGAACTGTATCATTACACACACATTCCTCAAGAAAATTTCACATTAAAACGTCAAAATCACTCAATTAAAATCAATAAATTTCACTATAACATCAAACCATCTAAGAGAAATCATCACCACACACGATACATATTAATCACGACAAAACAATCACAATAAAATGCAATACTATGCATAAGCTTAGACTCTACTTCACAATATGGTACCATTCTAACTCTAAAGTACTTGGTTAGGAGGCTTGATACTATTCCACCATTCCGATAGACAGACAATTCAAATTGACCCGATCCTCATAGATCCCCTCAACTCAAACCGAGACACATATACACGACAATCAAGGTAAACGTGTGTTGCATGGTAGCTCCCGACATTTGGAGTGCTACCTCCAAGTCACCTAGGAATTCCCCACCCAAATACCTCCAATGTCTAACAATCTTTCCTTAAGGCTCCATAGCAGACCGCCACGATCAGGCTTATTCAGGTGTACTTCCCCGAAATCATTAGGCTTGTCAGACCCTACCTATAAGACCGTCACCTCAAACACAAATTGGAATCCCCATGATTTCATCAATTATGTGGTTACTTCAATATTCTCATCACACATTCACAACATCACTATCATTAATCATATCTTATTAGATAAACTCATCCAAATTTTATAGTACCACTATCATCAATCACAAATTTATAACATCGTTATTATTAATTATACATCATCATAATCACATAAACTTATCAAAATGTATCTACCTTTTATCATCATATCTCATAAACATGTCTAATATACACAAAATTCATTCGACATTCAATATCACAATAATATCAAATATCACACATTTAATAAAAATAAATCAAATAGTAGTTGACCAACTGATAATAGTAGTTGTGCATCATTATATTATTAAAATATAATAATAAGAAATTGGAGTATTACAGTAAACCACTTTTTATTATATCTAAAATAATAATAAATTCTTTAGATGTAAAGTAATTTTAGAATATATGCCCGTATTAATATAAGTGGATCAAATGTTTAGGTCTATCATTACTAAAAATTGAAGGAAAAAAAAATAAACATATCCAATATTTACAATAATCTGATCATATGTCCAGGTT
>JBBPBR010000004.1:15241648-15269579 GCA_037974775.1 Cicer pinnatifidum
TTGGGAAAATTATAGTCATTGTTTATAATAGAGAAAATTGAATATAATATATTTAATTGTGTATTGTAGTTGTCATTGGCAATTGCTTATTATCAATCCTAAGGAGTGCAATATAGTCTTTATATGTTCATTAGGAAGGAAGCCAGATAAAAAAAAATGTCACATTGTTGATTTGTAAGTATTTAATTTATTTATATTGTTCATAAGTATTGTAATATGTTTTATCACACAATTTCAATAATTATTTTTATTTTGTAGAGCTTTCGAAGGTTATTATAAGTTGCTAGGTTTAAGAGTTAAAGCGAAGATAACATGGAGTTTTCCTATAATAAGTTGTTTAAAAATAAATAACTTCATTTATAATATTATAAAAATTTTATGCATCTAACATTTTTTTTTGTGATTTCAATTTTAGAGTCAAAGACAAGCTTCAAATTATGAGTGTGGCTATTATGTCATGTTACATATGTTGAACATTGTAACAGCTGATATTGTTGATTTATGGATGCAAGTATGTAAATTTCTTAAAAGTTGTTATTGATTGTGTTTTCGAATGTTCGTATGATAAAAAATTATAAGTTGTAATTAATTGTATTTTTTTAATATTCGTATGATAAAAATTAGGATTCAATCGATATTGATTGAGTTTTTTTTTTTCCAGATATTTGACGACTCGAGATCATTTCATCCGGATCAAATTAAAGAAGTTCAAGAACGTTGTGTGGATTTTGTTTTGGAATTAATTGAAGAAAATGATGGTGCTTGAATATATATCTATTGAATATTGCTAAATATGATTTTGTAATTTTGTTAATTGACATCTAAATCATTTTTTGTCATGCCAAGAGTAATCAGAAATGATAAACATTCTTTGTACTCTATATTTTGTATGAACTTCTATTACGATATATTTTAGCTATTATATGGTTATATAAAATTGTGGTTAAAAGTACAAAATTTTAATTTAAAATTTAATACAAATATTGTATTTATGTATGTTTGGAGTAGGAGCATAAAAAAAATGATAAAATTATTATAAAAAAATATATTTTAACTCTATCTATTAAGTCTGTTGATCAAAAGAACCGACTTAAAAAGATGATTTGTTAAACTGAATTTATGATGTTTAAGTCGGTTAAGTTGAACCGACTTAAAAGGACGAAACTCTATTAAGTCGGTTCATAAAACGACTTAAAAAATAATATGTTTATTAAGTCGTTTGTTGTTAACTCGGACCCAGAACTGACTTAAAATGTACATTTTAACTGACTTAAAAAAATAAAATTCTACTAGTGTTACTCTCATTAAAGCTACCATGATTTTCACAAACTCATCGTCTGTCAAACATTTAGCTAGAAAATTATGACCCTATTACAATAGAACACAAATTAAATCTAAAAAAGTCACTCTTAAGCCTTACTTACCTACCATCAATAGACAACATCGAAAACGAAAGAAAAGAGATGGCGAGTTGCATCTCTACAAATATAAGCAATGAAAGCAATCACACAAACTCTAATGTTTTATATTCTTTGTAAGTTATTATACTGATACAACCTTTTTTTAGTGTTTTTATTTTATCAAAGGAACAAAAAGCTTTTTATTAATTTTGTACAAATAAATTTTTTTTATTTTGTTGTGGTAAATGTTTAATTCAAATGTTCATAAAGAAAAACAAGTTTGAATAAACATAAACAATGCAGAAAAAGGAAATAAGAAATACACAAGTAATGTATCAAACTTAATATTTGGACAGTTAAATCCAAAAGGAAGCAAAAAATTAGTTTGATTGAATAGAACGTTTTATGAAAACCACAACTGAAATTCTTTTTCACCATTTCAATTGCGAGAAAAATAAAATATAATTTAATCTAAAATTAAAATAAGGACAAGAGGATAGTATTAAACAATAATAATTTAAGAAAAAACAAATTATCACAACAAACATAAAGAATGAGAACTTCAAATTGTAACTTTTTAAATATGTATAGAAGAAAACTAATAGGCACATGCATTCAAAACTCATAAGTACAAAAAATGAATGTTATATATATATGAGTCCCAACCAAACCAAACCAAAAAAATGCAAATCCAAAGCCTATATTTATGGCATGTATCAACAATTAAAAAACATAATTAGAGTTTAGTTACACAATGCATTGTTAAACAAAGACTAAGAATGAGAGTAATAAGATACACAATTGTGAGTGAAAATGTCACTAGAATCATATAATGTATAAATTTGACTAAATACAAACACTGTAAAAATTAATTTGACATGTTATTTATTAAGTTATTGATGACTTTAGTAGGAACATCACACTGATATTTTAAATCTAGGCAGCATAAGGACAAAGGAAAAATAAGGACAATGTTGACTAATAGTAGACCATCAAGAAAGGATATCCAAATCGAGTTCCTATGTGTAACACCCCGTTTTTCTAAGCGAGGGTGTATTTTTTTTTTTCCAAAAGAACTTAAATAAAGCGGAGTAAGTACATAGGGAAAAGCCTTTGGATACATATTTAAATCCTTATAATTTACGAACAGCGGAAAAGTTTTTCAAAATATAAATCCAAAGCATGTCCTGTTGGCAACGATAGTACATGTACATCCTTCCAACTTAACATAAAAGTAGCTCAAAAGAAAGGCATATGTGTCTTGGGTGACAGCCTAGTCTGATCATTCTATACATAACCAAAAACTATATGCCTTGAGTAATCTCCACGCGCCCCGTGAGATTCTCCTAACATAGCTCCAATCAAGCACACCCATTCGCATTCCCATTCGGAGGGTACGAACCGGTAGGATCATCCTAGCTCTCATCTGAGGCCAAAGCCCAGATTTCCACAATAGTTGTAAAGGGTCACCAACCGAAATTAACAGTTAACACATAACATTTAAGCTTTTCATGCACAAATAACCTTTTCAATTTAACATATATCTTGGAAGGATTTTCCACATGCTAAAAGTTCATGCAATGCATGCCCAATATAAATGAAATCAAAAGAAAGTTTTCAATCCATCAAGTAATAAATAACTGAACAAAACATTGATAAATTAATTGAGTAATCAATTATTAAACTCAAAATAAGATTTCCCACTGAGCCAATCGATTGGGTAAATCGATTTATGGCAAGGGAAGTCCCTGTAACTCATCAAATCGATTGGGCAAATCGATTTCGTGAAAGACAGAGCCTCTGTAACTCAGAAAATCGATTGGGGAAATCGATTTCGTAAAAGACAAAGCCTCTGTGATGAGTCCAATCGATTGGGCAAGTTGATTTCGTAAAAGACAGGGCCCCTGTAACTTAATAAATCGATTGGGTAAATCGATTTCACTGTCTACTCTTTCAAAAATATTTAAACTTAACTCAATCACATTCAAACACCACTTCAAACCTTAACACTTAGCAACACCCATACAATCAACACGACATTATGAGTTTCGAAAACGTTTTACAATCTAACATACTATCACACAATTCCAAACATAAGTCTTAGAACAATCAACACAATCTCAATTTGAATCAAACACAATCTCAATTTGAATCAAACACACTTACACATAATTTCAAAACATACCGCTTAACAGTTTCAACGCAATACCCACACAAACAAGATGAACCAACAAATCACATGGCATCACCTTGACTCGACAATCCCAACGCAGACAAGATGAACCAACAAATCACATGGCATCACCTTGGCGTGACAATCCCGACATGGACAAGATGAACCAACAAATCACATGGCATCACCTTGACTCGACAATCCCAACACAAACAAAATGAACCAACAAATCACATGGCATCACTTTGACTTGACAATCCCGACGCAGATAAAATGAACCAACAAATCACATGGCATCACTTTGACTCGACAATCCCGACGCAGACAAAATGAACCAACAAATCACATGGCATCACTTTGACTCGACAATCCCGACGCAGACAAAATGAACCAACAAATCACATGGCATCACTTTGACTCGACAATCCCGACGCAGACAAAATGAACCAACAAATCACATGGCATCACTTTGGCGCGACAATCCCGACGCAGACAAAATGAACCAACAAATCACATGGCATCACTTTGACTCGACAATCCCGACGCAGACAAAATGAACCAACAAATCACATGGCATCACTTTGACTCCACAATCCCGACGCAGACAAAATGAACCAACAAATCACATGGCATCACTTTGACTTGACAATCCCGACGCAGACAAAATGAACCAACAAATCACATGGCATCACTTTGGCGCGACAATCCCGACGCAGACAAAATGAACCAACAAATCACATGGCATCACTTTGACTCGACAATCCCGACGCAGACAAAATGAACCAACAAATCACATGGCATCACTTTGACTCGACAATCCCGACGCAGACAAAATGAACCAACAAATCACATGGCATCACTTTGACTTGACAATCCCAACGCAGACAAAATGAACCAACAAATCACATGGCATCACTTTGGCGCGACAATCTCAACACAAACAAAGTGAACCAACAAATCACATGACATCACCTTGACTCGACAATCCCAACGCAGACAAGATGAACCAACAAATCACATGGCATCACCTTGGCGCGACAATCCCGACACGGACAAGACGAACCAACAAATCACATGGCATCACCTTGGCGCGACAATCCCGACACGGACAAGAGGAACCAACAAATCACATGGCATCACTTTGACTTGACAATCCCGACGCAGACAAAACGAACCAACAAATCATATGGCATCACTTTGACTTGACAATCCCGACGCAGACAAAATGAACCAACAAATCACATGGCATCACTTTGACTCGACAATCCCGACGCAGACAAAATGAACCAACAAATCACATGGCATCACTTTGACTCAACAATCCCGACGCAGACAAAATGAACCAACAAATCACATGGCATCACTTTGACTTGACAATCCCGACGCAGACAAAATGAACCAACAAATCACATGGCATCACTTTGACTTGACAATCCCAACGCAGACAAAATGAACCAACAAATCACATGGAATCACTTTGACCTAACAATTCATTTCTCTACAAAATCATTTTTACGACAACATTAAGTAAACGCAGATATTAAGGGATTCCCCATTCTTAATACTCATTTAACTTTATGATTTTCACAAACAAACACACATTAAGCAAACAGAAATATTAAGAGATTCCCCATTCTTAATACTCGTTTAACTTAATGGTTTTCAAATTCCACACAAGACAAAATCAAACATACTATCACATTCAATTCATAATTCACACCAAAAACACATCAAATTCCATAATTAACAATCATGAATACGTCGAATACGACGACACAAATCAACACAATCAATTTCATATATTCAAAATCATACATACATGAGGTAAATTCATTTTTCATGAGGCATTCATCAATATAATCAAAACCTAACTCTAAGATTTTACCCCTAAAGCCTGAGATACATTTTTCCCAAATCAACACTTTAACCCTAACAAAATCCTTTTCCACACAATCACAGATAAGTCCCTAAATGCAAACTAAAAGTTTGGAAGGAGCCCTTACCTTCACTTTAGCTTTTTCGTTCGATTTCGGTACCGTGAGCAAATCCGGTAAAAACCTCCGCTCGCAACGCCGCTTCCAAAGTTAGCTCACTAGCACCGTAGTTTAGTGGTGAGCAACTTTCCCTTCTATCACTTCTTGAAACGACGCTTAGATCTAGATGAAACGGGGAGATTTGTGTTTGACGGTTTTGAAATCCCTAAACTGTTTTTCTTCGTTTTCGGATCAAAGAGGAAGAGTGAAGTTGAGAAATCCTTGTCCTATCACCCACTATCAATTTCGAACTCAAGGAAGCAAGGAAGAACGAAAATGGATGAAGATGGAGGAAGGAGGAAAATGTTTCACGCAAGGCAGAGGAAGAAGATGAAGTTTGTGTTTTCTTTCCTTTGCTTTTCCTTTCTTTCTTTTTCTTTCCTTTCTTTTTCTTTCCTTTCTTTTTCTTTTCTTCCCAATTCCTTCCCTTCCTTTTCTTTATATACTCATTATTTATATAATATAATTAACAAATATCTAAAATATCTAGATATTTGTTAAATTACCATTTCGCCCATAACGCATTAAACTCTTTGCAAAAGATTCACCGCAGTTATTTTAATTTATTTATCGACGAGTAATTCTAATCAGGCATCAAAATATCTTCTTGATCATATAAACTCCAAAATATTAATAACTTTAGCTAAAAAGCCTCTGAGTTCAATACCGAAAATACACCAAAATACACAAAAATACACTTAAAAATTATGGGTATTACATTACTACCTCCCTAAAATTAGTTTCGTCCTCGAAACTATGTGTCGATAAATAAGTCTGGGTGTTGTTCTCTCATCTTACTTTCCAGTTCCCAAGTCGCATCTCCAGTAATTGGATTCCAAATCACCTTCACCAACGAAACATCCTTGGTCCTCAATCGCTTGATCTTTCTGTCATCAATTCTCAGAGGTGGTACTTCGAATGACAAGTTATCCCTTAGCTGGATTGTGTCTGGTTCGATCACATGAGATGGATCTGCAAGATATTTCCTCAACTGTGACACATGAAATACGTCATGAATATTGGACAGTATCAGAGGCAATGCAATCCGATAAGCAACAGGCCCCATTCATGCAGAAATCTGGTATGGTCCAATGAATTTCGGAGTAAACTTCTTCGATTTCAATGCTCTACCAACTCCGGTAGTAGGTGTGACTCTTAGAAATACATGGTCACCTTGTTCGAATTCCAAAAGTCTGCGACGCTTGTCCGCATAACTCTTCTGACGATCCTGTGAAGTCTTCATTTTCTCCTTGATCTTCCTTACCTTAGCTGTAGTCTGTTGCACCATCTCTGGTCCGACAATCATATTTTCACCGTCCTTATACCAACACAAAGGCGTTTGACACTTGCGCCCATATAAAGCCTCATATGGTGCCATTCCAATACTCGCGTGGAAACTATTGTTGTAGGTGAACTCAATCAACGGAAGAACATCATCCCAACTTCCTCTATCATCTAACACACATGCTCTCAACAGATCTTCAAGGGACTGCTTCGTCCTTTCAGTCTGTCCGTCCGTCTGGGGATGGTAAGCTGAACTCAACTATAGTTTCGTTCCCAATGCTTCGTGCATTGCTCCCCAAAAATGTGATGTGAACTTCGGATCATGGTCTGATACAATACTTGATGGTACTCCGTGTAACCTCACAATTTCAGCAATGTAAATCTCTGTTAACTGATCTACCTTATAGGTGGTCTTTACTGGCAAAAAGTGTGCGGATTTAGTCAATCGATCCACTATCACCCATATAGAATCATTCCTTCTCCTTGTTTTAGGCAATCCAGTTATGAAATCCATAGAAATGTTGTCCCACTTCCATTCGGGTATATCTAAAGGTTGCAACATCCCAGCAGGTCGCTGATGTTCCACCTTCGCTTTCTGACAAGTTAAACAAGTGGACACATACTCTGCTACATGTTTCTTCATTCCTGGCCACCAATAATTCTGTCTCAAATCCTGATACATCTTTGTTGCTCCAGGATGAATACTCAACTTACTCTTATGAGCCTCTTCTAAAATTGCCTTTCTCATATCTGTAATTCCTGGTACACAAATCCTACCATTACATCGCAAGATATTATCTGATCCAATCTTGAATTCAGTTGTCTTCCCTTGCACTATTAGGTTCCTCTTCTCTTGAATTAAGGCGTCATCTTGAGAATTTGCAATGTCTTCAAGCAGTCCACTCGAAATCTTAATCATTCCGAGTTTCAAAATTCCCGGTGCAAACTCTACCTTCAAGTGTAAGTCTCTAAAAGCTTCCCATAACTCTTGTTGTTTAGCCATAATTGTAGAAGACACCGATACACTTCTTCTGCTCAACGCATCAGCCACTACATTGGCCTTCCCAGGGTGGTACTGCAGTGTGAAATCAAAATCCTTGAGAGTCTCCATCCATCGTCTCTGACGCATGTTCAATTCCTTCTGATCAAACAGATATTTCAAACTTTTATGGTCACTGAACACTGTGAACGTGCACCCATATAAATAGTGCCTCCAGATCTTCAATGCAAAAACCACAGCAGCAAGCTCCAAATCATGAGTAGGATAGTTTCTCTCATGTATCTTCAATTGCCTTGAGGCATAAGCCACCGCTTTCTTATGTTGCATCAGAACACATCCCAACCCTTGGTGAGATGCATCACAATAAACTTCATAGGGTTCATCTGATTGCGGTAATACTAATACTGGTGAGGTTGTCAATTTTCTCTTTAGCAACTGAAAATTTTCCTCACACTTCTCCGTCCATGCGAACGGTTGGTCTTTTCTGGTAAGTTGTGTCAATGGGGTCACAATCTTATCAAAACCTTCAATAAACCTCCTGTAGTACCCTGCCAGTCCTACAAAACTTCGTATGTCCGTGACAGTCTGAGGCTGTTTCCAAGCAAGAACCGCCTCAATCTTAGCCGGATCTACAGCGATTCCTTCCTTGGTTATCACATGTCCTAAGAAATTCACTTTCTCTAGCCAAAACTCACACTTAGACAGATTGGCATACAATCGCTTCTCGCGTAAAATCTCAAGAACTTGACGTAAATGTTCTCCATGCTCTTCTTCAGTTCTCGAATAAATTAATATATCATCAATGAACACCACAACAAACTTATCAAGGAATGGACTAAAGATTCTGTTCATGTAGTCCATGAAAATTGTCGGTGCATTGGTAACTCCAAACGGCATAACCAGATATTCATAATGTCTGTAACGGGTTCGGAAAGCAAATTTCTGAATATCTGTTTCCCTTACTCGAATCTGATGGTAACCCAACTTCAAGTCAATCTTCGAAAATATCGCCGCCCCTCTCAATTGATCCATTAAATCATCAATGCGTGGCAAAGGATAACGATTCTTAATAGTTGCCTTATTAAGCTGTCTATAGTCCACACATAAGCGCGAGCTTCCGTCCTTCTTCTTAACTAGTAAAACTGGAGCTCCCCATGGCGATACACTTGGTCTAATAAATTTCTTCTTCAACAAATCTTCAATTTGGCCTTTGAGCTCATTCAATTCCAATGGCGACATTCGATACGGCGCAATTGAAATTGGTCCCGTTCCTGGGTGCAAATCAATGAAAAATTCCACTTCTCTTACTGGGGGTAATCCTGGAATTTCCGTTGGAAATACGTCCCGGTACTCATTGACAAGCATCACATCTTCTATGTTCACATTTATCTTTGCCTCCACATTGGCCAGAGATAAAAACTCATGAGTCCCTTCACTTAGCGACACTCGGAGTTTGTTAGCGGCTAAATACTTAACAACTCCTGGTTCGAGGAAAAGAACCAATTTACGAGCACAATCTAAGATCACATAATGGTAAGACATCCAATCCATACCGAGAATGACCTCGAGTGATTGTAGAGGTAAACAGATCAAATTAACCAAGAAATCCCTATTCTTAATAGTTATTTGACAATGTAAACATGCAGAATTTACTGTCAAAGTCTTAGCAGGTGTGGAAACAACCAAATCAACTGGCAAAGCAGACACAGATAACTTCAAACGATTTACACAATCCATAGCAATGAAGGAATGGGTCGCCCCCGAATCAAAAAGGGCATTTAGAGTGTTACCTGCAATCTCACAGTCACGTTGAATCAGATTGCCAGTTGGATTCCCCTCTTCAGCACTCACACAATAAATGCGTCCTCTAGCAGTAGGACGAGTAGCCCTAGCTACATTCACAACTGGTTCTGCCTTCGGAGTCGTGCAATCCTTTGCCATGTGTCCTGGCTTCTGACAATTGTAGCAGGTGAGAGTATTAGGGGGACAAGCGTTAGCATAATGTCCATCTTCCCCACATCGGAAACATCGAACCACTCGTCCCAATTGTCTCCCAAAGTTCTGGTTCCCTGGGCGATTCTGCCCACTGTTGTTAGTTCGTGGTCGATCATAAGGTTTAGCAACTTGTTTCCCCTTGTTGTTCTGATAATTCAGCCGACTGGGCCCTCCTGCACCAAAGTTCCCTCCTCGGCTAGCCCTCTTATTCTTCATATCCTCAACCTCCCTACATTTTTCCACAAGAACTTGGAAACGTTGAATTCCCAAGGGCAAGACAGAGTCTTGAATCTCATACTTTAGTCCGTCTTGGAAACGATGACACATGAAGGGTTCAGCAATCTCTTCACGGAAAAACGTAAAATGCCTCGATAGTGATTCAAACTTAGCGGCATATTCGCCCACGGTCATGTTTCCCTGATGTAGTTTCAGGAAATCATCGCTCAGTTTAGTCCTGGCACTCATCGGAAAGTATTTGTCTAAAAACTTCCTTTTGAATGATTCCCAGTTCACCTCCTCGTGAGATGATCCCATCAATAATCTTGCACTCCACCAATACTCAGCATCCCCCAATAGCATATAAGTAGCATAGTTGACCTTCACTGCCGCCTGACAGTTAATCATTTCGAAGATCTTCTCCACTTCTTGGATCCACTGATCCGCTTTCTCTGAATTTTCATCCCCCTTAAACTTGGAAGGATTGTAACGACGGAAGTCTTTCTAGCCCTCTTGACTCCGCAGCACGGATCTCTCTTTCCCTCTTTTCGAGATCACGTTGAGTCTTGGCAGCCGTCTGTGCAGCAACAGAAGCAGCCATGTTATTCATCGCCTCCGCCATTCGATTATCCCTATTGGCGTTGGCTCTCGGAACGTCATTCCTTCTTGGCGGCATGGTTTTCCTATAAAACCATCATCAAGTAGAGTCTTAACACTACTTCCATAATTCCAAAATAACATTCCGACCATATCAGCACATAATAATTATTCTGAACTTGACAACTCAAACCACCTAAACCGACACATGATCAGACAACAACTCCTATCCTACAATCTATAACTAAAGGTTCCACAGCCCCCAAAGAAAACCAAACCAAAGCTCTGATACCACAAATGTAACACCCCGTTTTTCTAAGCGAGGGTGTATTTTTTTTTCTTCCAAAAGAACTTAAATAAAGCGGAGTAAGTACATAGGGAAAAGCCTTTGGATACATATTTAATTCCTTATAATTTACAAACAGCGGAAAAGTTTTTCAAAATATAAATCCAAAGCATGTCCTGTTGGCAACGATAGTACATGTACATCCTTCCAACTTAACATAAAAGTAGCTCAAAAGAAAGACATGTGTCTTGGGTGACAGCCTAGTCTGATCATTCTATACATAACCAAAAACTATATGCCTTGAGTAATCTCCACGCGCCCCATGAGATTCTCCTAACATAGCTCCAATCAAGCACACCCATCCGCATTCCCATCCGGAGGGTACGAACCGGTAGGATCATCCTGGCTCTCATTTGAGGGAAAAGCCCAGATTTCCACTATAGTTGTAAAGGGTCACCAACCGAAATTAAAAGTTAACACATAACATTTAAGCTTTTCATGCACAAATAACCTTTTCAATTTAACATATATCTTGGAAGGATTTTCCACATGCTAAAAGTTCATGCAATGCTTGCCCAATATAAATGAAATCAAAAGAAAGTTTTCAATCCATCAAGTAATACATAACTGAACAAAACATTGATAAATAAATTGAGTAATCAATTATCAAAGTCAAAATAAGATTTCCCACTGAGCCAATCGATTGGGTAAATCGATTTATGGCAAGGGAAGTCCCTGTAACTCATCAAATCGATTGGGCAAATCGATTTCGTGAAAGACAAAGCCCCTGTAACTCAGAAAATCGATTGGGGAAATCAATTTTGTAAAAGACAAAGCCTCTGTGATGAGTCCAATCGATTGGGCAAGTTGATTTCGTAAAAGACAGGGCCCCTGTAACTTAATAAATCGATTGGGTAAATCGATTTCTCTGTCTACTCTTTCAAAAATACTTAAACTTAACTCAATCACATTCAAACACCACTTCAAACCTTAACACTTAGCAACACCCATACAATCAACACGACATTATGAGTTTCGAAAATGTTTTACAATCTAACATACTATCACACAATTCCAAACATAACTCTTAGAACAATCAACACAATCTCAATTTGAATCAAACACACTTACACATAATTTCAAAACATACCGCTTAACAGTTTCAACGCAATACCCACACAAACAAGATGAACCAACAAATCACATGACATCACCTTGACTCGACAATCCCAACGCAGACTAGATGAACCAACAAATCACATGGCATCACCTTGGCGCGACAATCCCGACACGGACAAGACGAACCAACAAATCACATGGCATCACCTTGGCGCGACAATCCCGACACGGACAAGATGAACCAACAAATCACATGGCATCACTTTGACTTGACAATCCCGACGCAGACAAAACGAACCAACAAATCACATGGCATCACTTTGACTTGACAATCCCGACGCAGACAAAATGAACCAACAAATCACATGGCATCACTTTGACTCGACAATCCCGACGCAGACAAAATGAACCAACAAATCACATGGCATCACTTTGACTCGACAATCCCGACGCAGACAAAATGAACCAACAAATCACATGGCATCACTTTGACTTGACAATCCCGACGCAGACAAAATGAACCAACAAATCACATGGCATCACTTTGACTTGACAATCCCAACGCAGACAAAATGAACCAACAAATCACATGGCATCACTTTGGCGTGACAATCTCAACACAAACAAAATGAACCAACAAATCACATGGCATCACTTTGACCTAACAATTCATTTCTCTACAAAATCATTTTTACGACAACATTAAGTAAACGCAGATATTAAGGGATTCCCCATTCTTAATACTCATTTAACTTTATGATTTTCACAAACAAACACACATTAAGCAAACAGAAATATTAAGAGATTCCCCATTCTTAATACTCGTTTAACTTAATGGTTTTCAAATTCCACACAAGACAAAATCTAACATACTATCACATTCAATTCATAATTCACACCAAAAACACATCAAATTCCATAATTAACAATCATGAATACGTCGAATACGACGACACAAATCAACACAATCAATTTCATATATTCAAAATCATACATACATGAGGTAAATTCATTTTTCATGAGGCATTCATCAATATAATCAAAACCTAACTCTAAGATTTTACCCCTAAAGCCTGAGATACATTTTTCCCAAATCAACACTTTAACCCTAACAAAATCTTCTCAAAGTGATTCTCAATGAGGGTTCTCAAAATCTTCTCAACGATCTTGACATCATCCACATCTTCCCCATAATTCCTCATGTCGTTTGCAACTGTCATTACTCGACCAAAATAATCAGTGATCGATTCACCCTGCTTCATTGCTAAGACATCAAAATCTCGGCGTAGACGATTGAGCTGAGCTCTCTTCACCCGAGCATTGCCTTGACACTTCAACTTCATGGAATCCCAGAGCTGTTTAGATGTCTCCTTCTGCGTGATCGTCTTCAGAACTGACTTGTCAAGCGACTGAAACAAGTAATTCTTAGCCTTTAAATCCTTTAGCTTTATCTCTTCCAGGTTTTTTATTTGTGCTGCCGTCATCCCATCGTTACTCGTTGGCTCTGTGTAGCCTGATTTGACAACAACCCAATACTCCTTGGATCGAAGGAGATTCTCCATGACCATGCTCCAGTGGTCGTAGTCGCCGTCGAACTTTGGAATGGAGGCTGCTGCAAAGTTTGCTTCTGAACCCATCTCTCAGGTCACAGCTCTGATGCCAGATTGTTAGATGCAACAAGATTTCAAGAGAAAGCAAAATAACAGTTCTGGGAATTACTCATTTATTCCTTGTGAAAGTGCAACTAATAAATAGAAAAACAAATGTGCCACAACAGACTACAGCCCACGTTCTAGCTAGAATTAAGGAAACAAACTTAGACTACAAACTTGACCAAATCAAATAACAAACAATGCTAAAAACCAGGACACTTTAAACTAAGCCTTATCAGACTCTACTACTTATTGATATCTATTATTCAATTTCTATTGAATTCCCTGCAAGCTAGTGAACCAAACTATAAATAATAATAATAATAATAATAATAATAATAATAATAATAAATAAATAACAATATTTATTTTTTGTATGCATTCACTACAAAAAAATCTACAGTAATTAACTACGGTTAAATAGCCACAGTCACACTAATCGTGGACAAAAATCAAATTTTATGACGGTTAAATAGCCAAAGTCATATTAATTGCAGATAAAAATCAAATTTTGCCACCTTTAACCAAGCGCACCTTTCTTTTTCCCTTGTTTTTTTTTTTTTCCATTTAATTTATCCTTTTCCCATTCCTGTTTATTTATTTCTCATTTCCTTTCACCTTTTCCAATTCGCATTCCCTTTCCCTGCCACTGCCAGGGTTGATTCTTCTCCTATTCCCATTCCCTTTTTTTTTTGCCATCGTGAATTCCTTCTTCCATTCCCATTCTCTTTTTGACACGACACACAAATATTGCCACTGGCACCGGTTATCACGCAACCCGATCATTGGCAAAAATGTCACCGAAAAGAACGTAACCGGCACCGGACCGACAAGTATATCCCTCAATCCGGCATTTTGATATCCATTAGTAAATGTAGAGTTGAAACAGAGAAGAAGAGATGTTATTGTTTCTTCATTTTATTAAGAAGAGAAGGGGTTAGTTAGTGTACTTTTTATTGAGAATGCTAATTGGTATAAGGTTTAGTTTAGTTAGAGAAAAGTGGGATTGAACCCTGGAATTGAATTTCGGATTGAACCAGTCAACATATTGAATCTTAGATATATGCAAGAAGCCAAATTACTATAATGATGAGTAATAGTCTTATGAATAATTTATTACACATATCAGATAGTTCAAATTCAATAAACATAAATTTTTGAATGTTTCGTTAAACTTCTATTTTGAAACTGTGCTCATGTTTAGTGCCATGTGAAAATTAATTTACACAACATTACTCATACAAAACTAATAAGCCCATATTTATTATCAATTGACTCAAAGTATTTAAGTTTGTCATTTCACGAATGTAATCACGAATAGGACATGTGATTAGTCAATTTGTCAACTCCGTTAGTTACAGAAATACAACACTACATTAACAACCAAAATGAATGATAAAGTTCTTCATAAAATAGTTGAAAGTGTTTCACCTCACAGTAGTTGCAAGTTTTTCAAATCCTTCAAATTAGGAAATGTCATAGACAAAAGTGGAAGTTACAACTTATATCTGTTAGATAATATTATTATATATTAGTAATAAGGGTATTTTAGACATTTCTATTTTTTGTATATATACTCATTGTAACCCTATTAATTAAAAGTTTGGTTTATTCTATGTTATGAAACCTTAGAATGGTTGTCTCTTGGTTGTCTCTCTTCTTCCTCTTTTCATTGTTAACATGGTATCAGAGAGCTTTGGTTGATTTTGGGATCTACTATAAAGAAGAGATACACTATTTTGATAGAAAAGACAACCATCAAAAGAGAAAAGAGAAGAGTAACCTTATTCCCAATTTTGTTAAATCAGTCTCACAAAAACATCGATTGCGCATTCGTTAACCGTTGGATCGAGCTGATTTTTGGACAGAAGGTTCGCAATATTTATGTCTTCGTCTTCAACGGTCGGATCGACGAAACAACGTCTGTAGAGGGAGAAATCGTGCTCGCACAGGACCAGATTTATTTTGTCTCAGTTATTGTGTTTGTCGTATTTTTCTGTCATTATTTGTTATGGCTGATGCTAAGGATGATTCTCTTCAAGCACATTGGAAAACACATTGTCAGAAATTGGGGAGAGCACATAAGAAGAATTTTAGGGGACCATTGTCCAATGTTGTTGCTTCTGCTCCTCCTACCATTGCTTCCCAAATATCTGATATTGCAGATCAGCTTCAAAAACTTATTGCCACTCAATCACATGCCATGTCTGCCACTTCTTCTAATGGTTTGAACTCCTCTGGTATGTCAGGTATATCTCCTTTCATATGGATTCTTGATTCGGGAGCATCTCATCATATGACATACGATGATAAATCTTTTGTGTCTGTGAAACCTATCTCGTCTGTATCGGTTATGACTGCTGATGGCACTCCTATGCCACTAGCAGGCGTTGGTTCTGTCTCCACACCTAACATGTCTCTGTCTGATGTTTATTATATTCTTAATCTTACTTTGAGCCTTGCTTCTGTTAGTCAAATATGTGATCTCGGTTATTCGGTTATGTTTTCTTCCACTTCTTGTTGTGTGCCGGATCCACATTCTGGGAGGCTGATTGGGACAAGTCATAGACAAGGGGGACTTTATGTTTTGGATGACCTGCGACTCCTAGATACTACAACCTCAACAACTACTGCCGACTTATTATCTAATTTTCGCTTGAATTCCTTATCTTCTAGTTTTTATTTATGGCATTCCCGTCTTGGACATGTTTCTTCTTCTAGATTAAAATATTTGGCTTCTACTGGAGCCTTAGGAAAGTTGCAAATCTGTGATATCTCAGATTGTTGTCGTTGTAAACTTGCTAAACTCCCAGCTTTACCGTTTAGTAAAAGTGTTTATGTTTCACATGCACCCTTTGATATAGTTCACTCTAATGTTTGGGATCCCTCACCAGTTCTCACCAAAGGTGGATCTAGATATTATGTTTCGTTTATTGATGATTACACTCGTTATTGTTGGGTTTATCTTATGAAAAATCGGTCTGAATTTTTTGACATTGATCATATGTTTCGTGCAATGGTCAAAACTCAACATAATTCTGTTATAAAGTGCTTTCGTTGTGATTTAGGTGGTGAATATACCTCTAATAAATTTTCTGAATTACTTGCTTATGATGGCACCCCCCACCAAACACCTTGTACTGATACTCCTCAACAAAATGGAGTTGCTGAAAGGAAACACCGTCATATTATAGAGACTACTCATTCTCTTTTGTTGTCCGCTTCAGTTCCTAGTGAGTTTTGGGGAGAAGCAGTTCTTACTGCTATTCATGTTATTAATAGAATTCCATCCTCTATCATATCAGGTTTGTCTCCCTTTGAAAAATTGTCTCCCTTTGAAAAAGATGGAAGTTGAAGATGACGCAAAATGAGACAAAGGGAGGCCGCAAGGATCAAATTTGAGATGGAGAGAGGTCTCAAATGAAGATGAACTCGAGATAGGGGTGGTCGCAAATAGGGAGGAACCTAAGATAAACGAATAAACGCTAATTCGGGGAAAATAAAATTGAGATGGAGATAAATGGTTTGGTTGTGATTTTAGGGAAAACGAAATTGAAACATGTTTTGGAGATTTTGGCAATAAGGATTTTGGAGAAACTAAAACAAGTTTGGAATTGGGGGGTTTTTGGAGCGAACGAAACAAAAATAGGTTTCTATTTCATGGTCACGATTGTTGGTAAAAACTAAAAAAAGGTCATAGGAATCGTCGTAATTTGACATCAAGGGTAGTTTTCCATTAACTGTCACGACTTAGGTGATGCAATATTTGAAATTTCTTGAAGTGCTCAAGTGACAACTCTAATATCGTTGACATTGCATACTTATATCTTATGGCTAAAAAGCATATATGTCTTATAAATGCATTATCAAGTACCTAATTTCTCAAGTTATTTATAAGGAACATTGGTCTTTATCTCAACAAGTTAAAGGGTTCATTTCCTAATCTATTCTTCACAAGGTAAATTGTATATTCTTACAATTTAAAATGCTTTAGCTTGTCTTTTACATCTTTATATGTGTTATTTTAATTTATTTTCTTTATGTGTTGTTTTCATGTATTTTCATAATCTTTTTCACTATCAAACTATGTAAATCAATTTAAAACACTTGTGAATTGTAACACCCCGATTTTTAACAGCGATAGTGTATTTTTTTTTTAAACAAAGAAATAAATAAGAAAATACCTTTGAATAAATATTTAAGGCGTAACACAATGACAAATAAGTCAACATAATTTACTAGCAGCGGAATAATTTTTGAAATACGAATCCAAAGTATTTACACGTCAAAAAGTGGTACATGGAACCCATCAATAATAAAATGTCAAGCTGACAATATTGGTATAAGTACAGTCTTCCAAATTAAAATAAACACATCCCAAAAGAAAGACATCTAGTCCCTATACGTCAACCTAATCTGATCATTCTACAAAAAACTATATATCCCGAGTGATCTTCACGCGCCCCGCAAGATCGTCCTAACACAGCTCCAGTCAGGTGTGTCCAACTACATTCCCATCCACAGGGTACTAACCGGTAGGATGGTCCTGGTTCTCATCTGAGGGCAAAGCCCAAATTTCCACAATAGTGTAAAGGGTCACCAACCGAAATTAACAATTAACACATAACATTTAAGTTTTTAAATGCACAAAATAACCTTTCAACTTAGCATGCACCTTAAAAGGGTTTCCAAATGCCAAACATGCATAAAAACAATTGAAAAATGAAGTTTTTAACAAAATTTCACTGTTGTATTCGAATACAACATCTCTGTATTCGAATACAAGGCTGTTTCAGCAGTCAGCAGCAAAAAAACCATGTCTGTATTCAAATACAGCCTTCTGTATTCGACTACACAGTAAGTCAGTAGCAAAATAGCATGTCTGTATTCGAATACAACAGCCTTCTGTATTCGACTACACAATAAGTCAGTGGCAAAAATAACATGTCTGTATTCGAATACACATCGGACAACAGCAGAAAAACAACAAAATTCAGCAAAATTCAGCTTTTTAAAGGGTTTCGAAATCAATCAACATTTACACACAAATCCAAACAATCACACTTAGCAATTATAGCGCAATCACCACAACAACTTGAGTTTCGAAATGGTTTTGCAATCAATCACACTTACACACAATTCCAAAACATTAACACTTAGCGATTATAGCACAATCACCACGACAACTTGAGTTGAAACACTCAATCATAATCTTAAATCAAACACGACTCGCGTGCCAAGCACCCTAATGCAATGCGTATATGCCAAAATGCATGGACTCGGAATTCCAAACCAAAACCCTCCTCGAAAGGCCGTAAATCATAATTGTACCGCCTATCACAAGCTGAAGCACTAAATTACCGAGGTGCTACCTATCACGGGTCAGCACGATTTACTAAACATGTGCAGTCTATCGCAGACCTTACACGACGCAACAATCCCCGCAAGGATAAGATGAACCAGCAAATCACATGGAATCATCTCGTGGCCCATCCGGTCACCACGTACTATGAAATGCATGAGCATACTCTGACTCTATCCACGACAATCGTTAAGTAAATACAGATATTAAAAGATTCCCCATTTTTAATATCCGTTTAACTCTAACAATTCGGACGACAATCATTAAGTAAATGCAGATATTAAAAGATTCCCCATTTTTAATACCCATTTAACTCTAACAATTCGGACGACAATCATTAAGTAAATGTAGATATTAAAAGATTCCCCATTTTTAATACCTATTTAACTCTAACAATTCACATGGAACAATCCCTGCAAGGATAAGATGAACCAGCAAATCACATGGAATCATCTCGTGGCCCATCCGGTCACCACGTACTATGAAATGCATGAGCATACTCTGACTCTATCCACGACAATCGTTAAGTAAATACAGATATTAAAAGATTCCCCATTTTTAATATCCGTTTAACTCTAACAATTCGGACGACAATCATTAAGTAAATGCAGATATTAAAAGATTCCCCATTTTTAAAACCCATTTAACTCTAACAATTCGGACGACAATCATTAAGTAAATGTAGATATTAAAAGATTCCCCATTTTTAATACCTATTTAACTCTAACAATTCAGACAACAATCATTAAGTAAATACAAATATTAAAAGATTCCCCATTTTTAATACCCATTTAACTCTAATAATTCGGACGACAATCATTAAGTAAATGCAGATATTAAAAGATTCCCCATTTTTAATACCCATTTAACTCTAACAATTCGGACAACAATCATTAAGTAAATGCAAATATTAAAAGATTCCCCATTTTTAATACCCATTTAACTCTAACAATTCGGACAACAATCATTAAGTAAATGCAGATATTAAAAGATTTCCCATTTTTAATACTCATTTAACTTTAACAATTCTCACGACAAACATTAAGTAAACATAGATACTAAAAGATTCTCCATTTTTAATACTCGTTTAACTCTAATGATTTTCAAATTCCACACAGAACATACTCAGACATATTCTCAAATTCAATCCATAATTCACACCAAAACACATCAATTAATTTTTCCACATAATCCACACAAACACATCTCAAAATTTATAAGTATTAGTTATGAACACGTCAAACACGACAACCACAAATCATCACAACCCACCACTCAAACATATAAAATTTCATTTCCTCAAAACCACACTTAAATGAGTTAAATTCATTTTCCACAAAACACTCATCAATATCACCAAAAACCCAACTCTAAAATTTCACCCATAAAAGAATTAAATTCATTTTCCTAAAATCAACCCTTCAACCCTAAAAAATTTCTTTTCCACACAACCACATATAAGTCCCTAAATGCAAACTAAAAGTTTGGAAGGAGCCCTTACCTTAACGTTAGCTTTAACGAGCGATTACGGTACTGCGAGTAATTCTGATAAAATCTCCGCTCGTGACATCGCTTCCAAAGTTAGTTCACTAGCACCATAGCGTGGAGGTGAGCAACTTTCCCTTCTATCTCTTTGCGAATTGAAACTTAGATCTAGACGAAACATGGAGGTTGGCGTTTAACGGTTTTGAAAACCCCTAACACCGTTTTTCTTTGTTTTTGAATCAAAGAGGAAGAAGGAAGTTGAGAGCTCTTTTCTTTCTCACCCACTAAGCCTTGGGTTTCTTTTCTTGAAACAAAAGGAGGAAAAAAAAATGGAAGGAAGTAGGAAGAAGAAGAAGGGTTCACGAGAATTGAAGAGGCAGCATTTTCGTTTTCTCTTTTTCCTTCCTCTGTTTGCCGTATTCTTTCTCTGTTCCTTCCTTTTCTAACTTCTTTCTAACATATACATATACATATATATATATATATATATATGTTACTTTATATTATTAATAATATATAAATATATATATATTATAATTAAAATCAAACCCACAATTATCTAACAACTCTTACACACATCACTTCACTCACATCTCAAATCATTTTGATAAAAAATTTCTACTCTCGTCGCAACTCAATTGATAGATAAAATTTTCTGCAACCATATATATTTATAACAAAATTGCCCGATATTAAATTCTTCGTAACGTAAATAAATTATTCTCTGACAAATAATTTTAATCGGGGCTCCAAATATATTTTTGGCATTAAATTCATTAAATACCAAAATACAATGATTTGGCTAAAAATCCTCATAGTTCAACACTAAAATACCCTATTATTGCATAATTTAGGATTTAAAATTAAGGGTCTTACATTACTACCCTCCAAAAAGAAGTTTCGTCCTCAAAACTTAAAGTACGAGTAACAATCCACACTAGGTTTCTACTCAAAGTCGACATACAAGTCACAACTTGTTTCAACCGGCCTACTCGAAGAGAGCGTTTCCTACCCCTTTTGATAAGGTTCTTAATAACTATACACGCTATCATAGCCGGTAAGACTCGTCTGTTCCATACAACATGATTTTGTCTACTATCAAGAAGAGATCAAGGATGATCAGTCCCTCAATTTGTCAATAAATAACCAACAACCATGATAGTGGCTTATACTATCTTAACCTAACTGTAATAGCGCTTCTTGCAACTTACAACTGAGGTTATCCTAATGTACAAGCAGTCAATAATCTTCTCAAAGTCCACTGAGTTTCCCTTATTTTCCTAAAAATTTGATCCTGTCGACGAAGTACAATTTCCCATAGCTATGTCACATAGCCTCATTTGCATCCACTTGGTACAAAACATCCATTTGGTACCAAACCGAAACACTAAGTATGACACCAACACACTGAGCACAAAACAATCACTACAGTCGAGGACTCCTAAATTTCTCCATTGTCCACAAATCCTCGATTTTTCTTTAGTCTTACAACTACGTCAATCGTAGTGTTCTAATCAGTATGTTATTCCAATTATAACTTTAATAATTCTATCCCCACGTCTGCTTGGTGATCCAAGCTTTCTCAAATATTTTCGAAATCATGCCAAAGACTATACTACTTAGGACACACAACCTTCTTTTCAGTTTAGTACTTCATTTCAAGAGTCACATTTCCAACAAAATCCAACTTTAATTTAATTCACATATCAAGGTCTACATTTGTCTCATGCCTAATACCTCAAATTCACGCTTCACTAGAAAATTTCTTACATAATTCACAATTATGCAAAAACTCAAAAATAATTCTCCTACATCTACTGCCAACATTCATTCTGATACTTCTCAATTTCGCTGCGTCCTTCATTTGCAACTTGATGATTATCCTTTCATTACGACAGGTCAAGCGCATTGTATTCACTTCATCACTTTTCCATTTATACAAACCATAAATTTCTACCTCGAACCTTGATACATCTTCATTATAGTGATTCCAATAAATCAAGGCTTACTAATTTCCACCAAACTTTTCCATTTCATGTTCAATTGTTTCCTGTCAAACAAACATTTAACTCCTTTGATTGACGAACACAATAACAACCCCCATGACATGCAGTCAAGTAATGCCTTTATATCATTGGCATACCTTTATAATAATAATGTCTGAATTATAGGTGAGATAATTCTTTTCCTGAATCTTTAATTGTCATAAGCTACATCTCTATGTGTTGCTCCAACAAATTTCTTGGCACATTTTCCAATATTTGGTTCACTCGCTGGATTCTTATTCCTTCTCAACCTTCATCGAGATACAAACTGAAAGAATCCTAACAATCGAACGTCCTAAAGAATTATTTCTCAAACGTTCCCCATAAGCATTTCCTAAGAAATAATTATCTATAACTTCATCCTCATAAATTTTGCAATAAAATATCTCAAAGACCCACATACCTTTCATTGTTCATCTAGTCACTAAAACACATTTTAAATCTCAACGCTTGATTTCCCAAGACCAACAACTAAATCATAAATCGTTCGTTACATCTCTTCTTTTTCACTTTCTATCATTTAATAGGATTCTAAAATTTGATCCTCAAAATCTCCAAACACTTCCATCCTTAACATGAATTATTTATCACTTGCCTGCCTCAACTCCTTCGATTATGAAAGTTTTAAGCATTACTTGGTCCTCCATCCAACCTTGTGGATTTTAAATCATCAACTAAAAAAAATCAACCATCTTAGGGTCCCAAATCAAATCTCGAATAATCCTTCGAACCTATCAAAATATTAACATCCTCTTAGTAATTTCCATCCATTAATAGACTCTCAAAACTTATATTACCACAATCTCGAAGTATTCTCGTACTCGATACTTCAAATTCCACTTAATGGTAACATATAGTTCAATACATCAAGGCTTAACTCATTATGTTTTTCCGAACATCGCTCAAAATTCACACTTACGTGTCTATAGTTTCATTCAATATCACTATCCATATTTACTATCTCCTAAACCACAAAGAGATTTGTCACTTATCAACAAAATATATAGTCTCACTCCTATACTCGTCATGAGATTCATACTTAATAATCCAAGTTGTGAATCTAGTCTAACTCGAATGCTCGACTTTATCCCTCAAGGTATCGACTATTCCTCAAAGCGTATTTTATCTAACCAAGGTGGTATTTACGCCTAACGTGCAGTGCCCCTTAACTTCAATACAAGCCTCTTATTGGACACCTAAGCACCAAATTCTATTCCAAAAGGAAGCCTTGTCTTCATCCAGTTTCATTATGAAATCTACCAGGAAAACATCTAATACTTTTCTTAATAAAAGTCTTCCACTTAGATCTTTACTTGAAATCCCTTATTAGTCTAATGTTAATCCATCCATACTTATCATCTTCGAGTTAACACCAATACATAGCTTTTGTGTCCTTGGAACCATTTCATAAATTCCATGACGTCATGATTTGCTTCAACTCTGCCTGACAATCCGTCATAACGAAGATTTTTTCCATTTCTTGAATCCACTAATCAGCTTTTCCTGAGTTCTCATCGCCCTTGAACTTTGGATGATGGTAACGAAGAAAATCTTTCAATCCTCTTGACTTAATAACACATATCTCTCTTTCCCTCTTCTCCAGATCCCGCAGAGTCTTTGCAGCTGTTTGTGCAACAACAAAAACATTCATGTTATTCGTAGCTTCAACCATTTGATCATCCCTACTGACGTTCATTCTGGCAACATCGTTCCTTCTTGAAGGTAGTGTTTCCCCAAAACCAACATCAATAAGAGTGTAAACACCACTTCAGATAATTCCAAAACTAACTTTCGAATATATCAACAGATAATAACTATCCCTGATCTGACAAATCAGACCAATTACCCCGATGCATGATCAGATAACGACTCCCAACCTACAGGTTGACCTATAACCTAAACCAAGGGATCCACAGCCCCAAAGAAATCCAAAACCAAAGCTCTTATACCACAATGTAACACCCCAATTTTTAACAGCAAGAGTGTATTTTTTTTAAACAAAGAAATAAAACAAAGAAGTTAATAAGGAAATACCTTTGGATAAATATTTAAGTCATAACACAATGACAAATAAGTCAACATAATTTACAAGCAGCGGAATAGTTTTTGAAATACGAATCCAAAGTATTTACACGTCAAAAAGTGGTACATGGAACCCATCAATAATAAAATGTCAAGCTGACAATATTGGTATAGGTACAGTCTTCCAAATTAAAATAAACACATCCCAAAAAAAAGACATCTAGTCCCTATACGTCAAGATAGTGTAAAGGGTCACATCTAGTCCCTAAACACATCCCGAGTAATCTTCACGCTCCCCGCAAGATCCTCCTAACACAGCTCCAGTCAGGTGTGTCCAACTACATTCCCATCCACATGGTACTAACCAGTAGGATGGTCCTAGTTCTCATCTGAGGGCAAAGCCCAGATTTCCACAATAGTGTAAAGGGTCACCAACTGAAATTAACAATTAACACATAACATTTAAGTTGTTAAATGCACAAAATAACCTTTCAACTTAGCATGCACCTTAAAAGGGTTTCCATATGCCAAACATGCATAAACACAGTTGAAAAATAAAGTTTTTAACAAAATTGCACTGTTGTATTCGAATACAGCATCTCTGTATTCGAATACAAGGCTATTTCAGCAATCAGCAGCAAAAACAGCATGTTTGTATTCGAATACAGCATTTTGTTTTCAACTACACAGTAAGTCAGTAGCAAAACAACATGTCTGTATTCGAATACAACAGTCTTCTGTATTCGAATACAACAGTCTTCTGTATTCGACTACACAATAAGTCAGGGGCAAAAACAGCATGTATGTATTCGAATACAATCTTCTGTATTCGAATACACATCGGTCAACAGCAGAAAAACAACAAAATTCAGCAAAAATTCAGCTTTTTAAAGGGTTTCGAAATCAATCAACAATTACACACAATTCCAAAACATTAACACTTAGCAATTCTAGCACAATCACCACGACAACTTGAGTTCAAACACTCAATCATAATCTTAAATCAAATGCGACTCGCGTGCCAAGCACCCTAATGTAATGCGTATATGCAAAAATGCATGGACTCGGAATTCCAAACCAAAACCCTCCTCGAAGTGTCGTAAATCATAATTGTACCGCCTAACACAGGCCGAAGTACTAAATTACCGAGGTGCTACCTATCACGGGTCCGCACGATTTACTAAACACGTGCAGTCTATCGCATACCTTACACGACGCGACAATCCCCGCAAGGATAAGATGAACCAACAAATCACATGGAAACATCTCGTGGCCCATCCGGTCACCACGTACTATGAAATGCATGAGCATACTTTGACTCTATCCACGACAATCGTTAAGTAAATGCAGATATTAAAAGATTACCCATTTTTAAACCCGTTTAACTCTAACAATTCGGACGACAATCATTAAGTAAATGCAGATATTAAAAGATTCTTCATTTTTAATACCCATTTAACTCTAACAATTCGAACGACAACCATTAAGTAAATCCATATATTAAAAGATTCCCCATTTTTAATTTTCATTTAACTCTAACAATTCGGACAACAATCATTAAGTAAATACAGATATTAAATGATTCCTCAATTTTAATACCCATTTAACTCTAACAATTCGGACGACAATCATTAAGTAAATGCAGATATTAAAAGATTCCCCATTTTTAATACCCATTTAACTCTAACAATTCGGACAACAATCATTAGGCAAATGCAGATATTAAAAGATTCCCCATTTTTAATACCCATTTAACTCTAACAATTCAGACAACAATCATTAAGTAAATGCGTATATTAAAAGATTCCCCATTTTTAATACCCATTTAACTCTAACAATTCTCACGACAAACATTAAGTAAACGTAGATATTAAAAGATTCCCCATTTTTAATACTCGTTTAACTCTAATGATTTTCAAATTTCACACAGAACATACTCAGACATATTCTCAAATTCAATCCATAATTCACACCAAAACACATCAATTCATTTTTCCACAGAATCCACACAAACACATCTCCAAATTTATAAGTATTAGTTATGAACACGTCAAACACGACAAACACAAATCATCACAACCCACCACTCAAACATATAAAATTTCATTTCCTCAAAACCACACTTAAATGAGTTAAATTCATTTTCCACAAAACACTCATCAATATCACCAAAAATCCAACTCTAAAATTTCACCGATAAAAGAATTAAATTCATTTTCCCCAAATCAACCCTTCAACCCTAACAAATTTCTTTTCCGCACAACCACATATAAGTCCCTAAATGCAAACTAAAAGTTTGGAAGGAGCCCTTACCTTAACGTTAGCTTTAACGAGTGATTACGGTACTGCGAGTAATTCTAATAAAATCTCCGCTCGTGACATCGCTTCCAAAGTTAGTTCACTAGCATCGTAGCGTGGAGGTGAGCAACTTTCCCTTTTATCTCTTTGCGAATTGAAACTTAGATCTAGACGAAACATGGAGGTTTGCGTTTAACGGTTTTGAAAACCCCTAACACCGTTTTTCTTCGTTTTTGAATCAAAGAGGAAGAAGGAAGTTGAGAGCTCTTTTCTTTCTCACCCACTAAGCCTTGGGTTTCTTTTCTTGAAACAAAAGGAGGAAAAAAAAATGGAAGGAAGTAGGAAGAAGAAGAAGGGTTCACGATAATTGAAGAGGCAACATTTTCGTTTTCTCTTTTTCCTTCCTCTATTTGCCGTATTCTTTCTCTGTTCCTTCCTCTTCTAACTTCTTTCTAACATATATATATATATATATATATATATATTACTTTATATTATTAATAATATATATATATATATATATTATAATTAAAATCAAACCCACAATTATCTAACAACTCTTACACACATCACTTCACTCACATCTCAAATTATTTTGATAAAAAATTTCTACTCTCGTCGCAACTCAATTGATAGATAAAATTTTCTGCAACCATATATATTTATAACAAAATTGTCCGATATTAAATTCTTCGTAACGTAAATAAATTATTCTCCGACAAATAATTTTAATCGGGGCTCCAAATATATTTTTGGCATTAAATTCATTAAATACCAAAATACAATGATTTGGCTAAAAAGCCTCAGAGTTCAACACTAAAATACCTTATAATTGCATAATTTAATATTTAAAATTAAGGGTCTTACATGAATCAACTTACATCCTTAAATTTTTCAACATTGATTCCAGAACTCTGTGTGAGTCGAGCCACTATACTTGTGAATCGATTTACTTTTTTTTTTT
>JBBPBR010000004.1:15269691-15297678 GCA_037974775.1 Cicer pinnatifidum
TTTTTTTTTTTTTTTTTTTTTTTTTTTTTTAAGTTTGGTCTCAAACCATTTTGTATATTGACTCACTATATGTGTGAATCGATTCATAGGAATTTTCTTTTCAAAATTTGCATACTTTAAGCATCGTTTCAGACACATTTCATTAATGTAACCCCAACCTCTAACTTCCCAACTCCCTTTCTACCATTTGCTCACACTTTCTCCCTTAATAACTATCATAAAGGAAAGCCTCTTCCTTACCTTACCAAAAATCTCTTCAAAATTCATTTTTTTTTCTCACAAAAAATTTCCAACTTTTCTCCATGGTGGCTAGAAGTTATAGGTCTTCAAGAAAAAGATTGTTAATGGGTTGCGAGCATTCTATCCAATGCTAAGTTTTTCTTCATTTCATAAGGTATTATCGTGTACTCTTATTTAGATAGTTTTTGAGTTTGTTTTCATCAAGTTTTGGGTTGTTATAGTTATTATTGTTGGTCTACATTGTTGATTATTGAAGACTAGCTGTTATGAAGTTGTATTTAAAGGTTATTTGGGTTGATTGATCAAGTTTAGGCTTAGTTATTCAAGATTGTGTTTGATGATATTTCTACTCGCAAAGTGTTTGGTATGTTCTCTGAATGGAAGCACCCAAAAGGAAAAAGACATGTGTTAAGAGAAAGAATAAGGAAAATCTTTCATGGACCTCTACTTTGGATTTTAAGAGGTTGTTTACTACTAAGGATGATTTTAAGAGGTCGTTTACTACTTACGATGATTCTGACATAGTCATGATATGGTTGATTTTTAGAAAGTATTTTGATTAATTGGATACTTATTTTGGTTGAAAATGTCGGAACATTTTAATGTGACTCTTGACACTAATAGATGCCTTGTTTCTGATCTCTCAATTGATATGTCTAGAACCACCCTAGCAAAGATGAAGCTTGTGGAATTACCAAAAGGGGAATGGGTAAAACGTGATGTAGCTCTGGATGATGAACCAAAATAAGCTGACATAAAAAAGTTCAATCTCTAGTTGAAGCTACTATTGACATTTGAGGTTCTTCTTCAGAGGTGGCGCCATCCTGGTTTTTCAAGTTTGAGGATTGAATGACGTAGCATATGGATAAAGGTACGGTAAAACATAAGAAATGAGAGTTTGAATTGTGTTTACCATTTCTAAAAGATATTTTGATTTCCTTACCAAACATTGTTCTTTATCAAAACATAAAAATTACTTTTATAAAACTTGTTTAGACACGGTAATGTTGAATCATAGAGAACTAAAATAAGATAAAATGAAAGATAGAAGAGACATAAATATTTTTATACTAGTTCAAAAGAGACTGTTGCTACATCTAGCCATCCCTTTACTGAGAGATTTTTCCTCATTACAATCAAGGACTTAATCCACTATTTCAATTAATAAGATACAAGTATTCTTTACTATGCCTCTTCAAGATTTGAGTACTATTTTCTAGCCTATCTAGGCTATCGTCGTCAAAACCTTCTTCAACTTTATGGAAGCCTGTCAGGTTTATGAGAGTCATTGTACTTTTTAAAGTACTTCTTAGGGATACGAAAGTTGTTGCCACATGTGTGTGAGAATACTTTGATTGATATACATCAATTTTAATAACTCTCTATTGAAATGTTATTTCATTCATCCTTTTCTTTTCATGTGTTAATGGCTTTTTTAGAATCTTCTTAACTTATTGCAATTTTCATTCTCCTTTTCACAATCTCAAAATGGATTGAGTGATTTTTTTCTTAAATAGAGAGAGAAAAAAGTGTCTGATAGGGTTTTTATCATTGGAGATCTTTAACCACCATTTAAGGGAGACTAGTCTTGAATATGTATCCATAGATATCTTTGTAAATGATACTGCATACCTTGGTATATAGATAGGGATGGAGATGATGCTATGGTTATATCATGTCTTAAAGACTGTCAAACAAGTCGAAGATTCACAATGTTCATCAGAGGATGCACAAATGCTTTATGTTCTTTGTAGCATTGACTTTCATTATAGTGTTGACTTATGTTAGAGCATACGACATAAATTAGAGTCAGACGATCAAATTCTTGAAGTGATGATATGATTATTAGAGACAGACGATCACTTGCTTGTTAAGCTTATCATAGGAAAATAAATAGAGCATGGTTGTGTTCACCAGAGGCAGCTGAAACATAACATAACATGTATTTAATAGTCACCCAAACTAAAACATTTCTTGCATTATCAAAGTCAGTCAAGGCAGAGCGTCACTCGCGTCACTAGAGGCGCATGTCAGAGTGCTTGCCTCATAATTAGATAAACGGAATGAAGCGAAGTCTTGTTGTTCTTTGCAACTATTGACTTGAACTACATAATGTAATACTTCTTATTGTTGTATTAGTGCTTGCTCGATTAGTAGACATAGTTACTTGTATATCAGGAGATAACATTATGTGTTTAAAGAACACTTAGATTATTGTTTCTAATTTACTTAGTAATTTGTGTCACCATAAAATGGATAGTCATTAATATAACTTTTTGACTTCTAACCTAATCTGCACACTCAACAAATAAAGTTAGGGGATAATTGTTTGTTATTTGTTTTTGTTTTTTATCATCAAAACATCAACCAGAGGATTGTAACTAAAATCACTTTTGCACTAATAATGGAAGGGTTTAAGGCTCAGATGTTTCATCAATTCCCTCAGTCTGAGCTTCGTTTTGAACAATAGCTTGCTGATTTGAAGAAAGAGAACAAAACTAATTGTAACACCCCCAATATTTTCATATACATTAAATATATATATATATATATATATATATATATATATATATATATATATATATATATATATATCTTTCGTAGTAATTGTCATGACTTATTATTTAATTAATAATTTATTCTATGTGTAAAGAAATTTTTGCTTGATTTATTTTAATTGATGAAAATATTAGTTGAACTATTTAATTAAACTAGAATTTAAAGAAGTTATATTGTTTGTTTGTTTAATTTGGACCAAATAAATATTTGTTTGTCAGTATTTTCACAAATCCAATTCAGTATTTTGTCATTTGTCAACAATTATTGATCATATCTTTTTGTAAGTTGTTCATATCTTCTTGTAAATAATTCATATATTCTTGTAGATAAATCTTTATCAAACCTTCTTGTAAATAATTTATATCTTATTTTGATAAATCTTGATCAAATCTTGTAAATAATTCATATCTTTTTGTAGATAAACCTTGATCAAATCTTCGTGTATATAATTCATATCTTCTTCAAACTTGTCTATATCTTCTTTTCAACTTGGTCAAATATTTTATTCAATTAAAAATATGAATCAAATATTATTTTAGATTGTCTTCAAAAACATGAATTTTCTTTTATACTTTGTAAAGTTAAATATATTGTTCTCATAAAATACTTTTGTTAACATCAAAAATCTAAATATAAAGTTGGTTGGGCCAAATATGAAGAGCTTATTGAAAATTGCATCTTTGTTGACATTTAGTGCATAATACCTATCTTTCCAAATTTAGTTATCCTTTTTGTAGATAGATGCAGAATTTCAGCCAAAAGTACAAGAGTGAGACAAATTTCAACCCCTTTTAAAGTGGTGACAAGAAAAGCTTGGTCAAGGAAGGTTTGACCCATGGATAGTAAGACTCTTACATTTCTATGAACTCATAACAACTAAGAGCATCAATGTGTTGATTGATTGAGATTCCATCAAACTGAAGGTTATCAAACAAAAAGACCTATCCAATCCCAATGGGTCTTTCAGCCCATTTGTCTTGATAGATTTTTTGTATTTGGTTTAGAGTAGTGGGGGATAAGGATTTTGGAAGCTTTTTTCTTAATAGTTTTTGGTTGGGTTTTAGGTTTGCATGAAGAACATTCTGATGGAGTTGATTTGGGTGGAAAATGTTTTACACTTTTGGTTTTTTTTGCAAGATGTTGGGAGAGTTGTTTCAGTTTTCGTTTGGCCAGAAATGAGATAAAGTGGAGAAATTTCTGGAGGGGTAGGTTGTGGTGGAGGAGATGCTGAGGAGATAGGGTTTGTGGAGTTGAATTTTTTCTAGCAGAAGCTTTGGTACGAGCTATGTTTTTGGCAAAAAAAAAATGAAGAATGATGAATAGTGAGTTGCAGAAGGTGAGAGTACAAAGGTTTTCAAGAAAGAGGAAGGAACAGTTTTTTGGGAAGAGATGAGAAAGTGACACACATGGTTATATAGGAGTGGATGGTAGATAAGTGACTAGTGATATTGTGAAGGAGGAAAATAGGCTATGATAAGGCTATGGTAGCCATTTTTTGAAGAAAGGAAAAAGATGTTAATTGCCTCTTTGAATTAAAAATTTAAAATTCTCTAACCTTCAATTAAGCTTGACACAAACATGGAGATTGATGCAAAGAGGAAGGAAATGGAGATCATTCTTTGTATTGACCAAGACAATCTTGTCATGCTCTTCAAAGGAGATAGTTTAAATTTTTAATTATTTTTAATTTTTCTTTAATAAAATTAAAATTATCTTCAACTAGAGATCTAATAAATATGTTAATAAGTTGATTTTTGGTGTCAACAAAAATTAATTCAACTTCCTTTTTGTTAACATGATCTCTAATAAAATGGTGTTCTAATTTAACATGTTTTGATGTTGAATGTTGAACGGGGTCGTTTGACAAATTTATTGCACTTATACTATCACAATAAATTGGAAAAGTCTTCTAGTGGATTTTTGATCCACAAGACTTGAGAGCAACAATTGGCGATTGAGACGTATACAACTTCAATTGTTGATAACGCAATTGTGTTTTATTTTCTACGTGACCAACTTATTAGAGCTTCTCCAAGAAATTGACATTCACCACTAGTGCTTTTTCATTCAATTTAATCCCCAACATCATAGTAGGCTAGAAGATCAAAAGAATTGATTTGCTATACTAAAGGTCAAGATTAATAGTACCAACAAGATAACAAAAAATTCTTTTTATAGTAGATAAATAAGATTATTACGACAAAGATTGAAATCTAGCACATAATTCTATTGTTTTCAATATCTAGTCTACTTGCAGTTAGATATAGCAATGAACCTATCCTTCCTCTGTATTCTTTTTCATAGATGGATTTTCCTTGTTAATCTTTGTCTACTTTTGAGGATGGATGCATGGGAATTGACATTTTTGTAACTTCATTCATTTTTGTATTTCTTTAAAAGATATTTGATATATTTTTCTTGACATATAATGATTTCATTTTCATATTGTTTGATTTGCATATCGAGAAAATATCTCAATTCTCCCATCATAATCATTTCAAATTCACTTTGCAAGAAATTTTAAAATTCCTCACATTTTTTCATTTTTTGATACAAAGATTATGTCATTAACACATACTTGAACAATTAGAAAATCAGTTTTATCAATTTTTCTAATATCTGCATTTACTTAATGATTGTCGTGGATAGAGTCAGAGTATCCTCATGCATTTCATAGTACATGGCGACCGGATGGGCCATGGTGATAGTGGTGATCGGATGGGCGGTACATATACGATTTACGTTTTTAGTAAATCGTGCTGACCCATGATAGGTAGCACCTCGGTAATTTAGTACTTCGGCTTGTGATAGGCGGTACAATTACGATTTACGGCCCTTCGAGGAGGTTTTTGGTTTGGAATTCCGAGTCCATACATTTTGGCATATACGCATTGCATTAGGGTGCTTGGCACGCGAGTCATGTTTGATTTAAGATTATGATTGAGTGTTTGAACTCAAGTCGTCATGGTGATTGTGTTATAATTGCCAAGTGTGGATGTTTTGGAATTGCGTGTAAGTGTGGTTGACTGCAAAACCTTTTTGAAACTTAAGTTGTCGTGGTGATTGTGTTATAATTGCCAAGTGTGGATGTTTTGGAATTGTTTGTAAGTGTGATTGATTGCAAAACCTTTTCGAAACTTAAGTTGTCGTGGTGATTGTGTTATAATTGCCAAGTGTGGATGTTTTGGAATTGTTTGTAAGTGTGATTGATTGCAAAACCATTTCGAAACTAAAGATGTCGTGGTGATTGCGCTATAATTGTTAAGTGTGATTGTTTGGATTTGTGTGTAAGTGTTGATTGGTTTCGAAACCCTTTAAGATGCTGAATTTTGCGGTTTTTCTGCTGCTGTCTGATGTGTATTCGAATACAGCAAGTTGTATTCGAATACAGACATGTTGTTTTGGCCACTGACTTACTGTGTAGTTGAATACAAACATGTTGTCTTGCTACTGACTTACTGTGTAGTCGAATACAGAAGGGTGTATTCGAATACAGACATGTTGTTTTGGCTGATGAATGCTGAAACAACCTTGTATTCGAATACAGAGATGTTGTATTCGAATACAGCAGTGCCGTTTTGTTAAACCCTAAAACGCGTTTCCCTTCCTGTCGCTGACCTTTCTTCTTCCTTCTTCCATTTTCTTTTTCCTTCTTTTGCTTTAAGAAAAGAAACCTAAGGCTTGGTGGGTGAGAAAGCAAAGAATTTCTCAGCTTCATTCATCCTCTTTGATTCGAAAACGAAGAAAATCGGTGTTAGGGGTTTTCAAAACCGTTAAACGCAAACCCCCACTTTACATCTAGATCTAAGCTTCGTTTCGAGAAGAGATAGAAGGGAAAGTTGCTCACCTCCACGCTACGGTGCTAGTGAACTAACTTTGGAAGCGACGTCACGAACAAAGATTTTATCGGAATTACTCGCGGTACGGTAATCGCTCGTTAAAGCTAACGTTAAGGTAAGAGCTCCTTCCAAACTTTTAGTTTGCATTTAGGGACTTATCTGTGGTTGTGTGGAAAAGAAATTTGTTAGGGTTGAAGTGTTGATTTGGGGAAAATGAATTTAATGCTTTTATGGGTGAAATTTTAGAATTGGGTTTTGGTGATATTGATGAGTGTTTCATGGAAAATGAATTTAACTCATTTATGTGTGGTTTTGAGGAAATGAAATTTGATGTGTTTGAGTGGTGGGTTGAGATAATTTTGTGGTTGTTGTGTTTGATGTGTTCATAATTAATATTTATAAATTTTGAGATGTGTTTGTGTGGATTTTGTGGAAAAATGAATTGATGTGATTTGGTGTGAATTGTGGATTGAATTTGAGAATATGTCTGAGTATGTTCTATGTGGAATTTGAAAATCATTAGAGTTAAACGAGTATTAAAAATGGGGAATCTTTTAATATCTCTGTTAACTTAATGTTTGTAGTGAAAATTGTTAGAGTTAAATGAGTATTAAGAATATAAAATCTCTTAATATCTGTATTTACTCAATGATTGTCGTCGAAATTGTTAGAGTTAAATGAGTATTAGGAATGGGGAATCTCTTAATATATGCATTTACCTAATGATTGTCGTCAAAATTGTTAGAGTTAAACGAGTATTAAAAATGGGGAATCTTTTAATATCTCTGTTTACTTAATGATTGTCGTGAAAATTGTTAGAGTTAAATGAGTATTAAAAATGGGGAATTTTTTAATATCTGCATTTACTTAACGATTGTCGTGGATAGAGTCAGAGTATGCTCATGCATTTCATAGTACAAGACGACCGGATGGGCCATGGTGATAGTGGTGATCGGATGGGCCATGGTGATAGTGGTGATCGGATGGGCGGTACATTTACCATTTACATTTTTAGTAAATCGTGCTGACCAATGATAGGTAGCACCTCGATAATTTAGTACTTCGGCCTGTGATAGGCGGTACAATTACGATTTACGGCCCTTCAAGGAGGGTTTTGGTTTGGAATTCCGAGTCCATGCATTTTGGCATATACGCATTGCAATAGGGTGCTTGGCACGTGAGTCATGTTTGATTTAAGATTATGATTGAGTGTTTGAACTCAAGTCGTCATGGTGATTGTGTTATAATTGCCAAGTGTGGATGTTTTGGAATTGCGTGTAAGTGTGGTTGATTGCAAAACCTTTTCGAAACTTAAGTTGTCGTGGTGATTGTGTTATAATTGCCAAGTGTGGATGTTTTTGAATTGTTTGTATGATTGATTGCAAAACCTTTTCGAAACTTAAGTTGTCGTGGTGATTGTGTTATAATTGTCAAGTGTGGATGTTTTGGAATTGTTTGTAAGTGTGATTGATTGCAAAACCATTTCGAAACTCAAGATGTCGTGGTGATTGCGCTATAATTGTTAAGTGTGATTGTTTGGATTTGTGTGTAAGTGTTGATTGGTTTTGAAACCCTTTAAAAATTTGAATTTTGCTGAATTTTGTTGTTTTTCTGCTACTGTCTGATGTGTATTCGAATACAGCAAGTTGTATTCGAATACAGACATGTTGTTTTTGCCACTGACTTACTGTGTAGTCGAATACAAACATGTTGTTTTGCTACTGACTTACTGTGTAGTCGAATACAGAAGGGTGTATTCGAATACAGACATGATGTTTTTGCTGCTGAATGCTGAAACAACCTTGTATTCGAATACAAAGATGTTGTATTTGAATACAACAGTTCCGTTTTGTTAAAAACTTCAATTTTCAACCTTGTTTATGCATGTTTGGCATATGGAAATCCTTTTAAGGTGCATGCTAAGTTGAAAGGTTATTTTCTGCATTTAAAAACTTAAATGTTATGTGTTAATTGTTAATTTCGGTTGGTGAACCTTTACACTTATTGTGGAAATTTGGGTTTTGCCCTCATATGAGAACCAGGACCATCCTACCGGTTGGTGCCCTATCGATGGGAATGTAGTTGGACACACCTGAATGGAGCTGTGTTAGGAGGATCTTGCGGGGCGCGTGAAGATCACCCGGGATGTATAGTTTTTTGTAGAATGATCAGATTAGGTTGACGTATAGGGACAAGATGTCTTTCTTTTGGGATGTGTTTATTTTAATTTGGAAGACTGTACCTATACCAATATTGTCAGCTTGACATTTTATTTTCGATGGGTTCCATGTACCACTTTTTGATGTGTAAATACTTTGGATTCGTATTTCAAAAACTATTCCGCTGCTTGTAAATTTTGTTGACTTATTTGTCATTGTGTTATGACTTAAATATTTATCCAAAAATATTTCCTTATTTATTTATTTGCTATTATGAATTTGTTTGAAAATAAAGAATACACTCGCGCTGCTAAAACTCGGGGTGTTACATTATTATTGCATTGCTTTAACCGACGAGTTATCAATTAGGGCTTCTTTGATTGATGTCATATTTAAAAGACATTTTTGTTCTAATGCCATCAGATGTATTTCCTATTATTTGATTTTGTGGATGATCTCCATTGATTTTCTAGCTTTGTGGACGAGTTTGAGATGGAGATTGATGATCAATCTCATTTTTTCTAAGGAACGATATGTTGTTATTGCTCAAATTGTTCTTCTTCTTAATCATCTATCTTTTGTATATAAAGATCATCAAATTTGTCAAATAACACATGCATACTTACCTCAACAGTTTTTGTTCTTAGATTATATATACGATAACCTTTGGAAGCAAAGGAATATCCTTAAAAAATGGCTTTGTCTGATTTAGCATCAAAGTTTCCTAGATTTTCTTTGTTATTTAAGATATAGCAACCAAAAATATGAAAGTATGAGATATTTGGTTTTCTATTTTTCCATAGTTAATAAGGTGTTTTGTTGATAATTTTTTTTATTGATGCACGATTTAAAATGTAGCAAGAAGTGTTGGTTGCTTTATCCCATAAATATTTCTCAACATTTGATTCTTCCAAGATTCTAATTGCCATTTCTTGTAACTTTCTATTCATTCTTTCAATAACTTCATTTTGTTGATAAGTTCTTGCACAAGAGAGATTATGAGAAATGTCATTTTCATCAAAAAAAAAAATCTTTTGAAAGATGCATTTATGAATTCTCTTCCATGATCACTTCTTACAAAAAGTATATTAGAGCATTATTTATGATAAAACATGTGGAAAGTTTCAATGGATTTAATAAAGTTTGACAAATATTCCTACTTGAGATCCCATAATTTTTGGGAAAGTTTTATTGGATTTAATAAAGTTTGACAAATCATTTCTAAGATTTTCCATTTCTATTATGAGCAAAACGTTCTCTTTAGAGTTGCAGAACATATTTGACATTCAAATACTTCAGATGTTTTAAAATGAGAATCCTACAGGCTTTGAATGACTTTTCTGATTCCATCATTCATAGAGTCCATCATTTGTAGCTTAGGCATATGTTAGCTTCTTCACATTCCTTTGTGTCTGATTCTTTAGAATCATCTCAGGTGACCATCATGGAGATTTTCTTAAATGGAAATCCTTTTGGTTATTTTTTTGTTTAAAAGACTTTCAGTTTTGTAATGTCTTAGTTTGTTGCACCAATAACATGTAATTTGACTATTATCTATTTATGTTTTAGAGTTTATCCTTTTGCTTGGAAAATTTCTTTTGATCTTATTTCTTCTTCTCATCATTCTTTTTAGTTTTTCTTGTATGAAGAACTACTTATTCATTAGCTTCTTATTGACCAATTTAAAGTTCCTTGATCAATTTATGTTTTAGAGTCTTTTCTTTCATTATGTTGGGAAGCTGACGTTTCTTGAAGGTTTTGTGAAGCTTACCCTCTTGTAGTAGTACTTCATGTGCTCTTAAAGTTCCATTAAGTTCTTCCAATTGGATTGTCACAAAAATTTTGGCTTGACTTATGACCATGACCATTGGTCTCCATATGATGGAGAGACATCTCATAATTTTTCTTACTATGTCTTGGACTGAATATGCTTTACCAAGAGAATGCATTTCATTTACTATGGTTGTGAACCATGATTACATTTCATCAATAGTTTCTCCTTTTGTCATCTCCAATAGTTCAAACTTTCATACACCAATATAAATTCTTGTTTCCTTGACATTGTGTGTCCCTTCATGATGAGTTTGTAATGTATCCCATACTTTTTTAGCCGTATCACGTTCATCAAATCTTTCGTTTTCCTCCCTACTCAAAGAACAAGACAATTATATTGTGCTTTAGAGTTTAGAAGTACCTTATCTTTGTCTTTTGTTATCCAGACTACTTCTGTCTTTTTAGCATATATTAAATCACTTTCATCAACTCTTGGTAAGAGGTTTCCATTTGTTATGATGCACCACATTCATGTATCCTATGATTAAAGGAATATTTGCATCTTTCCTTTCCAGAAGTAGTAGCTTGTACCATCAAAGTAAGGTGGTCTATGTGATGATCCTTCTTCAATGATATACTTTGTTTTTAACAGTGCTTGCTGAATTTGTTACTTTAACACTTATTAGGTGTTTAACCTTAGAGGAAGTACTCTGATGTAAATATAAATAGAAATATCAATCACAAGGAAATGGGATATGAATTGTGATTACCTTTTAAAATGTTAATTTCTGCTTTTATTTTAATTGAATTAAGATCAATCTTGGTTACAAATAAAAATCCAGAACATTCTTGGTTAGTTAAAAGCAAATGAAACAGACTATTTCTACGTGATTTGTGATAGTGAGTGAGAAATAATAAAGGGTAGGAATAATAAAATCACACAATGATATATCATGGTTTGGTTCACCCAAAGTGGGCAACATCCAGTCCTCATAATTTCTGAATTTTTTCACTAATATGCTTCACGGAAGAAAGCTCTTGTTTTCACACAATCTTTCTTCATCAGTCATAGCATTCACCTTTCAACCATTAAATGATTTTTTCCAGTTACCCTTCAGTCCAAATAGGGTTTTTGCAAGTTACCTTTTAATCACTAAAAGGATTTTTACAATACACTTAAACTATCATAAGAGATAGACTTGAGTTTCAAATGAAATTATGATAGAAGGTTGTAAGAGAGAGTTGAAGTTTTTGCTTGAGTATGACTGTTTTAATAATGAAATGATTGCACTAAAAACTCTTCCTATTATCTTCACCTTGATCTTGCTTTTAAATGATGGAGATGGTTAGAAAGGACTATTTATAACTGTTAGTAAATTTAAGGAAAAACATTTGTTCATAGTGACATTTAATAGACATATGCACTATTTAATCCAGACTTTCTTCTTTGTAACAAGAACATTATTGGTTTTGTATTGAATGGAAAACGTGACTGAAGGATTTAACACCCGTCTATTGTCATTGCTATGTCTTAGAAGCATGCTGAGCTTTCTCCAAAAGGTGAGGCAACGTGGTTCTTGTTGGGTATTCAATTATGAGTCTTTAGTCCCACATTGACCAGGAATGGAGGCTGTATTGGATATATAAGGAGAATGACTCATACACCTAATGCCTTAAGGTTTTGGATTGATATGTGGTGTTTAAGTCTCTTATTAATCCTTGTTTAGCCTATTCAGAATTGTTGTGCTCCTCCGAACTCCCCAACAAGTGGTATCAAGTCTAGTGGTCAAGTGGTCAATAAAGGACTAGACTCGGTGATCAAGTGGATCAAGTCTAGTGGTGGGAACTCATAATTTAGGGGGAGATTGTTGGGTATTCAATTATGAGTCTTTAGTCCCACATTGACCAGGAATGGTGGCTGTATTGGATATATAAGGAGAATGACCCATACACCTAATGCCTTAAGGTTTTGGGTCGATATGTGGTGTTTAAAGTCTCTTATGAATCATTGTTTAGCCCATTCCAAATGTTGTGCTCCTCCGGACACCCCAACAAGTGGTATCAGAGCCGGGTTCGGCTTGACGGGGGAGCAAAAATTAAGGACTCGGATCAAGTGGATCAAGTCTAGTGGTCAATAAAGAATTGGACTCGGATCAAGTGGATCAAGTATAGTGGTGGGAACTCATAATTGAGGGGGAGATTGTTGGGTATTCAATTATGAGTCTTTAGTCCCACATTGACCAGGGATGGTGGCTGTATTGGATATATAAGGAGAATGACCCATACACCTAATGCCTTAAGGTTTTGGGTTGATATGTGGTGTCTAAAGTCTCTTATGAATCCTTGTTTAGCCTATTCTGAATGTTGTGCTCCTCCGGACTCCCCAACAAGTGGTATCGGAGCCGAGTTGGGCTTGACGGGGGAGCAAAAATTAAGGACTCGGATCAAGTGGATCAAGTCTAGTGGTCAAGTGGTCAATAAAGGACTGGACTCGGTGATCAAGTGGATCAAGTCTAGTGGTGGGAACTCATAATTGAGGGGGAGATTGTTGGGTATTCAATTATGAGTCTTTAGTCCCACATTGACCAGGAATGGTGGCTATATTGGATATATAAGAAGAATGACCCATACACCTAACGCCTTAAGGTTTTGGGTTGATATGTGGTGTCTAAAGTCTCTTATGAATCCTTGTTTAGCCCATTCCGAATGTTGTGCTCCTCCGGACTCCCCAACAAGTGGTATTAGAGCCGGGTTCGGCTTGACGGGGGAGCAAAAATTAAGGACTCGGATCAAGTGGATCAAGTCTAGTGGTGGACCAAAAAGGACTCGGATCAAGTGGATCATGTCTAGTGGTCAATAAAGGATTGGACTCGGATCAAGTCTAGTGGTGGGAACTCATAATTGAGGGGGAGATTGTTGGGTATTCAATTATGAGTCTTTAGTCCCACATTGACCAAGAATGGTAGTTGTATTGGATATATAAGGAGAATGACCCATACACCTAATGCCTTAAGGTTTTGGGTTGATATGTGGTGTCTAAAGTCTCTTATGAATCCTTGTTTAGCCCATTCTGAATGTTGTGCTCCTCCGGACTCCCCAACAAGTGGTATCGGAGCCGAGTTCGGCTTGACGGGGGAGCAAAAATTAAGGACTCGGATCAAGTGGATCAAGTCTAGTGGTGGACCAAAAAGGACTCGGATCAAGTGGATCAAGTCTAGTGGTCAAGTGGTCAATAAAGGACTGGACTCGGATCAAGTGGATCAAGTCTAGTGGTGGGAACTCTTAATTGAGGGGGAGATTATTGGGTATTCAATTATGAGTCTTTAGTCCCACATTGACCAGGAATGGAGGTTGTATTGCATATATAAAGAGAATGACTCATACACCTAATGCCTTAAGGTTTTGGGTTGATATGTGGTGTTTAAGTCTCTTGTTAATCTTTGTTTTGCCTATTCCGAATTGTTGTGCTCCTCCGGACTCCCCAATAGTTCTTTCATCCTTGTTGTCCTAGTTGTATTGGTTCATAGCTCATCAATCTGGAGATTGATCTGGTCATTGATTTTGATGTCGTTTTTGCTTCTTTAGGGCTTTAAAAAGACTTTTAGGCTTGATTATTGTTTTAAGTAGTCTTGATATGCGTTTATGTTGGAACCAAGTTGGTCTTCCACATAGAGTTTTGATGTTAAAAAAGTATTTTATGAGAAAAATCAATTTTGATTAATGGCTTCCGTAAGTATGAAAAATTGGAAGAAGTAAATCAAAGGAAACGACTAGAGGATATGACTAGAGGAAGTAGAAAGGTCAAATGAAACGAAATCAAAATAGTCAACGAAATCCTCATAATCAGAAAAATGCACGATCAAGAAAAGAAAACACATTTCCCTCTGATGTTTGATCGAAAGACTTCCTATAAAGAATTCATCTACCACTAAAGATTCAGCGTGCTTCTGGAATACCAAAGTTTTTATGCAATTATCAAGCCTCTAATGAACAGTATTAGTGTGCAGCCTCTGATGAACAGTACTTCTACATGCTATGATGAATAGTACTTTTTACATGCTATGATGAACAACACTTTTTACATGCTCTGATGAATAGTAATTTCAATATGCTTTTTAAATAGATTCCTACTTATAGGTTAGATCGGTTACTTGTCCGATCTAACATCAGGCGTTGTGACAAATACTAAATTATAAAATCAGCTAAAATACCAGATGTAACAAGTCAAAATTCAAAATTAATTTATTACATTGGTTAAATTTAAACTGATATAACAAATCAAATTCAAAATTGATTTATTACATCGATAAATCAACCGATTTAAATAATTAACTTTTTTTAAAAAAAAAAATCATAAATTTCAATCATCCCATCTAATTACATAACAAAATATACACATCCTACATTTAAAATCTATGTTAAACAAACAATAAGAAAAAAATCAATGACCATTCTATTCAAACCAGTATATACACAAAGTTATCTAGCCAAACTTAATCAAATTCTATGATCTAGAAGCATTTCACTTGTTCCTCAAACCCTTTTTCTCTCAAGTTTCCAACATTTTCCAAGTGGCATACAAAATGTAAAGTCTTTATTTATGCATAGAGTGGAAACATAACATTGTACACGTCGAACCTGTGTATTTTCAAGGACTTAAATGTGAGCTCTCATTATTAGTTTGGTATATGCATAACAAATTATTAAGTTGTGAAATTATACTTCCACTAACCCCAATTCATCTCTACATTTTGGCTTCTCACTCAGCAACAATAGAGTCAAGTTTATGCAGTTGAACCATAAGCAATTCAGTCAAGACAACAAATTCTTTATCTTCAACCTTAGCTCCACCACTAATAATTCTTTCCAAAGCAATCACCTAACAATCATCACATTTTACTTAACATTGTTTTTAAATTTTAGTACCATTGTTGCATAATAAAGAATATAGTCTATGAAGTGTGGTCTCAATAGTAAAAGTTTAACTTTATAAAAATAAAAATTCATTTGGAGATAATCGTAAAATAATTTTCTCCCTCCCTAATTTTATAAAATTAATAACAATTGCATGATAAATAATATCACCTTTTGATATTACTTGTCAATTTCTGTTCTAACACATAAAATTTTTGTAGTGGCTGCTAAAATATGTCAAATCTTCCTCTCTTTGTTGGCTGGATTTTCTAACAATATAACCTTAGACATGTATTTCACGCCAACCATATCTAAGCATTCTTCGTCCTCCTTCACTTTCCCTCTAAATAGTAACCTTTGTTCCTTAGACTCAAGCACAGTCTTAGATGTAAGCACCCTTTTTAGATTCCGTTCCATTGAGTCAATCAGAAAACTTAAGCATTGATTTCATAATCTAAACAGCAATATTTGAATAGCATTTCTATTCTTATGCCAATACTCAAACTAATCCAACATTTTTATTAACATGTTATTAAGTCAATGCCAAATGATGTATGTACCAAAACAAAGTAAATATTAAATCGTCAAATTAGCTATTTAATGTGCATTGTCATATCCTATAGCATCTTAAGTTAACAGCGTGACAATTTTGATTGACCCATTAAAATTCTAAAGATGTATTTACAAATTTGTAAAATATGTAAACTATTTTAACCGATATTCATAATTTTGTATACTAATTTGCCTATTGACTTGCCTGATAATTTATTTTCATCAAAGAAAGCAACAACAACAAAAAAGTGTTTTTTATTTTTATTTAAGGAGTTATCCTTTTGATACCAAATACCAAAGGAGGGTGAAACCATTGAAAATTATTATATCAAAAGGGACTAAATAAATAGAAAGAAATAATAAATCCAAAATGCATATGATCCAATGCTTTACCAAAAGTTGATTGTGCAGGAACATTAATCTCATGGTGATATGAACCACTACGCGAAAAATAAGATTTTACAGCGCATTTTCAAAAAATTAAGCGTTGTAGTATTTAGTGCTTTAAAAAGGTACAACAGTGCTCTTTAAAATAAAAAACGTTGTAAATTCCTTCTTAAAACGCGTTGCTTGTTGTACTGGTTTTACAATGCTTTTACAAAAAAGTGCTGCATATCCCTTTTAAAAACGTGTTGCTTGATGTACTGGTTTTATAGCGCTTTTTCAAAATGCGTTGTAATAGATGCATTATTATGCACGTTTTACAACGTTTTTCTAAAAAAGCGCCGTAAAATATAGCGCTCTCACCTCCTTATGTTACATAGCTTTTAAAGCGCTTTTTTGACAAGCGATGTAAAAGACTTGCGCTTTCACATAATTAAATGACCTATTACAGCGGTTTTTTTTGAAAAAGCGCTGTAATAGGTTCATTCTTATGCACGTTTTACAGCGCTTTTTCAAAAAAGCGCTGTAATAGGTGCATTTTTTTAAGGTTGTAAATGAAATTTTTAAAATAACATTTCTTTGTATAAACAGGTTTGTATGGCATTTTATAAAAAAACGTTGTCTTTTAATTTTTTTTCCAAAATCATTTTCAATCCAACACATTATATTGACACAATTACTATATTTTTTAATCCAGCAACAAACTTGTAACTTTATATATTGATACTATCAGTTCACAACAACATAACTACATAACTTTATATATTGACACCATCAGTTCACAACAACATAATACATAACTTTATATTTTTTACAACAACAGGACTAACATAACATATTTTGTACATTTACAACAACAGAACTACACAACATAGCCTACACAACATTTACATATTCACAACCTTGCAGCATTTTCATATCCCAACAAATCAAATAATTTTCAGTTCGATCACATACTTACACTAGTCTTCCTTTATTTCAGTTAGATCTCTTTCAGAGTATGTTGGACTGGAGTTGTCAAAGTACGGCTATATATAAAATTTTAACATAAATAAGTTATAATCAAATATATACATAGTTTATATATGAAAATCAAAATATAATGAAAATATCATACCGTATCTGGGATTATAGTTTGATTGATATCAACAATCTCCTTCATGAATCGCAATATATAGTACCTATAGTCTATGTTGTTAGTTTGACGAGGGCACTAGAAAATAAAACATATAATTCAATAAATATTTGCTCATTGATTGTTAATGAAATTTTAAAGGCATATATTTCAAACCTTTATTGGAATCCATGTGATGTTATTTGATTTTTGCTTCGACATTGTAGCACCCCTTTGAGCTCGGAAAACTTGTAAAACACTATCAAATAAATGTGATTATTATAGCATTAACAAACACCTTATATATATATATATATATAAGAAATAAATGAATATTACTTACGTGTCGAAGATAATCTTTATATCTGAGTGATTGCTATACTTGTCGTGCAAGGGATCTAAATAGTATATAACTCCAGAGGTCGCATTGATTGCAAACAACACCCAATGTGCCCTACAACAATAAAAATTTGGTTGGAACAACTAATCAATTAAGATCTCATAAATTAAAAAAGATATAAATAAAGAATATATAATTACCTTGAATTATATGGCGCAAGGAACAACTAATCCTTCTCTTTATTTCCCAACAGGATATCTACAACATAATTCTTTACATTAACTGGATCGAGTTTAAACATTGAAAGCTTATACGGAGATAAGAATGAAAATCTATTTAACAATTTACGCGTGCACACCAACTTCTCATACAAAAACCTTCAATGAAAATATCAAATTATATTAATTACCAATAAATTAAATTAATTATTAATTATCAATAAATAAAATTAAAAGTAATTTTTATCTTAAATAAAATATTTTACCTAATGTATAAGTTGATGACAGTAGCACTCAACTCCTTATGATCGAGAAGTTCATATATGTGCTCTTTTTCAAGTAGTTCTTCATACTCATCTCCGAAAATAGCTTTCTCCATGCTTATGATATGTGAATCGTTGCTGCCCATATTCGTTTTTGCTTGTATGTCAAGACACGAGCCAAATCGAGCAAGGCGTGGATGACTTATTTTAAGAGCAGCAACTAATTTACCCCGATCCAGTTTTTGAATTTTGGCAGCTTTATTACCCTCCAAATTTTGAAGTTTTCCAGCTTTATTTTTACCACGAACAACCAGCTGTGGTACGGCTTTATTCTGGCAGGGTTGTTGTGCGGGTGGTTTTGATTGTATGTGAAAAAATGAGGTTAATCAGTTTGTTAGTTAATTGAATCGTAAAAAATGACAAACCTGCCATAATAAATGTGACAAACCTTTTTCGATGACGTAACTGACTCGTTGTGGAGAATCTTCTTGTCACTCCCTTTAGACTTTGTATGAATCTAAATAAATGTGAAATTAAAGTTAACAGCAAAAAAATTAGCAATCAAATATAGTCAATCATAATCATTTATCGTTCAATTAAATATACATATCAATTAAACATACATTTCAATTAAACATACCTTATCAAGGGCAACAAGATTTTTGGGCCATGCCAAGTAACTACCTATTGCATCTCCCAAATACTTCATATCTCCATCGTTGTCCGGTATAGGCAACCGGGCATTTGGTTCAAAAGCAATCACGGGTGATACTTTGACATGGCCGACAGGGATCGAAGTGTTGTGCAATACTTCTCCCAAAGTATTGTACAATGTTCCTTTTTCAACCTTGCGTAAGTAGGGGAGGATAAATACAACACACAAGTAGATACACCCTAAATCAATGGTTAATATATTAGTGTATGAAACAATTAGGTTGAATGAATTTCTTATTTTATTAAGTAATTAATTACCTCGGGAAGACTTTTAAGACCAATGTTGCAACTACATTTTCACTCTCCATTTGTATTTCACGTTGGAGCTGATCTGGAAGTTTCTTTTCTTTATTCGTCTTCACCAAGAATGCCACTTGCTTTGTTAGGACTTTGAGCTTCTCTAATACTTTCTCATTAGATGGATTTGGGCGCTTCTCTTGTGAAAAATAGCGGGTTGGAGTTACGCCAAATCCTTTCCCCCTCATGCGGCCGGAATATTCAGGAACATTAAATACTATACCGAGTATGTCCTTGCAACTAGCTTGTTTGTTGTCCTCTTGATTTTCAGAACTTTGTTCTAGATTCTCCTAAAATACACGTAAGATTAAATAGATATGTTCAATATGATTTTTAAAATAGAATATTAAAAAATATTAAAGTGGTAATATACTTACACAAAGTTGTATCACTTTTTGAATATTTTCATCATCAACAACTCCATTTTTATTTACACGACCCTCTTTCCACAAAATATGACGACCCAATGGTTGATCGGATTGGGTCTTGTAGCTATTCATTAAGACATAAACAAAAGCTATTCGTTAAGATCATAAACAAAATATTAGTTAGAAACTATAGTTTATAATGTAAGTCATAAGCTTCCCTGATCAAGTTTTTGATTTAAAGTCTCAAACATACATTGCACATGAAAGATTTGCCTTATCTAATGTTTTGAATTAAGAAACATTTCAGGCAAACATGAAGACACCACACACATGGAACAATGGATTGCAACTCAAGAAATCAACCAAAGATTGGAGGATGCACTTGAGGAAGATACAAATTGGTATAGTGGTATTAGGTGTCTAAGTATCAAGTTGAGTGAACAAATCACCAAGGTTTCACACTTAATTAATTGCCAATGAACTTTTATCATTCATTTAAGTTTTATCAAACTCAACTCTGAATCAATCGATTATACAATCGATTGGAGGGCAAATCAATCGAATGGCAAGTAAACTGTTAAACAAAACTGAGGTCTGTAACAGGCTTAGTCGATTGTCAACTCGATTGCACAATCGATTGACAAATCGATTGATGCTGCATTTCAAGTTACAGAAAGAACTCAATTTTTGCCAATTCGATTGATCACTCGATTGGCAACTTGATTGTTTGAAGTGTCTGAATCACTTTGATCACGACACTGGATTGACAAATCGATTGATGCTGATTCTCAAGTTACAGAGAGCATTCAATTTTGGATAATGTGATTGCTCAGTCGATTGAAAGGAATCATGGTATCATATCTGAATCACCTTGATCACGACAATCGATTGACCAATCGATTGATGATATTTTTCAAGAAACAGTGAGCACCCAGGTTTTGGTCAAATCGATTGCTCACTCGATTGAAAGAACATAATAGCATCAGGTCTGATTCAGATATTGAATAAATCGATTGTTCAATTGAATGCATCCTATATATGTCAAGTTTCCAAAAACCCAGAACATACGAAACTCGATGCATCAATCGACTAGATCTTTTACATAGTCGATTGGGCAATCGATTGTCCTGGTGTTTTGCTTGAATATATATAAGGTGTTTCAAATCATTTTAAACATAACTCTTGCACAAAAACTTTTCATATTTTTTCAAAATCTCTTGCTCTCAATCTTTGCATATCTCTGAAAAACCTTTGAAAGAAAAGTTTGTTAACACACAAAATATTCTATGGCAAATTAATTCTTTGTGTGATGCTAGAGTGATTGAACACAATTCTTGATACTTCTCTTTTTTTCTTGTTAAATACAATTCTAGTATTTGAAGCTGTAACAAATCCAGTTTAGAAACTGGTGGCTATCCTTGTTCGTGTGGTATCATCAAGAGGAAGTCTACTTTGATTTTGTGTAAGTTTGGGGATAAACTACAAGGATCAAAGGGCGTCAAGATAGGAGTGAAGGGAGTTAGATTGATAGGTCTTGTTGAAGACTGGAAAATCTGTAAATGTACTCGAATTCATTCTATAGTAAAAAGGCTGGAATCATGTTGTGATTTCGGGACTGGATGTAGGTCGTTGGATCAACGGCTGAACCAGGATAAATCTTGGTGCAATCTTTCTTATCCCTTCTCTTTAATTTTTCCAATATTATATACCTGCTTATTCTTGTATGCTCCTTGTCATAATTGTATGTGTCTTTTAATTTCCGCTGTGTATGAGTTGTATGAACATTGCATGATTAATTTGGGAATTATGTCAAACTAGTTGGATTTGAGCTTAATTCTCTCTTTGTTAATTGAAAGAAGTCATAATTTTCCAACATATAATGTACCACATCATATAAAATTGATGTTTACTTACAATTTTTTGCTCTAAAGTGCATATCTCATACATGATTTTTTGTATGGATGCGTTGGATTTATGGCCCTCTCACGTTTTTCCGTACTTATACTCTATATAAAAAAAATAACAATCGTTTAAAAATTTAAAATACGCTATAAATATGATTAATAAAACACAAATGCTAATAAATTAATCACTTACCACAAACGCGGGGTCTGCACGTTTAGCTACAAATGCACTCAATTGGTCATTTGATATATAGTGTTTATATATTTTTGGAGCTTCAACATTCATATTTCCATCACGATCTCTTACGTAGCAGTTTGACAGATGAGATCTAAATCTCCGGTGTATTTTTTCGGCAACTCTAAGCACGTAAGTTTTTCTCACATCATCAACATCAAAAGCAAACTGCAAACCAAATAAAGATATAGTTTGAGTAAAGTATTTCAATAGAAAAAATTATAAGTAACAAAAAAGTGGAATAAAAAAGTTACTTCTATATTATTCCACAGTATATCTTTTGCATCTTTCAAAGTCTTATCTCTCTAATCATCAATTGTAATTGGGATATTCTGACGAGCAACAGCACCAATATAACTTACCAACATGGAACTGTTAGGCTCAATTCGCTGGCCACTTTCATTCCATCCCACCTAATAAACTCATATAGTAAGTACATGCTTTCAAAAAATATAAAAAAAATAAACAGCAAACAAAGTATAGTATACCTCAAATTTTATGCCATTACTTCTTGCTTTTATGACATTTTGCATAATAGTTGCACCACGTTTAACCTCATTTTCATAAGTCTTAGTGTTGACAACTTCCTCATTTTGACAATCCAAAGCCTTGTTAGAATCCACTTATCTACAACAAGTTTAACATGCAGTTCAGTATAACTTCAACAAGTTCAATATGCAGTAGTCTAAGTACGTAGCAATATAAGTTCAACATGTATTTTAGTGACAACAAAAAATTAATAAATACAATACCTGAATAGTGAGAAGAAATACGTAGGGCTCGTAGGAGAAGGAACACCAAGAATGCGCAGAAATACGAACGGTTCGTAGGACAGAGTATGGTTCGCAGAAATACGTAATGAGAATTACGTATTTCAATGAGAAGAGATGGTTCATAGGAATAATAACACATATGGAGATGGTTAGCAATGGAGATGATAGTTACAATATGGTTCGTAGGGATAATAACACAGATGATAGGGTTCACAATGAGAAGAACAATGAAGACGAAGAGGACACTAGCGTAGTGAAGTTTACGTAATGAAAAGGAAACTGAAGCGGTTTTCTATTATATAAAAAACCCTATTATAACGCTTTTTCGGAAGAGTGCTATAAAAGACCTCCTTATTTTAATTTTTAAAAGTCTATTATAGCGCTGTAAAAGACCTCATTATTTTATTTTTTATAAGCCTTTTACAGCGCTTATCCACAAGCGCTTTAAAAGACCTTTTTGTTTTCTTATGTAACAGGGTTGTATTTTTAAAAGCCTTTTACAACGCTTGTTGAAAAATCGCTGTAAAAGACCTCCTTATTTTATTTTTATAAGCATTTTACAGCGCTTTAGCAACAAGCGCTTTAAAAGACCTCTTTTTTTTCTAATAGGGTTGTTTTTAAAAGCCTTATACAGCGCTTATTGACAAAGCGCTGTAAAAGACCTCCTTATTTTATTTTCAAAAGCCTTTTACAGCGCTTTGGCAACAAGCGCTTTAAAATACCCTTTTAACTTGGTATAAAACAAAGCTTTGTGACCTCCTTATTTTTTTTAAAGGCTTTTATAGCGCTTATGGACAAAAGCGCTGTAAAATTACAATTTATATTCAGTTCAGTTCAGTTCAAGTAAAATACCTATATTTGGATTTTTTTCCAAATAATTAGCTAAATACCTATATAAATATATATATCAATGCTAAGTTACATGATCAACTCATATTGGGATGATGAGTTCAAGATAAATTCTCAGTACTCAAACAAAGCTTTTTCAAGTTCAATATAAGCTGAAAATCAGTTATGGCAGGTCAAACGTACACTTAAATTACATGAACTTAGTATAAAACACTAAGATCAAGCTAAGTATAAGCAGAAAATCAAATACAGTTCAAGCTAAATACGAAAATGCTCAATTCTGGCAGATCAAACAATTAAATTACATGAACTCAGTTCAGATTACATGGTTATATAAAACAATTAAACACATTAAAATTCCCTTCTTCTTTTTCTGGTGGGATTTACATTTATTTTTCCATTAACGATACGAAACAATGGATTAATCCAAATTTCCTCATCATGATCATCTCTAAGATATAAACCAACATCATTTGAATCAATTTCATGTGGTTGTGATGTTGCAAATAAAATATCATTACCAACATCTTCATCATTATTGTTATCATCACTTATTTTATTGGTCGATAGGACAACAGATTAAAAAGGATTATGTGGACGTTAAGGCCGAAAATAGTAGGATAAAATGAGTTAGAGGCAGAAATTGCATCTTTAAGGATACAACTAGCTACAATAGAAATGGACCTTGAAAAATTTGTGTTGAATCTCACGAATTAGAAGGGAGCACTCTCAAACATATTCAACAAGTTATGCTTCTCTAAACGAACATGCTTGAGCACTATTAGGAAAAGTTGATGATCTAATTTCTGCGAGCAGTTGGGTAAAGCATGAGGTAAAGCCGCCAAACTGAAGCAAAGTAGGCTTAAGGCAACATGTTCTATTGATCTAACCACCTAGTTCAATAAGATTAAAAATAAAATTATTAACCGTTTATGACTATTGAATTCACAGCTTCATTAAAACGTGCTATATGATCTTCTATGATAAGTTCATATCTAATTACATGCATGTTTTCTCCAAGAAAAAATTGAAGCAAATATGTGACTATAACAAACAGTGACTATAACCGTGTGAGTAAAGCTACCAAATTCAAGCAATGATTTAATCATCACCTTTATCAGTCAACTAGATTTCATTCAGTTAAGTTCATAATAATCAAATAAAACACAAAAACCTACACAAACTAAAAATCCAGTTTGAGAGAACTGTTAAATCATCAAAATCCATAGCAAAATGAGCGAAATGCATAACAAATCATGATGTAAATTTTTGAATAATTTGTTTCGAGCTCTTCTATGTATATATAAGTTGTGAGTGAGATTCAGTAAGTTACAAGGGCCTTCATGTGTCTGTTAGGCACAAGTTTCAATACACGGTAACCTTTACAGATGTAGATATTGAAGATTCATGTACATTATGAACTTTATGTTAAAATCAAAATGTTTGTTTTGTTGTTTCTATTTGGTGAGATTCCTTTACTGATTCAGTGGAGGAATGTCACCTTGTTATTTTATTTATTTCTTTAAGTGTGAACATAGTGTCTTATGTGTAAAATAAAACATTCTAAAATTTCTAATCCATAACTTTTTGGAAGTATGTTATGAAAATGTTTCTTGAATTTCACTTTGTTCTTTTGTGCTTAGTATTGTATGAATTTTCTGTCATAATAGAGTCACTCAAAAACACACATTAGAAAACAATATATATCAAAATCCCTCAATCATTTAATCATTAAAACTTCAAAAGGGATTTTTTCTCAACAATGAATAGTAGTAAAATTGAGATGATAAAAATATGTTAATAATTAAACCAATCAATTGAAATCTTTTAATAAGTATAATAAATTTACAATTTTAAAAAAAAAATTAATTTACTAAATTGAACTCACTACACAATCCCTATTAAAAACTTTGCCTCTTCCCAATGAAGATAATGAATACTTCAAACCTTCTTGGTTTTTTTATCTTGGAGTTTCAAAACAAGATACTATCCATGAAAAGATCAAACTTGACACCTCATTGGTAGCCTCACAACTTCAATGCTTTACCAAAATATTTAATATCGTATAACTTCACACATTTCCATGTAGACTTGGTATCTTTGACACTATCACTAATACTAGCCTATGTGTCATGTATCATCTCAAACATAAAATCAAACTAAATTTATCATACATGATCCTTCAACATATGGTTAACTCCCTCTTCAACCCTAAAATAGATGTTGCTCTACCCTATGGGATGACTTGGACAAAAGTGTTCAAATACTTAAAAGTCTCACTGAAAAATGAAGACAATGAATATTTTTTTCAAAGATTGATTAAGAAAACCTTACATGAAATGAAGATTTTTCCACTAATCTTCTCACACCATCATAATCACAACCATCCTCACCTTCCCGAAACTTACAAAAAGAAAGTTTCATCATCACTTGTTCCTCGTTCAAATAAACTTTGCACAAATGCCAAAAAAAAGACTGGAAGAAACTTTATGATCTGCCAACTCAACCGTCTCAAGGGTTCACTTTATTTTGACTTTTAGAATGTTTGGGGTACATAATATTTTGTTGAAAAAACCATTCAAATTCCCAATGATTCACCATTGCAAGTTCCCCCCACAGATGATCTTACCATCTTTCAAAACAACACCCTCATATATTTGTTTAACCTCAACTAGCCATATTTTTTTATCTAACCCCTCTCACATCTGCCTCGTTACCTTATGCTATTGTAAAAGAGTTTGCTGCCACACAATTCATGATCCCTTAATTCTCACAATCCTCAACTTCTAAGATCATGAACAAACTCCTTTTCACTCTACTTTGTCCTTCTACTCTTGACTCATCCATACCAACGACAACCTCCAAACTTCAAAAAAATTCTAGCCTATTTGAGTCAAATAACATAAACAATAACAAATACATGATGTGATGTAAACAACAATGATCTACAATGATATATATAAATTTGTGATTTTTTCTTATTGAAAGTTCCTTGCAAAATGAGAGAAGTCTTTATTTTCCTAATGTCACATGTCGATTTCATTTCTCTATCACGCATAATCATATTTTGAATGCATACAATTCAGTCTACCATAGTTTAATCATGGAAAATAGAGTAAGTGAATGAAAATATCATATTGATATATAATAGCATATAAAAGAATTTATTGAAATGTGTTCATAATTTAGAATGTAAAAATAATATAAAATACAATATAAATGTCCTATCACAATTTTTGAAAATACAAAAACTATTGCAAAAGTTTATTGAGTTTATGTTTTGTACTCCTTTAGTTAAAGAAAAACCAAAAACACTACAAAATTTGGTATCATGTATTATTTAACAACTCCAAACTTCTTGTATGCGAATTGGTATCTTTCATCATAAAACTTATAAGTTGATTTACTAATTGATCTTTTAGAAATGCCAACACATGTTTCCTCCGAACAATATCGATGAATGATGTATAGAGTCTTATCACATTTTACCCTCACAATGTCAATTGTATCTTTAGTTCTACAATAGTAATATATATAAATAAAGAAAACCATGAAGTAGGAGAAGAAAATGGACAAAGTCGAACAAAAAGCCTCAATTTTTATTAGTATCTGCGTAATTGGAAAAAAAAAACCCTCCATTTCTATAAATATTGTTTTAGGAAGAAAACTGGGGTTGGTGCACAATATGTATAAAGATATTACAACTACGGATGGAAAAAGAGTTGGGACCAATGAGAGAGACGATAGAACTTCATATATAATGTAATGATTGACTCCAATTTATGGTAGAACTTGAAGGTCATTCATGGTGGTGGTTGGACGGTTGGTTTTAAGACATGGAATACTTAAATTACTTCAATTGGATACATGGGGATTAAAAAAATTATTGTTTGGACATTTGCATAATGGTTGGGACGGCCAATGATAATGGATAACTTGAAGGTCATTATTGGTGGTGGTAGGGCACGTGGTTTCAATGTATTGGAATAATTACATGATTTTAATTGCATTCAAGGGGATTAAACAAAATTTATTATTTGAATAGTAGCCTAATGGTTGGGGCGGCCGTTGAGCTTCACCACCACTTTGTAATTGTCATATTCAATTACCTAAAGTGCATTCACATAATTATAAACGTGCACCTTTTAGTATTCTATAACTGTGCGTGATTGGCTTGTAAGCATTAGTGTGTAGTGATTGTTGAACATAAAAAAAATATTGAGAGATATGTTGAATAGCAAAAGTAATTTATATAAACTATTAGTGATAAGTACATATAATGATTGAAATATTTATAGACTTTCTATTTATTTGCATACTAATATATTATTTTCAAAAGGGATATTGAAAATATATGCAGGAATGAGTTAGTGGAGGGCTTAATAAGATTACAAAATAAGAAAGGTAGAAGTTAATCCCTTCTTTTTTATATAATACTTTCTCCTTTAATTTTCCGTCTCCTCTATTTCACGTGTTCTTTTTTTTTTTTTTT
>JBBPBR010000004.1:15297690-15354384 GCA_037974775.1 Cicer pinnatifidum
GAAAACTCTTATGATACAAGTTTAATGTTTTCAGAATATTGTTGTTTCTCTCATTTGTATTAATGTTATTTTTACACTTTTTACTTTTCTAGTTAATGTATTTATATATAAAAATTGGTTATCAACTAAAGGAAGGATTTTCCTCCCAAATTATGGGTAATTTAGTAAATTAATTTTTTTTTAAATATGTAAATTTGTTATATTTATTAAAAGATTTCCATTGATTTGTTTAATTATTAACATTTTTTTTATCATCTCAATTTTTTGACTATTCATTGTTGAGGAAAAATCCCTTTTGAAGTTTTAATGATTAAATGATTGAGGGATTTTAACATATCTTGTTTTCTAATGTGTGTTTTTGAGTCACTCCATCATGATAGAATATTCATACAGTACTAAGCACAAAAGAACAAAGTGAAATTCAAGAAACATTCTCATAACATACATCCAAAACATTATGAATTAGAAATTTTAGAATGTTTTATTTTACACATAAGACATTATGTTCACACTTAAAAAAATAAATCAAATAACAAGATGACATTCCTGCACTAAACCAGTGAAGAATTCTCACCAAATTGAAACAACAAAACAAGCATTCTAATTTTAACTTAAAGTTCATAATGTACATGAATATTCAATATTTTATCTTTAATGTTACCATGTATTGGAACTTGTGTCCAACAGACACATGAAGACCCTTGTAACTTACTCACTCACAACTTATACATACATAGAAGAGCTACAAACAAATGACTCAAAAATTTACATCATGATATCACTCACTTATCACAAAAGTGCATAAACTTGATTAAAAGTTTATCAAACACACTTTGAGTTCATCCTATCTCATCAAATCTAAAGTATACATTAGTGTGAAGATCTACTTTTTTCCAGTTAAGTTCCGAGAACTTGATGCAAAATCTAAATTATATTTGTAAACTTTTTGAAATCAATTTTTTGGTTGTAAAAGAGATTCAATATTAGGTGTGATTTTTGATAAGTCTAATGTGACTAAAACGAATAGTTGTAAGTCTGCTAAGGCTGAGAAAATATAAGAGAGAATGGTCAGGTTGGCAAACGTGTGGAAGTGTTGAAATTGAAAAAGTATTATAGTAGAAAATCTCACTAAAAACCAGAATTGAATGTAACCCATTATTGTGGTAAAATCAACCTCTTAAAAATTTTAATAAACTACATTGTTTTATTTTGTATAATAAATAGTCATTAAATTAAATTATTTCTTTTGTGTAAATTAACTTCTACGCTACAAGTCTTTAAAAAGTAATTGCATTTTCTAAAAAAAAGTAAATGATTTTTGTAATACTTTGAATTCAATCCCCGTGCCTTATAGTTCCAGAACATAATCTTACTTAATTGTAAGAACATAAACACCAATAATCAACTAACATGATAACCCCATCATTCTCCACATGGTCAATATCAAGGGTCTCTTCCACTATGTCCATGTTTGTGGCAAATTGTTTGACAATGCTTTCAGCTTTCGTCTATTATTTCCCTTAGTTAATATTTGCAAACTGTTTGACACTACTTTCAGCTTTCATCCATTCCGGTGCGAATTCGTTTTTCACTCTAAGTTATAATACTAGTGTTGTTGACGGTGCTCCAAATACGTTTTCCACTCCTGTGCGAATTCTTCGGCACCAATGATGAGTACGTTTTTCTGCTTCAATGTCGCTGACGAGACTACATTTTCTTGCTTCTATGTCGGCGATGAGTCTACATTTTCTGCTTCCGTGCCGGTGACGAGTTTCTTTGCCTTCCCCTTCAATCTGTCTAGAAGAGTTGCCGTCGAGAAGTGTCGATTTCTTGTTTCTCCCATACAGGTTTGTTTATTTCTCCGATAATTTTCTGTTGGAAAAAAAGTATGTTATAGTGTGAATTTAAAAATGTGTTGAAGTCCCACATTGGAAAGAAATATTTTTTATAAATTTTAGTGGAAAGAAACTTGTTAAGTCCCACATTGGAAAGAAATAATTTTGAAATCCCACATTGGAAAACTCTAGTATTTTTAGTAGTTTCAAATCTATACATACTAAAGTCCCACATTACTTAGAAAACAAATGTGAGTTTCCTTCCATCACTATATAATGAGCTTCAAACTATTGTGAGAAGTACACCAAAGTTGAATGCTTTTCCAACCTTTCTCTTTTCTCCCTCTTATATTCTGCTCGCCAAATTTCGAGCCACTTCTCCCCTTTCTTTCTGTTTATGTCCCTTTCTGTTTAGAGCGGTAATTATACTGTAGTCCCTTTCGGTTTTTAGGGCGGCTATTATGCCGCAGTCCCTTTGGTTTTTAGAGCGGCTATTATGCCGCAGTCCCTTCGGTTTTTAAAGCGGTTGTTATGTCGTAGTCCCTTCGTTTTTTAGAGCGGTCGTTATGTCGTAGTCCTTTTGTTTTTAGAGCGGTCGTTATACCGTAGTCCTTTTGTTTTTGAGCGGTCGTTATGCCGTAGTGATGAGTGGTCGTATTACCATATTGAGAATGACTTTAATCGTCATATTGAGAGTGACTTTAACCGTCATATTAAGAGTGACTTTAAGCGCCATATTGAGGGTGTAATTCTAGAACGGTTTTCTACAGTGCAGTAGAACTCCGATACAGTGATCTAGGCTATTTTATCCTGGGGACTTCGTGGTTGATAGTCTGCCTTGCACAATTTGGGCAGTGCCGCGAAACGTCTTAAAAAGAGCGACCTAGTCTGCGACTCAACCCAGTAATATCTTCGGTGGCATAAATTGTGATAGTTTTTGAAATTCAAATACCAACAATTTTAAGACACTTCATTCTGCCATGTCAACCGAAGATATTACTGAATTTGATTATGTTGTCTCTTCAATAAACTATTTAAGTTGTGAAGCAAAAAAGGATAAGAAAGCTGGAGAATTAACCCATCGGAAAATAACGATAAGAATTATATTCTTAATGGAGTTGCTGATGATCTGTATAACTACTACAGTTCCAGCAATACAGGTAGAGATATTTGAGATGCTCTGAATGAGTATGTAGTGAGCTACTACCCAGAGTATCAGATGGCTGACGACAGATCCGTGGAGGCACACTGTTGTAAAATTCAGAAGATAACTCATGGGATCATCTATTAAGGTACGTAACTCGTGATATATTTAAATTAAGTGTTGAAATTTAATATGTCTCTTTATGTTTGATTGTTTAAATCAATAAAATGTATCTTTTTGCATACATGTTGTGTGATTTTAATTTTTGACATGCTATATTATGTGATGTGAACACATTTGATTAAGTAACTTAGATTTATTTCAAAAGTTATAATTAAATGATTTTGAAAAATGTGATTTTTGTAGTCAAACAAAAATAATAAAAAGTTCACATAAATTTGTAGTTAGAGAATCTAAGTCTTTAGATTTATTACACTTTAATATATGTGAACATGATGGGAAAGTTAACACGAAATGAAAAACAAAAATGAAACGTTTGACATGTTAAGAATCTCTGTAACTAAAATTGAAAATCAATTTAGTAAAAAGATTAAAAGGTTCCAAGTATGATTCTAGTTTGTTTAAATAAGTCTTATAAATTGTCTAGAATTATATGTGGAACAACTGCACCATAATTGCTTGATGTGAATGGTAAAGTTGAAAAGAAAGGAAATATAACTCTTATTGAACTAGTTGTTGCTAGTATGCTTAATTATATTGTTGCATCTCATTAGTGTGCAGAAAATATATTGCTTATTTGTTATGTTTTGAATAGAGTTCTTAAATATAAAAACAAAACATCTCCTTATGAGATAGTGAAGAAAAGACAATCGAACTTGTCTTATTTTCAAACATGAGGTGGTCTGACTTATGTCAGAATCCCCGATCCAGAGTGAATTAAACTCGGCAGTAGAACTTATGAATGAGAATTCATTGGGCATGCGGTAAAGAACAAAACATATAGGTTTTATGACCTAAATGCAAAAGTGATCAGAGTCAAATGATGTTGACTTCTATGAAAATAAATTCCCTGTAAAATGGAGAAATAGTGGGGGCAGCGAACCAAGTTATGTTCCTGTTACAAGAAGCACTAAAAGCAACAAACAAGGTGAAATAGAAACTCGAAGAAGTAAGAGAGTTAGAGTTGCTAAAGATTATGGACCATAATATATGGTCTATAATTTTGAAAAGGATCCTGCAAATCTTAAAGAAGCTCTGTCATCTTTGGATGCAGATCTATGACAAGAAGCTATAAATGATGAAATAGATTCTCTAGAGTCTAACAAGACCTAACATTTAGTAGACTTGTCTCCTGATTGCAAACTAATAGGTTGTAAATGAATTTTGAAAAAGAAACTAAAACCCGATGGATGTATTGATAAGTACAAGGCACGCCTTGTAGCCAAGGGTTTTAGACAAAGAGAAAATATAGATTTCTTCAACATTTTCTTACCAGTCACTAGACTGACATCCATTAGGGTGCTTATATCACTTACGGGTATTCATAACCTGGTGATACACTAGATGGATGTTAAAACAATCTTTTTTTAAATAGTGACCTAAAAGAAGAAATTTATATGGAACAACCTGAAGGTTTTGTAATTTATAGACAAGAAGACAAGGTCTGTAAGTTAGATAAATCTCTATATGATCTTAAACAAGCTCCTAAGAAATGGCATGAAAAGTTTGATAACTTGATTAAATTGAATGAGTTTAAAGTGAATGAAAGTGACAAATCTATTTACTACAAATTTGAAAATGGCATTTGCACTATCATATGTCTCTATGTAGACGACATACTCATATTTGATTCAAACTTTCATGCTATAACCTTTTAAAATCATTGTTGTGTAACAACTTTGATATGAAAGACCTCGGAGAAGCAAATGTAATCTTGGGAATCAAGATTACTAGGTCAGAAAAGGGAATTTCTTTGGATCAATCTCACTATGATGAAAATATCCTAAAGAAATATAATTACTTTGACTGTAAACCTGCTTGCTCACCATATGATCCAAGTGTGATATTTTTCAAGAACACTGGTGAAGGTGTTATAAAACTAAATAGGCGAGCATCATTAGCAGCCTCATATATGCCACTGATTATACTAGACTCGACATTGCCTACGTCGTGGGATTGTTGTGCAGGTTTACCAGTAGACCTAGTATGGAGCATTGGCACGCTATGGAAAGAATCATGAGATACCTGAAAAGGACCATGAGTCTCGGATTACATTATCAAAGATTTCCTATAGTCCTTGAAAGATACAATGTTGATGATTGGAACGTCTTTTCAGATGACTCTAAAGCAATCAATGACTATATTTTAATATAGTGAGTGGTGTTGTATCTTGGAAATCGAAGAACAGAAGATATTCGCTCAGTCCATTATAGAGTCTGAAATGATAGCACTAGCTATTACTAGTGAAGAAGCAAGATGTTTGAGATGCTTGCTAGTTGAGATTCCTATATGGTAAAAACTTATGACAAATATGTTGATCCACTACGATAGTACCGCGGCTATTGCGAAGATTGAGAATCGTTATTACAACGATAAGAGACGACAAATTTGTCGTAAGCACAACATTGTTAGAAAGTTATTTACTAAATGGGTTGTTATAGTGGATTATGTATGCACTGATGAGAATTTAGCAAATCCTTTGACGAAAGAATTTAGCTACAGAGAAAGTCATAAATAAATTCAAAAGGATGAGACTAATGCCTATAGAGTCATTCATGATGGTAACCCGACCTAAAAGACTGGAGATCCCAAGAATTAGGTTCAATGGGTAATAACAAGTTGTGAAGTGATATGAGATGAGCATGCTATTGTAAATTAGAGAAGCATGATTCCTGAAGCGTTGATAGGATGAGGTAATAGAAACTCTTAATGAGATCTATACTCTACATGGAGGGAATACCTAGCTACAGGAGTACTCTTGATAGACTCACCTATGTGAATGTGGAAGTGGGGACGCTTCCTATGAAATTTCGAGGCAGAATTCCTAAAGCGTTCACTATACTGGGATACACGTGCAGGGCCATTAATGCACGGGCTGTTGAGAATACACCCTATGAAAAGGTTGTGTGTGGGTTTGAAGTCAGAGATAGAGTTCAAGACTACGAGTCACTCTTGTTGAATCTGAATTTTACTTACTATGTAAAGGTTCAAGTCAAGAGACACTTTTGTTTATGCACAGTCTTATAGAAGCATTTGATGCTATTTTAGAAACATTTTTTTTAAATTCAAGTTGGGGATTGTTGGAAAAAAAGTATGTTATAGTGTGAATTTAAAAATGTGTTGAAGTCCCACATTGGAAAGAAATATTTTTTATAAATTTAAGTGGAAAGAAACTTGTTAAGTCCCATATTGGAAATAAATAATTTTGAAATCCCACATTGGAAAACTCTAGTATTTTGAGTAGTTTCAAATCTATACATACTAAAGTCCCACATTGCTTAGAAACCAAATGTGAGTTTCCTTCCATCACTATATAATGAGCTTCAAACTATTGTGAGAAGTACACCAAAGTTGAATGCTTTTCCCAACTTTCTCTTTTCTCCCTCTTATATTCTGCTCGCCAAATTTCGAGCCACTTCTCCCCTTTCTTTCTGTTTCTGTCCCTTTCGGTTTAGAGCGGTAATTATACTGTAGTCCTTTTCGGTTTTTAGAGCGGCTATTATGCCGCAGTCCCTTTGCTTTTTAGAGCGGCTATTATGCCGCAGTCCCTTCGGTTTTTAGAGCGGTTGTTATGCCGTAGTCCATTCGTTTTTTAGAGCGATCGTTATGTCGTAGTCCTTTTGTTTTTAGAGCGGTCATTATGCTGTAGTGATGAGTGGTCGTAGTACCATATTGAGAATGACTTTAATCGTCATATTGAGAGTGAATTTAACCGTCATATTAAGAGTGACTTTAAGCGCCATATTGAGGGTGTAATTCTAGAACGGTTTTCTACAGTGCAGTAGAACTCCGATACAGTGATCTGGGCTGTTTTATCCTGGAAACTTCGTGGTTGATAGTCTGCCTTGCACAATTTGGGCAGTGCCGCGAAACGTCTTAAAGAAAGTGACCTAGTCCGCGAATCAACCCAGTAATATATTCGGTGGCATAAATTGTTATAGTTTTTGAAACTCAAATACCAACATTTTCTAATAATTCTTGTTTCTTTTTTAATAGTTTTTTAGAAGTCCATTAGTCCATTAGTGTCATCATATTGATTTTCATTTAATGCTTACTTCGACACAATTGTAGTTTAATACAACAATCAATCTTCGGTGGCATAATTCATTTTTAATAGTTTTGTAGAAGTCCATTAGTGTCATCATATTGATTTTCATTTAATCCTTACTTCGACACAATTGAATCAGAACTTGGAAGATTGAAGTCTCCAATAGCAATTCAATCTTCTACTGTTATTACTCAAGAATGGGAAATTTTGGGTCATTAAAAGTTCTGTTCACTAATTTTGTATAATTCAAAAAGAGGCTTCTATCAACACTTAACCTTAGTAATGCCAAGTTAGTTTCAATAGGGAATAGTTAATATGCTTGTAATAATTTTATATGTTTCTCACACTATGCATAAATAAACACTACATTTTATTTGCCACTTTGAAAATGTTGGAAACTTGAGAGAAAAAGGGTTTGAGGAACAAGTGAAATGCTTGTAGATCCTAGAATTTGATTAAGTTTGGTTAGATAGCTTTGTGTGTATACTGGTTTGAATAGAATGATCATTGATTTTTTCTTATTGTTTGTCTAACATAGATTTTAAATGTAGGATGTGTATATTTTGTTATGTAATTAGATGGGAGGAATGAATGTTATGAATTGTTTTTTTTTTTAAAGTTAATTATTTAAATCAGTTGATTTATCGATGTAATATATAAATTTTGAATTTGATTTGTTATATCGGTTTAAGTTTAACCAATGTAATAAATCAATTTTCAATTTTGACTTGTTACATTTGTTATTTAGCCGATTTTATAATTTAGTAGTTGTCACAACGCCTGATGTTAGACTGGACAAGTAACCGATCTAACATGTACATAGAAATCGATTTAAAAAACTTAAAATGCACTAGTGAAAATCTAAATTATATTTGTAAATTTTTTGAAATCATCTTTTTGGTTGTAAAAGAGAATTAGTATTAGGTGTGATTTTTGATAAGTCTAGTGTGATTAAAAAGAAGAGTTGTAAGTTTGTTAAGGCTAAGAAAATATAGGAGAGAAGGGTTAGGTTGTCACATGTGTGTAAGTGTTGAAATTGAGAAGTTGTCTCAAGTATAATAGTGAAAAATCTAACTTGAATGTAACTCATTATAGTGTTAAAATTAACTTCTTAAAAAATTTAGTAAGTTGCATTGTTTTATTTTATAAAGTAAATAGTTATTAAATTAAATTATTTCATTTGCGTGAATTAACTACTACACAACAAACCTTTTTTTAAAATAAAAAAGAGAACAAAAAAATAGTTTCATTTTCTAAAGAAATAAATGTTATTTTGTAATGCTTTGAATTCAAAATCATCGCGTTATAGTTCCGCAAAATAATCTTACTTAATTGCAACAACATAAACATGATCAGTCAACTAACATGATAACCCCATCATTCTCCACATAGTCAATACCAAGGGTCTCTTCCGCTATGTCAATGTTTATGGCAAATTGTTTGACACTACTTTCAGCTTTCGTCTATTATTTCATTTCATTAATTTTGGAAAATTGTTTAACACTGCTTTCAACTTTCATCCATTCTTGTAAATGTTCCTTTAATTGATATTTAAAGTATGTAGTAAATTAATATTAAATTAATATTTAGTAATTTGTAGTAGTTGTCACTAATAACAAAATAATACTTTTGAAAAATAAAGCATTTTATATATAAAATATCGATCGAATTAATGATTGTGTTAAATTTATTTAATTTTCAGATAATATATAATATATAATATATAACATATACATATATAACTATGATCCACACACACACACGCATGCACACACATATTTTTATAATTTCAGCACTTTAAGATGGTGAACGATATAATTTTAGATCTTGGTAGGGTTAAATTTTCATTCAATGAAAATCAATATGATGACACTAATGGACTTTCAAATGAAGAAGTTCAGAGATTTTATGGTATTTTGAAATAGACAAATTAATCGTTGTTCGAAGGATCTTCAAACTCAAAGATATCGATGTGTATTGGACTTTTAGGTATGAAGTCTAATGATGTTAGATACCACACTTTTTAGAGATGGTTTGCCGCAAATTTATTAAGATGCTAAACAATTAGTGTCGAAGTTAAGATTAGGTGTCAAGACGATTGATTGTTGTATTAAAGATTTCATATTGTGTTACAAAAACTAATTAGATATAAATGATGTTAATTTAGTTGAATGGATGTTTTGTCAACAACCAAGATTGCAGAGAAATTTTGCTGAATGTATTGTATCAAGATTGCAAAGAAATATTGCATCAATGCAAAATACAGGAAAAATGACGTGGCATTATGATAATAGAAGAAATTTATTGAGTTGCTACATTCGTCTGATGGTCAAGCATGACGACCAGACATGGAAATGACTGATAAAATATGTGGATGACATATAACACTATCAATATCGTTTCTTCCATTCACTAGTAACAATGTATCATCGTTGAAATAATGAAAACAAAATTGTGTTGTTTCATTGTCCATCGACATCTATTGACAATTTGAACAATTAAACAATTAAAGGAACTATAGATGACTAAGAAATAAGAAAAAACACAACAATTGATACAAGCAACAACTGAAAAATTAAATGAAGAATGAAAACAAAGATTTCAATAGCAAAAATTTCTCCTTTGTGACGAACTGTACCGTCAAAATTTTGTGGTTGTTATTCCCGTCACAAATTTGTGACGACTTAAACCCTCACAAATGGTAACCAAAAAACCAACCATTGTGGTCGTTTTGGCCGCCAAAAATAATTTTGATTGGCTTATTTGTAGTTTCTTTAGACCGCCACAAATATGTCTTTTGTGGCTATTTTTCTACCTTTGTGGGACTTTTGACCGTCAAGAAGGCATGTTATTCTTGTTGTGATGTGTGTAAATCACTTATCACTTATTATATAAAAAGTAACAAAAAATATTTAAAGAGGTGATTTTAAGTCAAAAATTGGAGTTCAAACACCCATCTTGGATGAAGAAGAAAAGGAAAAACAAAAAAGAGAAGATGATAATCGGGTGTTGCTAGATTTTATTAAATACAAGGTTTTCAAATGTAATATATAATTTTAATGTTTGACATTCAAATACCAAAGTGATTAAAACCTTATCCCTAATAATTTTCAAAAGTTCCTTAATCATTCATATTCTTATCATTTCCCTTATCACAAATAATTTTCACAAGTTCCTTCATCATTCAAATTCTTATCATTTCCCTCAAATCCCCAAACCTCAATCTCTCTATTTTGCAATTTGATCATAATATTTGGGAACATGTTTTTAGCTTTTTAGTTTGGTATTTTAAAAGCTCTTTATAGCATATATTAATATCTTTTATCTTATTTCTAAACTTTGGGTCGAACTTGAATTATAATTTTATTATTTGCATTTTAATTTTATTATTTGTATTTTGAATCTTTCTCGCTTTGTAGGTCATAACTTGAGTTCTAGATATCGGATTGATGCATATGAGTAGGCGTTAGAAAGATACAAATTTGAGCTACAATTTTTGTTTTGGAAGCAAAGACCAATTTCGAACTTTACTAGGCCTAAATTGCGGATTTCGTAATATGGACTTTTGTAATAATTTTAATTAGCGGGTCACTTATTTTTAAACCCTAGAGTCTATTATGAAGTACTATATATTAGCAGTTTTGTTTCCTTTCTACATATGGAAAAATTAAGATTCAAACTACTATGAGAAATAAACAGTTTTTATTTTAATTTCATTGAAGCTAATTTTGTAAGATTAATCCACGAGTTCAGAGTTTCATCAACAACTTGAGATTCAGGTTACACTGCCAATTTCGATTCATGATTCTATTCTTGTTTATTTGATTATATTGATATTTTGATTGCTTGAACTGAATTTCAATAGGATTGAGAAAATTTATTTGACATGATTTGGTTTCGGTTTCTAATTTAATTGAATTATAATTTTACGACGCTTGATCGTTAATTGTAATATTTTGATGATTGTGATGTTTAATCTAATCAAAGAAACCAAATTCACATAGGATTGATTACGCTTGTTTGATTAATTCTATATTCAAATAAGAATAGAATCACAAATTAGAAATTAAACTCATTGATAGAATTTGTGATAGGTCTGAAATTCAAATATATGGATTAATCGTTTTACTCATCTGTTAAATCAAAAATCTAAAAAACCCTATTTTAATTTCAATTTTCAATTCGCTTATTATTAATATATCATGAGTCATTGCGAAACGATTCAAGTTATTACCTCTATTTACATTTTATCAATTGTATTTGACCCATGTGCGACAACATATCAAAATGGCGCCGTTGCCGGGGACTCTCTGATAATAATATTAACCCTGTTTTCAGGCGACTGTGTTGGATTGCTCCCAAATTCCTTCGTTTAGACCTTTTTTGAATTTTTCAGATACTCCAAAAATTCCAAAAAAAAAAAATTTGCATTGCTTTCATTTGATTTTTAGAAATTTTTTGTGTTATTTTTATTTTTTTTTTTGGATATTATTTAATAGGGTTTTCGATTTTTCACTTCAATTTTAGCATTAGGGGCATTGTTGGAATTTTCAGAATTGTTATTTTGCATGGCATTGTTATGATGATGTATAACTAGGGGCAATTCCTTGAATCTTTATTCTCTTGAACCTGAAATAGATAGGACATTTCATTTACGTCGTAGACTTAATAAAGTTGGTAGTGTTAACGAGTTAATAAAGTTGTTGATGCGAATAATAGAACCTTAAGACAATTTGCTACACCTAATGTCAATTATAATGTATTATGTGTCACATATCCTAAAGTTACTGTACCATTTGAACTTAAATCTGGTTTAACACACTTGCTTCCAAAGTTTAATGGTCTTACAAGTGAGGATCCCCACAAACACTTCAAAGAATTCCATGTTATGTGTTCTACCATGAAGCCTCAAGGAGTCATAGAAGACCATATTAAGCTGAGAGCCTTCCCATTTTCACTCCAAGATGCTGCCAAGGACTGGTTATACTACCTTCAATCAGGTTCTATTACAAGTTGGAATGATCTCAAGATATTTTTTCTAGAAAAATTCTTCCCTACCTCAGAAGCTGCTTCAATTAGAAAATAAATATGTGGCATCAAGCAGATTGACAGGGAATCATTACATGAGTATTGAGAGAGATTCAAGAAATTAGTGTCAAGCTGCCCTCATCACCATATTTTTGAGCAATTGCTCATCCAATATTTTTATGAAGGCTTGCTACCTATGGATAGAAGCATTTTGGATGCTGCTAGTGGGGGAGCACTTGTCAATAAGACTCCTGAAGCGACAAGGGCTTTGATTGAAAACATGTCCATTAATTCTCAGTAGTTTACAACTAGAAGCAATTCAACAGTGTTAACAAAGGGTGTGAATCAAATTCAAGATTCTTCCCACAAGAATTTAGAAGGAAAACTTGATGAGCTTACATCTTTAGTAAAAAAATTGGCAATAGGTAAAATCCAAGCAGTGGTCTGTGGTATTTGCACTTCTCCAAACCATCATTCAGATTCATGTCCTACATTGCAAGAAGATCCAATTGTTAATGCTCCTCAAGCATATGCAACGAATATATACAATCCTCAAGCCAACTATGATCTATCATCTAACATGTACAATCCTGGTTGGAGAAACCATCCCAACCTGAGATGGGAGAATTCATCTGCACAATAGCAACCTAGACAACAACAACAAAATATTCCTCAACAGCAAAACAATGCACCTTCATTAGAGGATCTCGTTAGCAGATTGCTGTCCAGAATCTCCAATTTCAACAAAGAACATATTCTACCATTCAAAATTTGGAAACAGAGATTGGTCAACTAGCCACTTCAATCAATTAATTGCAGACTCAAGGGTCAAACCAATTGTTTGCATAGTCAATAGTAAATCCAAATGTTCCCAATGCCAGTTCAATTACATTGAGGTCTGGGAAAGCTGTTGAAATACCAAAGGTACTTGAAACGGTAGTGAAAAATAACAAGGTTGTTGAGGATACTTTGATATCTGAAACTGTTGATGTTGAGCAAAATAAACCACTTCCTTTTCCTCAAAGGGCTGTGAAAACTAAGAAAATGGACGTGGCAGATAGGGACAACGAGATCCTAGATACATTTAGGAAGGTGGAAGTGAACATTTTCGTCCTTGAAGCATTTAAACAGATTCCAAGATATGCGAAATTTCTAAAAGATTTGTGCACACACAAGAGAAGGTTAAAAGGTAATGAAAGAGTAAACATGGGGCGAAATGTTTCAGCCTTCATTCTGCCCATGCCTCAAAAATGCAAAGATCCAATAACTTTTTTCATTCCATGTACCATAGGCAATAGTCAATTTGAAAACGCTATGTTCGATTTAGGAGCTTCCATTAATGTTATGCCTACATCTATTTTTAACTATCTTGCTCTTGGACTTTTATAGAGTACAGGTGTTACCATTCAATTGGAGAACAGGAGCAATGCTCGTCCCGCTAGACTTATGGAGGATGTACTTGTTCGAGTTAATGAATTGATATTTCCTGCAGATTTTTACATTCTGGACATGGAGGGAGAGAATAAGTCCAACAAGGCACCTACCATCATAGGCAGACCATTCTTGAAAACTGCTAGAACAAAAATTGATTTGCATGCTGGAACTTTATCCATGGAATTTGATGATAGCATTGTAAAATTTAACATATTTGATGTTATGAAACACCCCATTGAAGAGCATTTTATTTTTCAAATTGAATTGCTTGCTGATTTGGTTGATGACATTTACCCCGATATATTTGCTATTGATTTTCCTTCATTGTCTGGTTTTGATGATACTTATACTTGTGAATTCTGTACAGATACTCAATTGTGCTATGTGTGTGCTGAAATCGAAGCTACCTTGTAGGTTGATCATTGTGCTGATATCGATATTTCTACTAACATAATTGATTTTGCAGACTTAGCTTCGGCCAGTGGTGTTGTACCTTCCATTGAACAACCACCGACTATAGAGCTTAAACCACTTCCTGAAAATTTGAAATATGCATAATTAGAAAGAAGTGGCAAGTTACCTGTGATTATTTCAGCCAAACTTGAAGATGAACAGGAAGAGAAGTTGTTGCAGGTTTTGAGAAAACACAAGAAGGAAATTGGATGGACCTTGGCTGATATTCTTGGTATTAGTCCATCCATGTGTATGCATAGGATACTACTGGAGGACGGGGTAAAATTAGCCAGACAGCCCCCAAAGGCGATAATCCATTAATTTTGATGTTGTAAAAAAAGAAGTGACCAAGCTCTTGCAAGCAGGCATTATATACCCCATCTCTAATAGTCAATGGATGAGTCCGGTGCAGGTAGTCCCAAAGAAAACTGGACTCACAGTGGTTAAAAATGAAAATATTAAACTTATCCCCACGCGAGTGCAAAACAGCTGGAGGATCCATATTGCACCAGAGGACCAAGAAAAGACTACGTTCATTTGTCCTTTTGGAACATTTGCCTACAGGAGGATGCCTTTTGGCCTATGCAATGCTCCTAGAACTTTCCAACGCTGCATGATTAATATTTTCTCTGACTTGATAGAAAATTGTATTGAAGTTTTCGGGGATGATTTTGCTGTGTATGGGTCCTCATTTGATGCATGCTTGAACAATTTAGATAGAGTTTTGCATAGATGTATTGAAACTAACCTTGCTGAATTACAAAAAAAAAAATGTCATTTTATGGTTGAATAAGGCATAGTTTTGGGTCATGTAATCTCTAAAAATGGGATTGAGGTGATCCTGCCAAAATTGATGTGATTTCTAATTTGTGTTAACCATTTTGGTCGTCCAGGTTTTTACAGGCGATTTATCAAGGATTTCAGCAAGATAGCTCTTCCAGTGTCAAATTTGCTGCAAAAAGATGTCAGTTTCACCTTCCATGACAAATGCAAGAAGGCATTTGATTTCTTAAAGAGAACACTAACCTCTACTCCCAAAATTCAGCCACCCAATTGGACCCTCCCTTTTGAAATTATGTGTGATGCATCTAACTATGTAGTGGGAGCAGTTCTTGCACAAAGGGTTGGTAAGACTCCCCATGTTCTTTATTATGCTTCTAGGACTTTAGGTTCTGCACAAGCTAATTATATTACCACTGAAAAGGAACTTTTAGCTATTGTTTTTTCACTTGATAAGTTTAGATCATATTTGTTGGGTTCGAAGGTAGTTGTTTTTACTGACCATGCAACTTTGAACTTCTTATTGAAGAAACCAAAAGCAAAATTGAGATTGAACCGGTGGATGTTGTTACTCCAAGAATTTGATTTAGAGATTAAAAATAAGAGTGGAGCTGAAAATTTGGTGGTAGGTCATTTGAGGAGAATAGAAATGGATGAGGACCCCATCCCAATTCAAGATGACTTCCCTGATGAGAAACTGCTACACTTGTGTGAGGTAACTCCTTGGTTTTCTAATTTAGTTAATTATCTAGTTGATGGAGTCTTTCCTGCAGATGCATCCCGAACACAAATGCACAAACTTAAAAGTGATTCCAAATACTATGTGTGGGATGATCCATATCTGTGGAAATTTTGTAGTGACCAGGTGATTAGGCGATGTGTTTCCCACCATGAGGCTCAATCCATTCTTCATTTTTGCCATGCCTTTCAAACTGGAGGATATTTTGGTCCTCAACAGACAGTAAGAAAAGTGTTAGACTCGGGATTCTTTTGGCCCACTTTGTTTAAAGATGCTTTTGATACTTACAAAACTTGTGACCAGTGCCAAATAGCAGGAACAACAATCACTCGTAGGAGTGAGATGCCTCAACAACCTATGCTTTTATGTGAAGTATTTGATGTGTGGGGCATTGACTTTATGGGTCATTTTCTTGTATCTTTTGGTTATGTCTATATTTTATTAGCTGTTGATTATGTTTCAAAGTGAGTGGAAGCAATATCCACTAGGAATAATTAATCTAAAGTTGTTGCAGGTTTTATCAGATCAAATATTTTTTGAAGGTTTGGAATACCCCAAGCCATCATAAGTGATCAAGGCACTTATTTTTGCAATTGTACCATGGACGCTTTGCTTCAGAAGTATGGGGTTGTGCACAAAGTTTCTACACCTTATCATCCCCAGACTAATGTGCAAGCTGAAGTCTCAAATAGGGAAAACAAACATATCTTAGAAAAGATAGTGCAGCCAAACAGGAAAGACTAGAGCCAGCGACTTGAAGAAGCTCTTTGGGCTCATAGAACAGCCTACAAAACACCAATAGAAATGTCTCCTTATCTACTTGTGTTTGGTAAGGCATGCCACCTCCCAGTAGAAATAGAGCAATGTGCTTATTGGGCGGTCAAGAGTTGTAATGTTGAGATGGAGAAAACAGGTTTGGCGAGAAAGCTTCAATTGCAACAACTTGAAGAGCTTAGACTTGAAGCTTACGAGAACTCTCGCATCTATAAGGAGAAAACTAAGTACTTTTATGATAACATGATTTCTAGGAAGAAATTTTCCATTGACCAAAAAGTTTTATTGTTCAGCTGCCGTTTGAAAATTATGGCTGGGAAACTTCGATCGAAGTGGATTGGCCCTTTTACTAACATTTTTACTCATGGTGTAGTGGAAATAAAAAGTAAAAATACCGAGAAAATATTCAAAGTAAATGGACAACACCTCAAGCTACTCAATAAGAGCTCTGTGCTTGAAGATGCTACCATAGAAGAAATCTCCTTAGAAAAGTCCACCTACACTGAAGTTTAAATAGGGAGCTCCCTTTCTTTACTATTATTTTATACTTGTTACTTTCATTGAGGACAACATGTAATTTAAGTGTGGGGGTATTATTAAGGAATTTATTTGTTATATTTCAAAAAACATAAAAAAAATAAAAATAAAAATAAATTAAAAATAAAATAAAATAAAATAAATAAAAATGGACATTGCATTGCATGCTTTTTCATTAGATTTTATGGTTGTAAATATTGAGAGTTTGTTTGAACTAGCATGATTGAATAGTATTTTTGCATTCTTGGTAAAATAAATTGGATTAAAATGCTAAATTGTGTATCATTTGTGATAAGTCATTAACTTTTGTGAGATTTTTGAGCCTTATTATGAATGGAATATATTTTTCCATCTTTTTTTTCGTGTGTGTTATCTCACTCATGATTGCTAGTTACACCAGAACTTGACTTGACTCTTGTCCGCATGCATATATTGAAATGATCTAGGCATTTGTTTATGATTAAGCTACTCGCCAAATAAGCATACCCTACAATTATCCATTTGTTTATGCCCCTTTGAGCCTAATTACCCCATTTTTTGTTATATAGCACATTACAAGCCTAAAAGTGAAAAACAATGAATTAACTCAAATCTTGGGGGATAAAGGAGTCTTTCCTTACATAAGTGTAGGGGTGCTCAACTTGTTTGTTTAAATTTGAGGGTTATGAAAAAAAATATATGAGGAAAAATGGTTGTGTCGTGAGCAAAGAGAGTGTGAAAATAAAAGTCAATGATGTTTTTGTTGAGTTATTTCTTAATGATGTTTTTCTCTCTTAGTCATTACTCCTTTATCCTCTTTGATTTTCAGCCCTAGTCTCCTTAGAATTATCTCACCCTTACCTTGGCCACATTACAACCTAAATAAAGACCTTTTGATAATTATATGCATATGTTTCAAATATAGATTATAGAGGCTTGTCAAGCCTATGGTAGTGCTAGATTTTATGATGTGCTTAGAGTGTAAACAGTAGCCCAAACACTTTGAGAGAATTTTTTATCTTGGGAGGACTCTATCACTTATGATGCATTCTTTAGTTAACTTGTCCTCTTGTTTGCCTTGGTTGTGATAACAAAACTATTCATGCCCTAAGCTAGAAATATTTTTTTTCCATCACCACTTTGCATTCATAAGAATATTTGTAATCACATGCATTGTTTTGCTCGGAGTGCAAAACTTTAAGTGTGGAGGAATTCGATCATAGCATTTGGGCACATGTTTTTAGCTTTTTAGTTTGGTATTTTAAAAGCTCTTTATAGCTTAGATTAATATTTTTACCTTGTTTCTAAACTTTGGGTTGAATTTGAATTATAACTTTATTATTTGCATTTTAATTTTATTATTTGTATTTTGATTCTTTGTTGCTCTGTAGGTCATAACTTGAGCTCTGGATATCGTATTGGTGCATATGAGCAGGCGTTGGAAAGATAGAAATCTGATATACAACTTTTGTGTTGGAAGAAAAGACCAATTCTGAACTTTACTAGGCCTAAATTGCAAATTTCGCAATCTGGACTTTTGTAATAATGTTAATTAGCGGGTAACTTGTTTTTAAACCCTAAACCCTAAAGCCCAATATCAAGTACTATATATTGGCAGTTTTGTTTCTTTTCTATGAACGGAAAAATTAGGATTCAAATTGCTACAAGAAATAAACAGTTTTTATTTTAATTTCATGGAACACTAATTTTATAAGATTAATCCACGAGTTCAGAGTTTCATCAACACCTTGAGTTTCAGGTTACATTGTCAATTTTGATCATGATTCTATTCTTGTTTATTTGATTATATTGATATTTTGATTGCTTAAATTGAATTTCAATAGGATTGATTAAATTTATTTGACAGAATTTAGTTTCGGTTTCTAATTTAATTGAATTACAATTTTGCGACACTTAATCATTAATTGTAATATTTTCATGATTGTGATGCTCAATTCAATCAAAGAAACCAAATTCACATAGGATTGATTACGCTTGTTTGATCAATTCTATAGTCAAATAAGAATAGAATCATAAATTAGAAATTAAACTCATTGATAGAATCTGTGATAGGTCTGAAACTCGAATACGTGGATTAATCATTTTGCTCATCTGTTAAATAACAAATATAAAAACCCCTTTTTAATTTCAATTTTCAATTTGGTTATTATTATTATTATTATTATTATTATTATTATTATTATTATTATTATTATTATTATTATTATTATATCAGAAATCCTTGCGAAACGATTCAAATTATTACTTCTATTTACATTTTATCAATTGTATTTGACCCGTGTGCGACAGCGGATCACGACACTCTCTCTCTTTTGAATATATTATATTAATGAGACTTAGTGATTTATAATTAAATATATGTTTATTTTAATTGTATGATTGATATTTATGGATATTTTTTATTTTAAAGTTAAGAATAATTGTTATTTAATAAGCTATTAAATAAAATTAATGAAAATGAAAAAAAATCAATATTAAAAAAAAATAATAAAGTTTTCGATGGTGCAAACTATCACCAAAATCACATAGGAGCGATTCCTAATAGTCGCAATACTCCTAGAACCAAAAAAATTAAAGCACAGTTAATTATGGTTAAAACTATCACAAAAGTTATTTTGAGGCGGTTTGGACAACGATTTCCTGAACCGTTGCAAAAGGGTCTCAAGACACAGAAATCTACCACTGTTGAGGAATTGTCGTAAATGTCAATTGTGGCGGTTACAAATGATAAATATCAATCTAAGTTTTAATATATTTGATGGTAATTTGATATATAATATGGTGAATTTGAATTAGTTAATTTGTAGTTGTAACAATTAATCCATTATTTCTTCAACAAACAATTAATTCATTATCTAGTTTATTGATTTGGTAAAATAGAATACAGTTGATAGATTTATTTTTATTGTTAACATTTGAATTAAGCATGTTAACGATATATATTGAAATTTTGAAAATAATATATGAAACTAATTATAATGATGAAAATTAATTATGAGATAAGTTAAGGTGATGTATTAAACTTAGTATTTTTTGTAAAATAGATAAAATAAAAAAGATAATTAGATAATAGACAAATATAATAACTAAAATGTAATAGAAAAAATATCTTTTCTTGATAATACAAAAGAACAAACAAAAAACTGCACATCAATATAATTTTGATGATATATATGCAGACATGAATTATACAATTGAATAGCCTCATATCCAACCAAAAACTCTACGAGACAGATACAACACATCATAGCTTCAGAATTATCTTAAATTATAATTCTTTCAAAGTTGTATTCTAAGCGTATTTGTATGAACCAAAGAGATCTCGTTGCTATTATTTTCATCAACAACAAAGTGACCACCAAAAGTCTGCCTATGTTGATAGAATCGTGTTCGAGCCAACATACTTAACATGTACATATTATCACTGTGAATCATGTCAAAGGCTGTCATATTTTTTTTCAATTTCCTCTATTGCTCTATCATGTTGTGGTGGCTCCATTTCTGTTATTTAAAATGTACTATTTTTTTCTCTGAAAATAATATAAAAATAGAAAAAAGATTAAAAATTGAAATAAGAGAGAAAGTAAAAAAAAATAGAAATAATTACGAATTAAAATAAGAGAAGAAGTAGGGGAGATATATAATAAAATAACTCTTCGGAGATAGGAAAATATTAAAGTTACAATAATAAAAAGAAGAAAAAACCTTTGGGGATCGCAATAAATAGAGCGTGAATGTGTTGTTGATGGCGTGATAAAAAGAGAAACCTCGTTGTTGTGCGGTGAATCAGTGGCGGAAGCGTAGCCTCAATGTCGCGGTGTAAGATGAATAGACGAACTAGGAAAGATTAATATTGACGTGAGAGAAAATAACGTATACCCAAATATATGTACGCCCCCGAGGCCCGTAGGAATAAGCGTTCAACGGTAATATTTTGGTTCTTAAGTGATTATTTTTACTGGAATCTTTTGAGGCCGATGAAATACTTGGGTTGGCTGTGCCTGTGGACAATGTTAGCGCGCGGGCAACACTAATAAACAATCTTTTTGCCTTTATTATTTTGATTATGTTATCGATTTATTATTTCTGTTAGATCTGTCTCTTTCACTTACTCTCTTCATCTCTCATCACATAATGTGTTCTCTTTCTCTTGATTTCATTAATTGGAATTTTCTTTGCTAATTGCCCTGATATGTTTGTTGATCATTTAATCCCACTAATTGGTATCTTATCTATTGTCTACACTGCAGGAGTAGTTAGTTATTTACTTAATGTCTTAACCTATCATTCTTTTCAAAATAGGTTAATTAAATTTGATTTCAGTGTTATACTTTTTTTTTTCCCCAAAATCACATGATATTTCTTTTCATAGTTTTTATGAATCCTAAATATGTATGCCTCCTTGATTTAAATATTTTTAGGACATAATAACATCAATAAATTTATGATTTTGGTAAACGTTTTCTGATGTAGGTGAGGCATTCGAAGACAGTTGGATCTCAGCAGAAGATTATGTGGTGTGTAATAAGATTGTTCTGCCAATTAGTTTATTTTGTTGAACTTTCACATATTTCATACACTTGATCTAAATTTTCAGTTCTCATGGGGTCCTCTCCTTAAATACCTCTCAAGTCTTGATAATAATGGACTTTGTAACACGCCGTTTTTCTTAGCGAGGGTGTATTTTATTTTTTTTTTTTTCAAAAGAACTTAAATAAAACAGAGTAAGTACATAAGGAGAAGCCTTTGGATACATAATTTAGTCATAATAATTTACAAACAACGGAAAAGTTTTTCAAAATATAAATCTAAAGCATATCCTGATGTCAACAATAGTACATGTACATCCTTTCAACTTAACATAAAAGTAGCCCAAAAGAAAGACATAAGTGTCCTTGGTGATTGCCTAGTCTGATCATTCTATACATAACAAAAACTATATGCCTTGAGTAATCTCCACGCGCCCCGTGAAATTATCCTAACGTAGCTCCAAATCAAGCACTCCCATCCACATTCCCATCCGGAGGGTACGAACCGGTAGGATCATCCTGACTCTCATCTGAGGGCAAAGCCCAGATTTCCACAATAGTTGTAAAGGGTCACCAACCGAAATTAACAATTAACACATAACATTTAAGCTTTTAAATGCACAAGTAACCTTCTCAACTTATCATGCATCTTAGAAGGATTTTCCATATGCTAAAAGTTCATATAATGCTTGCCAATTAAAAATGAAATCAAAATAAAGTTCTCAATCCCTCAAGTAATACATAACTAACCAAGACATTGATAAATCAATTTAGCAATCTGTTATCTAACTCAAAATAAGAATTTCTACTAAGCCAATCGATTGGGGAAATCCATTTCCTGAAAGTTTTTAGTGAAAATTGAACTCTGGGCTTAAATCAATCGATTGGGTAAATCGATTGACTCAATCGATTAGGTAAATCGATTGACAGACAAGACAGAACCCCTGTAATGAATCCAATCGATTGGACAAATCGATTTTTGGAAGACAAAGCCCCTGACTTGAATCCAATTGAATCCAATCGATTTACCAAATCGATTTCTTAAATGATTTTGAAATATAACTTACAAAATCGATTGGGTAAATCGATTCCGTGCAAAACAGAGCTCCTGTAACTCATCAAATCGATTGAGTAAATCTATTTCCCTGTATATTCTTTCAAAAATACATAAATCAACTCAATCATATTTAAACACCACTCCAAACCTTAACACTTAGCAATACCCGTACAATCACCACGACATTACGAGTTTCAAAAACGTTTCACAATCTAACATACTATCACACAAATCCAAAACATAACTCTTAGTACAATCAACACAATCACTAATTGAATCAAACATACTTACACATAATTTCAAAACATAACACTCAGTAAAATCAACACAATCATAATTTGAATCAACCACGACTCGTGTGCCAAGCACCCTAATGCAATGCTTATATGCCAAAATGCATGGACTCGGAATTCCAAACCAAAACCCTCCTCGAAGGGCCGTAAATCATAATTGTACCGCCTATCGCAGGCCAAAGTACCAATTACCGAGGTGCCACCTATCACGGGTCAGCACGATTTACTAAAGAGCGTAAATCATAAACGTACCACCTATCACGGGTCAGTACAGTTTACCGAGGTGCCACCTATCACGGGTCAGCACGATTTACTAAAAGAAAAAGCGTAAGTCGTAAGGGTACCGCCTATCACAGGCCAAAGTATAACTTACCGAGGTGCCACCTATCACGGGTCAGCACAACTTACAAAAAAGTAAATCGTAAACGTACCACCTATCACGGGTCAATACAGTTTACCGAGGTGCCACCTATCACGGGTTCAGCACAATTTACCAAATGAAATGCATGAGCATACACTAACTCCATTCACAACAATCGTTAAGTAAATGCAGCTATTAAAAGATTCCCCATTTTTAATACTCATTCAACTTAACGATTTTCACTCCAAACGTTAAGCAAACAGACATATTAAGAGATTCCCCATTCTTAATATACTTTTGGCTTAAACGATTTCCACAACAAAACATTCAGTAAACAAGACCTTAAGAGATTCCCCATTCTTAATTCTCATTTACTGAAACGATTTTCAAAAACAAACATTAAGTAAACAAGACCTTAAGAGATTCCCCATTCTTAATTCTCATTTAACTTAAACGATTTTTCCAAAACAAACGTTAAGTAACTGAGACATTAAGAGATTCCCCATTCTTAACGCCCAGTTAACTTAAACGATTTTCACAAGTACACATTAGATAAACAAGACATTAAGAGATTCCTCATTCTTAATACTCATTTAACTTAATGGTTTTCAAAACAACATTAAGTAACCAAGACATTAAGAGATTCCCCATTCTTAACGCTCAGTTAACTTAAACGATTTTCAAAACAAACTTCAAGTAAATAAGACATTAAGAGATTCCCCATTCTTAATTCTCACTTAACTTGAACGATTTTCCAAAACACACATTAAGTAAACAAAATATTAAGAGATTCCCCATTCTTAATACTCGTTTAACTTAATGGTTTTCAAATTCCACACAAAACAAACTCAAACATACTTTCACATTCAATCCATAACTCACACAAAATGATTTTTCCACACAAACCACACAAAACACATCTCAAACATGTTATCAAATTCAATCCACGATTCACACCAAATCACATCAATCAACAAACATCAAGTATGAACACGCCATGTACGATGAACATAAATCAACGCAGTCATAACACTCAAATACATCAAATTTCATTTACTCAAAATTATACATAAATGAGTTAAATTCATTTTCCCCAATTCAATACACCAACCCTAATCAAATTCTTCTCCACACAACTACAGATAAGGCCTTAAATGCAAACTAAAAGTTTGGAAGGAGCCCTTACCTTCACTTTAGCTTTTTCGTCGATTACGGCACCGTGAGTAAATCCGGTAAATTTTCCGCTCGCAACGCCGCTTCCAAAGTTAGCTCACTAGCACCGTAGTGTAGTGGTGAGCAACTTTCCCTTCTATCACTTCTTGAAACGACGCTTTGATCTAGATGAAACAGAGAGGTTTGTGTTTGAATCCCTAATACCGTTTTTCTTCGTTTTCGAATGAAAGGTGAAGAGTGAAGTTGAGAAATCCTTGTCCTATCACCCACTATCAATTTCGAACTCAAAGGAAAGAAAAGAAAGCAAAAACGAGCAACAATGGAGGAAGGGAGAATAAAGGTCACGCGAGGCAGAGGAAGAAGATGAAGTTTTCTGTTTTTCTTTCCTTTGTTTTTCCTTTCTTCCTTTTTCTTTCCTTTCTTTTTCTTTTCTTTCCAATTCCTTCCTTTCCTTTTCTTTATATATTCATTATTTATATAATATAATTAACAAATATCTAAAATATCTAGATATTTGTTAAATTACCATTTCGCCCATAACGCATTAAACTCTTCGCAAAAGATTCACCGCAGTTAATTTAATTTATTTATCGACGAGTAATTCTAATCAGGCATCAAAATATCTTCATGGTCATATAAACTCCAAAATATTAATAATTTTGGCTAAAAAGCCTCCGAGTTCAATACCAAAAATACATTAAAATTCATAAAGTACACTTTAAAATTATGGGTTTTACATTACTACCCCCCTAAAATTAGTTTCGTCCTCGAAACTATGCGTCGATAAATAACTCTGGGTGTTGTTCTCTCATCTTGCTCTCCAGTTCCCAAGTCGCATCTCCAGTAATTGGGTTCCAAATCACCTTGACCAACGAAACATCCTTGGTCCTCAATCGCTTGATCTTCCTGTCATCAATTCTCACAGGTGGTACTTCAAATGACAAGTTATCTTTTAGCTGGATTGTGTCTGGTTCGATCACATGAGATGGATCTGCAAGATATTTCCTCAACTGTGACACATGGAACACATCATGGATATTGGACAGTATCGGAGGCAATGCGATCCGATAAGCAACAGGCCCAATTCGTGCAGAAATCTGGTATGGTCCAATGAATTTTGGAGTCAACTTCTTCGATTTCAATGCTCTACCAACTCCGGTAGTAGGTGTGACTCTTAAGAATACATGGTCACCCTGTTCGAATTCCAAAAGTCTGCGACGCTTGTCCGCATAACTCTTTTGACGATCCTGTGAAGTCCTCATTTTCTCCTTTATCTTCCTTACCTTAGCTGTAGTCTGTTGCACCATCTCTGGTCCGACAATCATATTTTCACCGTCCTAATACCAACACAAAGGTGTTTGACACTTGCGCCCATATAAAGCCTCATATGGCTCCATTCCAATACTCGCGTGGAAACTATTGTTGTAGGTGAACTCAATCAACGGAAGTACATCATCCCAACTTCCTCTATCATCCAATACACATGCTCTCAACAGATCTTCAAGGGACTGATTCGTCCTTTCAGTCTGTCCGTCGGTTTGGGGATGGTAAGCTGAACTCAACCGTAGCTTCGTTCCCAATGCTTCGTGCAATGCTCCCCAAAAATGTGATGTGAACTTCGGATCACGGTCTGATACAATACTTGAAGGTACTCCGTGTAACCTCACAATTTCAGCAATGTAAATCTCTGTTAACTGGTCTACTTTATAGGTGGTCTTTACTGGCAAAAAGTGTGCGGATTTAGTCAATCGATCCACTATCACCCATATAGAATCATTCTTTCTCCTTGTTTTAGGCAATCCAGTTATGAAATCCATAGAAATGCTGTCCCACTTCCATTCGGGTATATCTAAAGGTTGCAACATCCCAGCAGGTCGCTGATGTTCCACCTTCGCTTTCTGACAAGTTAGACAAGTGGACACGTACTCCGCTACATGTTTCTTCATTCCTGGCCACCAATAATTCTGTCTCAAATCTTGATACATCTTTGTTGCTCCAGGATGAATACTCAACTTGCTCTTATGAGCCTCTTCTAAAATTGTCTTTCTCATATCTGTAATTCCTGGTACACAAATCCTACCATTACATCGCAAGATATTATCTGATCCAATCTTGAATTCAGTTGTCTTCCCTTGCACTATTAGGTTCCTCTTCTCTTGAATTAAGGCGTCATCTTGAGAATTTGCAATGTCTTCAAGCAGTCCACTCGAAATCTTAATCATTCCGAGTTTCAAAATTCCCGATGCAAACTCTACGTTCAAGTGTAGGTCTCTAAAAGCCTCCCACAGTTCTTGTTGTCTAACCATAATCGTGGAAGATACCGATACACTCCTTCTACTCAATGCATCAGCCACTACATTGGCCTTCCCAGGGTGGTACTGCAGTGTGAAATCAAAATCCTTGAGAGTCTCCATCCATCTTCTTTGACGCATGTTCAATTCCTTCTGATCAAACAAATATTTCAAACTCTTATGGTCACTGAACACGGTGAACGTGCACCCATATAAGTAGTGCCTCTAGATCTTCAATGCAAAAACAACCGCAGCAAGCTCCAAATCATGAGTAGGATAGTTTCTCTCATGAATCTTCAATTGCCTGGAGGCATAAGCTACAACTTTCTTGTGTTGCATCAGAACACATCCCAACCCTTGGTAAGACGCATCACAATAAACTTCATAGGGTTCATCAGATTGCGGTAACACCAACACTGGTGAGGTCGTCAATTTCGTCTTCAGTAATTGAAAATTTTCCTCACACTTCTCCGTCCATGCGAAAGGTTGATCCTTTCTGGTAAGTTGTGTCAATGGGGTTACAATCTTAGCAAAACCTTCAATAAACCTCCTGTAATACCCTGCCAGTCCTACAAAACTTCGTATGTATGTGACAGTCTGAGGCTGTTTCCAAGCAAGAATCGCCTCAATCTTAGCCGGATCTACAACGATTCCTTCCTTGGTTATCACATGTCCCAAGAAATTCACTTTTTCCAGCCAAAATTCACACTTCGACAGATTGGCATACAATCGTTTCTCGCGTAAAATCTCAAGAACTTGACGTAAATGTTCTCCATGCTCTTCTTCAGTTCTCGAATAAATTAATATATCATCAATGAACACCACAACAAACTTATCAAGGAATGGACTAAAGATTTTGTTCATGTAGTCCATGAAAATTGCTGGTGCATTGGTAACCCCAAACGGCATAACGAGATATTCATAATGTCCGTAACGGGTTCGGAAAGCGGTTTTCTGAATATCTCCTTCCCTTACTCGAATTTGATGGTAACCCGACTTCAAGTCAATCTTCGAAAATATCGCGGCCCCTCTCAATTGATCCATTAAATCATCGATGCGTGGCAAAGGATAACGATTCTTAATAGTTGCCTTATTAAGCTGTCTATGATCCACGCATAAGCGTGAGCTTCCGTCCTTCTTAACTAGTAAAACTGGAGCTCCCCATGGCGATACGCTTGGTCTAATAATTTTCCTCTTCAACAAATCTTCAATTTGGCCTTTGAGCTCATTTAATTCCAATGGTGACATTCGATACGGTGCAATTGAAATTGGTCCGGTTCCGGGGTGCAAATCAATGAAGAACTCCACTTCTCTTACTGGAGGTAACCCTGGAATTTCCGTTGGAAATACATCCCGGTACTCATTGACAAGCAGCACATCTTCTATGTTCACATTTATCTTTGCCTCCACATTAGCCAGAGACAAAAACTCATGAGTTCCTTCACTTAGCGACACTCGGAGTTTGTTAGCGGCTAAATACTTAACAACTCCTGGTTCGGGGAAAAGAACCAATTTGCGAGCGCAGTCTAAGATCACATAATGATAAGACATCCAATCCATACCAAGAATGACCTCGAGTGATTGTAGAGGCAAGCAAATCAAATTAACCAAGAAATCCCTATTCGGAATAGTTATTTGACAATGTAAACATGCAGAATTTACGGTCAAAGTCTTAGCAGGAGTGGAAACAACCAAGTCGAAAGGTAAAGCAGATACAGATAACTTCAAACGATTTACACAGTCCATAGCAATGAAGGAATGGGTCGCCCCCGAATCAAAAAGGGCAGTTAGAGTGTTACCTGCAATCTCACAGTCACGTTGAATCAGATTGCCAGATGGATTCCCCTCTTCAGCACTCACACAGTAAATGCGTCCTCTAGCAGTAGGACGAGTAGCCTTAGCTACATTCACAACTGGTTCCACCTTTGGAGCCGTGCAATCCCTTGCCACGTGCCCTGGCTTCCGACAATTGTAGCAGGTGGGAATATTAGAGGTACAAGCACTAGCATAATGTCCCTCTTCTCCACATCGGAAACATCTAAGTACTTGTCCCAATTGTCTTCCGAAATTCTGGTTCCCTGGGCGATTATGCCCACTGTTGTTACTTTGTGGTCGGTTATAAGGTTTAGCAACTTGTTTCCCCTTATTATTCTGATAATTCACCCGACTAGGCCCTCCTGCACCAAAATTCCCTCCTCGACTAGCCCTCTTATTCTTCATATCCTCAACTTCCCTGCATTTTTCCACGAGTGCTTGGAAACGTTGAATTCCCAAGGGAACGACAGAGTCTTGAATCTCATACTTTAGTCCGTCTTGGAAGCGATGACACATGAATGGTTCATCAATCTCTTCACGGAAAAACTGGAAATGCCTCGATAGTGATTCAAAATTAGCCGCATATTCGCCCACGGTCATGTTCCCCTGATGTAGTTTCAGGAAATCATCACCCAGTTTGGTCCTGGTACTCATCGGGAAGTATTTGTCTAAAAACTTCCTTTTGAATGATTCCCAATTCACCTCCTCGTGAGCTGATCTCATCAACAATTTGGCACTCCTCCACCAGTACTCAGCATCCCCCAATAGCATATAGGTGGCATAGTTGACCTTCACTGCCGCCTGACAGTTAATCATATCGAAGATCTTCTCCACTTCTTGGATCCACTGATCCGCTTTCTCTAAATTCTCATCCCCCTTAAACTTGGGAGGATTGTAACGACGGAAGTCTTCTAACCCTCTTGACTCTGCAGCACGGATCTCTCTTTCCCTCTTTTCGAGATCGCGTTGAGTCTTGGCAGCAGTCTGTGCAGCAACAGAAGCAACCATGTTATTCATAGCCTCCGCCATTCGATCATCCCTATTGGCGTTGGCTCTCGGAACGTCATTCCTTCTTGGCGGCATGGTTTTCCTATAAAAACATCATCAAGTAGAGTCTTAACACTACTTCAGATAATTCCAAAAAAACATTCCGACCATAACAGCACATAATAATTATTCTGAACTTGACAACTCAAACCACCTAAACCGACACATGATCAGACAACAACTCCTATCCTGCAATCTATAACTAAAGGTTCCACAGCCCCCAAAGAAAACCAAACCAAAGCTCTGATACCACAATGTAACACCCCGTTTTTCTTAGCGAGGGTGTATTTTTTTTTTTTTTCAAAAGAACTTAAATAAAACAGAGTAAGTACATAAGGAGAAGCCTTTGGATACATAATATAGTCATAATAATTTACAAACAGCAGAAAAGTTTTTCAAAATATAAATCCAAAGCATATCCTGATGTCAAGAATAGTACATGTACATCCTTCCAACTTAATATAAAAGTAGCCCAAAAGAAAGACATAAGTGTCCTTGGTGATTGCCTAGTCTGATCATTCTATACATAACAAAAACTATATGCCTTGAGTAATCTCCACGCGCCCCATGAAATTATCCTAACGTAGCTCCAAATCAAGCACTCCCATCCACATTCCCATCCGGAGGGTACGAACCGGTAGGATCATCCTGACTCTCATCTGAGGGCAAAGCCCAGATTTCCACAATAGTTGTAAAGGGTCACCAACCGAAATTAACAATTAACACATAACATTTAAGCTTTTAAATGCACAAGTAACCTTCTCAACTTATCATGCATCTTAGAAGGATTTTCCATATGCTAAAAGTTCATATAATGCTTGCCAATTAAAAATGAAATCAAAATAAAGTTCTCAATCCCTCAAGTAATACATAACTAACCAAGACATTGATAAATCAATTGAGCAATCTGTTATCTAACTCAAAATAAGAATTTCTACTAAGCCAATCGATTGGGGAAATCCATTTCCTGAAAGTTTTTAGTGAAAATTAAACTCTGGGCTTAAATCAATCGATTGGGTAAATCGATTGACAGACAAGACAGAACCCCTGTAATGAATCCAATCGATTGGACAAATCGATTTTTGGAAGACAAAGCCCCTGACTTGAATCCAATTGAATCCAATCGATTTACCAAATCGATTTCTTAAATGATTTTGAAATATAACTTACAAAATCGATTGGGTAAATCGATTCCGTGCAAAACAGAGCTCCTGTAACTCATCAAATCGATTGGGTAAATCGATTTCCCTGTATATTCTTTCAAAAATACATAAACCAACTCAATCATATTCAAACACCACTCCAAACCTTAACACTTAGCAATACCCGTACAATCACCACGACATTACGAGTTTCGAAAACGTTTCACAATCTAACATACTATCACACAAATCCAAAACATAACTCTTAGTACAATCAACACAATCACTAATTGAATCAAACATACTTACACATAATTTCAAAACATAACACTCAGTAAAATCAACACAATCATAATTTGAATCAACCACGACTCGTGTGCCAAGCACCCTAATGCAATGCTTATATACCAAAATGCATGGACTCGGAATTCCAAACCAAAACCCTCCTCGAAGGGCCGTAAATCATAATTGTACCGCCTATCGCAGGCCAAAGTACCAATTACCAAGGTGCCACCTATCATGGGTCAGCACGATTTACTAAAGAGCGTAAATCATAAACGTACCACCTATCACGGGTCAGTACAGTTTACCGAGGTGCCACCTATCACGGGTCAGCACGATTTACTAAAAGAAAAAGCGTAAGTCGTAAGGGTACCGCCTATCACAGGCCAAAGTATAACTTACCGAGGTGCCACCTATCACGGGTCAACACAACTTACAAAAAAGTAAATCGTAAACGTACCACCTATCACGGGTCAATACAGTTTACCGAGGTGCCACCTATCACGGGTTCAGCACAATTTACCAAATGAAATGCATGAGCATACACTAACTCCATTCACAACAATCGTTAAGTAAATGCAGCTATTAAAAGATTCCCCATTTTTAATACTCATTCAACTTAACGATTTTCACTCCAAACGTTAAGCAAACAGACATATTAAGAGATTCCCCATTCTTAATATACTTTTGACTTAAACGATTTCCACAACAAAACATTCAGTAAACAAGACCTTAAGAGATTCCCCATTCTTAATTCTCATTTACTGAAATGATTTTCAAAAACAAACATTAAGTAAACAAGACCTTAAGAGATTCCCCATTCTTAATTCTCATTTAACTTAAACGATTTTTCCAAAACAAACGTTAAGTAACTGAGACATTAAGAGATTCCCCATTCTTAATGCCCAGTTAACTTAAACGATTTTCACAAGTACACATTAGATAAACAAGACTTTAAGAGATTCCCCATTCTTAATACTCATTTAACTTAATGGTTTTCAAAACAACATTAAGTAACCAAGACATTAAGAGATTCCCCATTCTTAACGCTCAGTTAACTTAAACGATTTTCAAAACAAACTTCAAGTAAATAAGACATTAAGAGATTCCCCATTCTTAATTCTCACTTAACTTGAACGATTTTCCAAAACACACATTAAGTAAACAAAACATTAAGAGATTCCCCATTCTTAATACTCGTTTAACTTAATGGTTTTCAAATTCCACACAAAACAAACTCAAACATACTTTCACATTCAATCCATAACTCACAAAAAATGATTTTTCCACACAAACCACACAAAACACATCTCAAACATGTTATCAAATTCAATCCACGATTCACACCAAATCACATCAATCAACAAACATCAAGTATGAACATGCCATGTACGATGAACATAAATCAACGCAGTCATAACACTCAAATACATCAAATTTCATTTACTCAAAATTATACATAAATGAGTTAAATTCATTTTCCCCAATTCAATACACCAACCCTAATCAAATTCTTCTCCACACAACTACATATAAGACCCTAAATGCAAACTAAAAGTTTGGAAGGAGCCCTTACCTTCACTTTAGCTTTTTCGTCGATTACGGCACCGTGAGTAAATCCGGTAAATTTTCCGCTCGCAACGCCGCTTCCAAAGTTAGCTCATTAGTACCGTAGTGTAGTGGTGAGCAACTTTCCCTTCTATCACTTCTTGAAAAGACGCTTTGATCTAGATGAAATGGAGAGGTTTGTGTTTGAATCCCTAATACCGTTTTTCTTCGTTTTCGAATGAAAGGTGAAGAGTGAAGTTGAGAAATCCTTGTCCTATCACCCACTATCAATTTCGAACTCAAAGGAAAGAAAAGAAAGCAAAAACGAGCAACAATGGAGGAAGGGAGAATAAAGGTCACGCGAGGCAGAGGAAGAAGATGAAGTTTTCTGTTTTTCTTTCCTTTGTTTTTCCTTTCTTCCTTTTTCTTTCCTTTCTTTTTCTTTTCTTTCCAATTCCTTCCTTTCCTTTTCTTTATATATTCATTATTTATATAATATAATTAACAAATATCTAAAATATCTAGATATTTGTTAAATTACCATTTCGCCCATAACGCATTAAACTCTTCGCAAAAGATTCACCGCAGTTAATTTAATTTATTTATCGACGAGTAATTCTAATCAGACATCAAAATGTCTTCATGGTCATATAAACTCCAAAATATTAATAACTTTGGCTAAAAAGCCTCCGAGTTCAATACCAAAAATACATTAAAATTCATAAAGTACACTTTAAAATTATGGGTCTTACAGACTTCAACAATCAAACAGGTATTTGTATAGCTGGCAGTTTTGTCAATTTCAGACAAAAGGGAGATTTGACATAGTGGTTGGAGTTCTTACCATGTGATTAAAAGGTAAAATTAACTGGCTTAACTTTCATATAACTGATATTATGGCTCCACAGTTTATGCTATTCATTCTTTGTGTGCCATTGCTTAACATAATTTCTTTATACATTGTTTTTGTATTTTTGCTTTACATAGCTCTAATTTGTTGTCTTCTTGTAAGATGTTCATAATTTTGTAGGTACTTCCTCATTTTGTGTACTTGGAGTTGGATAATTTACTTAATTTTCCTAACGTTATCATCTATTTAAGCTTGTAGTTCATCTACACTCAAAGTGTGTTTGCTACTGCATAACACAGGAAATGGATGCTTTGAATCACATGGTCAAGTAGTAAATACATTTCATGTTACATAAATAACTCGGTTTAAGTCTATAAATATATGATGACAAATATACAAACGAGGATAAAAAGGCAGTTACGCTGATAAGTTGTAATTGAGGAAGGAAAACCCAAATTAAGTGTAACTTTCTAGTATCATCAAAATTTGGTGAAAGATTATTAAGATTCTTTGGTGTTTCTATCAATAGTTGCTAACAAGATGATTCTTAGATCTTTCCCTGAAATTATTTTGTGGTGGAGGGCCTTACCTTGTATTACTGAAAAAGCGGCTAGATTCTAACTTCCAACAGTATGGCATTAACATAGACATCTTTGTAACTAAATATTACAATCTACTAAAGTTACTGGCGAGAATTCAAAGCAAATTTAGATATGCTTTATATATTTAGTTTTTAAATTTTATTTTTACTCTGATATAGATTACTAATTTTTCATTTAGATCATTCTCTCTTACATGCTTCCCCATATATGTTTTTAGTTTATTGTTCTTTTGGTTTCCAAACAAGGGGAAAAAGTTATTCAATATCTTGTAAAAAATAAACCTTCGTAAAGAGGTCCTACTTTTGTTCCTTTGATTGCTCTGAGGTCTTACAAATTATTTGACATATTAGTTAAACCTAATTTTCTTAATAAATTCTTGGCAAAATATGATTTCTTGTAAAACATGATATAGGAAGAGTTTATACAAACTTTGAGGAAGAAGTTCTATCATTCGTTTTTTCTCTAGCTTATGGATGATCAAGATTTTAGTCTGCCCAGTTGCTTATGTTTGTGCATTTAATTGTATTGGTGATTGACTTTCATCTATATTACATTTACAATATTACCTTGGTTTTCATTAGTAATTAGTTTCCATCTATATTACATTTATAAGACTAGTTATTTTTTGTAGCCACTATATGATGCACTATCACCTACAGTTGCATATTGTCCTGAGGTATTCATTTTGTAATATATAATTACATCATATATATAGTATTACCTTGTTTCTTTCAAGTTATAGGTACAACTTCTTGACGATATCACAACTTGGTCTAAAGCAAATATCATTTGGTGCTGTACAACTTCTTTTGTCAACTTATTGGATAGGTTTCTTGGGTAAAGTTTTTGAAATTAGGCGTTCTTATCGATTTTGAAATTAGGCGTTGTCATGAGTTATGTTATAGGTGTTTTTATGATTTTGAAATTTGGTTTTTTCATTACTTTTAATTACTATTGGTATTTGTAGTACTTTTGGTACTCTATTTTGATTACATTATGTTCTGCTGATCAAAAGAAAGTAATAATATGAAGAGAGAATTAAACATCTTTCAACAAACCACACAACTTCAATTAAATTTTAAACTTTTTTATTACAGTGGTCATCTAAACCCATAAATTCACGTTTAATTTTCTTGCTTTCAATGGTTACAACTTGTAATTTAAGTAATAACATCCTGAAAAGGAATAGAAAATCAGAGAAAATTCTAAGGTAATTTTAGTGAAACATGTTCTGAGAGGAAAAAACAAATATGCTTATCAACATATCAATAAAGTTAAAATAAAAATGCTATAAAGAATGAAAGAAAAGTCTTCAAAATGACTACAAAGATTGGTGAGAATTTAAAACCGAGGAAAGGAAATTACCAAAACATATACAACATTTGGCCCAACCAAAGAAATAATATTACACAGCAATAAACATTCATTTCCATATTCTTAGTCGTATTACTCTAATTGTTATACGGTGATAATTTCAAAAGATGCAAGTGAATAATTTTAACTTGAAAACTCCAAGTTATAGTTGTTTTGGAGATTACAAGTACATGCTAGATATTTGTTAGGTTATGAGGGTGGTTTGAGCAAAAGGTTATTTTTATTTAGTTATTTGCAATTTTTATATTGGATCTAATTTATATTTACAAAATCGACTTGTAAAGTCATGAATGTCTCTTTATAAATTATTGTTGAATTTTTCTCAATACAATTTAGTGTCTTGAAATGATTAATGTTGGCATGGTTGAAAAAATGAGGGATTCAAAAAATTATTATCCAACTATAATGTTACTTTCACAACGTGTAAAAAAAAAAACAAGAAAATATTACAATTTGTTAAAGAATGCAATTTGACCCAGTAGATTGAAAGCTATGAACAGCGAATATATAGCTTTTATTATTGATGTTCACATTTTAACATTACCGCAAAAACGATGGCGTTAACGTTAAATATCAGGAATTGATGAGCTGGAACTACAAACTTGTGTAGCACGCATCAACTATTATAGGAAAGCTAGTATACATCACATTTCTATCTTTTTACTATATGGCTTCATTGTCATTATTGTTTTAAGGTTAAAATACAAAAGAAAAAAGTGATTTTCTTTCAATGTAATAAAAATTAACTACTAATAATCTTACATTTTTATTATGCTAAAATACATCATTAAACAGAAGTATATTATTTAAAGTTCACAATACATATTTGATGTATATTTTGCTCTCAAAAGTAAAGTATGTGGTTCCATATCTCAATTTAAATCTAGGGAATGCACTATATCCAATGTCCTAATGCAGGAATTTTTTTCAAAACTAACAGTAAATTCCTAGTTTCAAAACTATAATGATGTATCATATATACACACAACCATTGAAAATCATTGTGCCAGACAAAATCAGTAACACTTATCTGGTTAAATGTTATAATTTGATAAACTAAATTTCATATATGAAAAAAAAAAATCACCATTTGATTCAGCCGGAGCTTCATCCTCTCTGCTGTACCCAAATCACGAATGTCTTCCAAAATCTACATAATACACCCAATTCAAAGTCTCTAAGATAAGATCTCAAAACAATCACAACTCTGAATTTTAAGATCATTAGACATAAACCATATTTCTCAACTTCAAAATTATAACAAAATTAAACAAATCTATAGTAATCCACTTTTCCAATCTTCAAATGAATAACACTCGCTTGCGCACGCACACACAAACACACTCAATTAACTACTTAGACTTATCTTTCTGTTTTAAGAAAATTTCATACTGAATTTGTGGACAAAATTTCACATATCTACTTCCCACATCTGTTGCACATAATTTAATAGACTAACCTTCATTATCTGAGTCAGATTCAGATTCAGGATCATCCTCATTATCATCAGCATCATCATCAAGATCAGCTCCATAATCAGCTTCCTTGCTTCTAATGTTAAGCCATTTTCCCAAAACCATAGCTGCCCACAAATATTAAAAAACATAGTTCAGCTCAATTTCCAAATACTCATGAATTAACCCCAAAAACACAAGCATATAGAAATAAGCCATGCAAAGCTCAAAATAGTGAAAAAGTAAGTACTTGGTGATGCTTGTTGGCTGATTGTTGATGCTTCATCTTTGTTGAAAATTGCTATAAATGAGAAAATGAACAAGAATAAAAATTAACTACTGATAATGTAACAATCTATTTATTTTGTTGAATCTATAAGGTTAATTATTAAAAATTGTTAATTTAAAAATAAAATAACTAGTTTATTTGTTAATAAAAAGAAATGACATTATTGTAATATTTGAATACATGAAGGGCAATGGCATAATTTCCACTTTAGCTCTCCAATATCTCTCTACTCGTATGCTGTTTTTTCCGAAAAAGATTTGGTTCCTTCTTCTTCGTTACCCTAAGCCAACCCCTCCATCCTCCCAATCTCCAACCACTTATTTTCCTTTTTTTTTTTTCAAATCAGTCAAACCCAAAAGCTTGACAAAGCTCTTCAAAACCATTTTTAAACCTTACATGTCTCAAGTTGTCTCTAACCAGATTCAAGAAGCAGTAGGGGATAATAATCAAAAAATGAAGAACTTGAGTCAAAGGGGCAATTCGAGAAAAAGGGGAGCTCAACAACCAGTTTAATCATAACATTGTCATCTCGCTTATCAAGTGAGTTCTTTTTATTAAAGGTTTTTTTTGTTATGATTAGGGATTTAATTGTTGAATTTGTTTAGAAGAAAATAGGAATGGAAGAAAACAACTCACATAGGTTTAACCCGAAGGGACTACAACACCCTCAAACTAGCCAAGTTATTCATTAAGGAAATAGGGAGGTTGCATGGGGTGCCTCTTAGTATCATATCAGATAGGGACCTTAAGTTTACCTCCATGTTTTGGAAGGCATTTCAAAAGTCTCTACGAACTAAACAACACCTTAGTACTTCCTACCATCCCCAGAATGATGGTCAAACTCAAAGAACCATTCAGACTCTGGAGGATATGCTGAGAGCTTGCATTTTAGAGGAAGGGGGAAACTGGGATACGCACTTGCCCCTGGTAGAATTTTTCTACAACAACAGTTACCATGTCAGCATTGGCATGGCATCTTATGAGGCTTTGTATGGAAGAAAATGTAGGACATCGTTATGTTCGTCAAAAGTAGGGGATAAGGGGATCTTAGGTCCTGCAGTTATCCAAGAGACCACTGAAAAGATTAAGGTAATTAAGGATAAATTAAAGATAGCCCAAAGCAGGCAAAAGAGCTATGCTGACATCAGGAGAAGACCTTTGGAGTTTGAGAAGGGAGATCATGTTTTTTTTAGAGTTATCCCCACTATTGGCATTGGATAAGTGCTAAAGGTCAAGAAGCTAAACCCTCGTTTTGTTGGACCCTTTCAAATATTGCAGAGGATTGGTCGCTCTGCATACAAAATAGCCTTGCCACCCAATTTGTCCAATCTACACAATGTTTTTCACGTCTCTCTGTTAAAGAAATATATTCCTAACCCTCACCAAATTTTGAGTCATGAGTCTGTCCAACTCAAGTCAAACCTTACTTATGACCCAATGGCAGTCCAAATTATAGAAGTGTAAAAGCATTGAGAAACAAAGAAATTCCCCTAGTGAAGGTTGTTTGGGAAGGATCTTCTGTAGAAGAAGCAACGTGGGAAGTAGAGACAGACATGCAAAGGGAGTATCTTTACCTTTTCCAATATGTAATACTCTGAATTTTGAGGGAAATTTTTTTTTTAAGTGGTGGAGGATGTAACAACCTATCTATTTTGTTAAATCTATAGGTTAATTATTAAAAATTGTTAATTTAAAAATAAAATAACGAGTTTATTTGTTAATAAAAAAAGAACATTATTGTAATATTTGGAAAAATGAAAGGCAATGGCATACTTTTCACTCTACCTCTCCCATATCTCTCTACTCGTATGTTGTTTTTTCAGAAAAAGATTTGGTTCCTTCTTCTTCGTTACCGTAAGCCAATTCCTTTATCCTCCCAATCTTCAACCGCTCACTGAGATATTTTATCTCACCCCAATTATTATATTTTTTTTATTTAGCAGCTGGAGGAACATGAAACATGAATTTAGCATCAGAAGATCAGTTTCAAACTCGTGGAATTAGAATTTGATATTTTGTTTTATGATGTAATCAGTCAATCGTAGTTTATTTTCAAGATGTAATATTTTATGAATCTACTAAACAAGTTGTAAACTATATTTATGAATGTAGTTTTCAGTTATGATGGTGATTCTAATTTATTATTTATTGTTAAGTATCTCTGTTTTATTAAGTTGTATGTGTCAAATTATCATATTCTAGATAAATGATAATGGGTCTTACAAATAATAAAAAGAATTGGAATTCAACGGTACATAAAAATTATTACTTCGTATAGTTAATTGAGTTCATATTTAATAAAAAATATTTAATATGTTTTCATAAAAATTTATAATAACTAAATTTTATTTATAAAAAATGTCAGCGAAGTAACAGTTAAAAAAATTTGAATTTTTATTATTGATTAGTGAATCTTAAATATTTTTTGAGAGAATATATAGAAAATAAAATGATGTTTTTATTTATAAAATGATTTTACTTAAAGTACAAAACTTTACAAATAGATTAATTTATTAGTTAATAAAATAATTATATCGAAATTCTGTTGATGTATCGTAGAAATCCCTTAAAAAAATTTATCAAGCATATATAAAAAGTAATAAAAAAAAATTAACTAGGGATTATGCATTGTTTTGGAGAATGTAATTTTGGTTGGAATCTGTTTGTTTAGCATCTTATAATGATAATTTTCATTAGCTTGTATTCTTTCTATCCTTACACACACCTTGTGCTTGGGGTGAGATTATATTAATATAATCCCTTTTTGCCTTTGAAAAAAAAAGTGTTGTGAGCAAATAAAATGTAATGGTGTTATATATGGAAAATGGAATGATGAGAAGAAAACAGAATGCATGAGAATTTAGGAGTGGAGAAGGAACTATAGTGAAGGGGTCTTGTGATCTGGAATGAATATTAAACTAACTTAAAAGGTTCTAATCTAGTTCTTTAATTTTGTATTTCACCTCATTTACACGCCCTCTGTCTCTAGCTACTTTCTTTTAGTAAAATTGAGCTAGCCCGTATAAATGAAAAAATAAAGGAAATTACAGGAATATAGGTAATTTTTAGCGACTTAACGTGGTTATTAAGATTTTTGTGGAGGTTATTAAGGAGGTTATGGAGGATTTTTGTGCAAGTTGTGGTAAAAAAATTAACCTAAACATGTCAAAAGTGTTCATTTCAAAAAATATTAGTGAGAATACAGCTACTAGCCTTAGCCAAAGCCTTGGCATCGATCAAACAGAAGATCTTGGGGTCTATTTAGGAGCACCCATGATGTATCAAAGGATTTCTCGAAATTCTTTTAATTTTTTTAGATAAAATGAAAAAGAAATATTTGATTATGTGAAAGGCAAACCAATTATATTTTGCAGGAAGGATAACTATGGCTCAGTCTTCTTTGTCATGCGTCCCAGACTATCTATTGAAAATTTCAAAGATACCAATGTTGGTGTGTGGTGATGCTGAAATTTTTTAGGGATTTCATTTGGGGCACCAATAATCAACATACAAACTTTTAGGGATTTCATATAGGGCTCCAACAATTGTCATTTAGTGTTAATCTCCTATCGTATACGAGTCAAATACATAAAATCATGCATAAGGGCAACAACTCAAGTCGTTTCACAACGACTTCTGATTACATTAACCAAATTTAGAATCAGTAAAAATAAAAAGGGGTTTCAAATTTAGGTTCAAACAAATTAAAGAAATGAATCAAAGTCACGTATATTGAAATGACTAATTCATTGGTTCGAGAATTTCAGATCTATCACAAATTCTACCTACGGGTTCAATTTTCAAATTGTGACTCTATTCTCGTTTAACTATAAGATTGATTAAGCAACCATAAATCAATCCTATATGAACTATATTTATTTGACTAGATTAAGCATCATAGTAATTGATGGATTATGGTTAACAATCAAGGGTCAAAAAACTACAATTGATTAGATTAGAAATTGGATTATGTTAAACTAAATATATCGATTCTATTGAAATTTAAATTAAGCAATCAGAATAACAATGTAATGAATGAAAAAGAATTGAAACGTCAATGTGAAATTAACATTATAAAATTGTTGGTGGAATGTCCTCTATCCTTAGGAAGTTGTACACAATATTATTAATCAGATTATCCAATTCCTTCCTAAGTGATGAACTTAATATTAAAACCAACTTGGTTAATATTAATTCCAATTTAACAATAATAGATTCAAAACTTATTCAAAACTGAGATTCAAGAACACATGTATTATCAAGATAAAGAGTATAGAGATAGAGAAGTGTGCACTAGAGATTTTTTATACTGGTTCAACTATCTATTCGATAGTCTACATCTAGTCCCGAAATCACTTACTGATTCCAGCCTTTACTAGAAATGATTTGAGTATGTTTATAGACTTTCTAGCACTTCAATGCCTATACATCTAACTCAACATCAATCTACAACAACAACCAATCTATCCTTAAGAACTAATCACCAAGCTCTAGCAAGATCAGATTGAGATCTCTTTTAGATGATCACACACACTCTAAAAGATGACCACCAGTTTCACATTACTGGATTTCCACTCTCTTTCTTTTACAAAGATGGTTCTTTCAAAAAAACTAAAACACTTGATTCAATCACAATGAACTCTCACACTAAGTATTTGCCAATAATGTTTGTGAGTTACAACAATTTTTCCCAAAGTGTATTTTTCGAAAAGCTAATGAAATTCTTTCAGTTCTTTCTATCTGTTATAAAAATTGTGATTGATTCAGTTTATATAGTTTCAGAAAAACTTCAGACAAATCGATTTCCCAATCGATTTTATTAATGTGTATTAACAGATCAATCGATTTCCTAATCGATTTCGCATTTCTTGTTTTTCTTGAAATAGATGAACTAATCGATTTGCTAATCGATTTTTTTAATGCATATATCAGAAACTGATACTAAGTTCATATCAGAGTCGATTGAATAATCGATTATAATTGTTTTGTTCAAAATGCGAGATCAAACAATCGATTACTCAGTCGATTCACTTTCATTAACATAATCGATTTGGCAATGGGCTAATTTCTCCCTGTAACTCAGACACTTAATCAAATCGATTTGCCAATCGACTGATTTGTCCCTGTAACTCAAATATTTAATTAAAATCGATGTGCCAATCGATTATGCAATATGTTTCTGATAAATGATGAACTAATTCATTCATGCAATCGATTAACTAATTGATTAGTAGAAAGCTTGTAACTTTAAGAAAGGTATATCAATCGATTGTCCAATCGATTTCTTTTAATCATATAACACAGGTCTGATAAAAACATTTAAGTAATCGATTTGCTAATCGATTAACTCAGTGAAAACTTTGTTCTATGAATCAGAAAATCGATTAACCAATTGATTGATTAACACACTTATTTTATGATTTCAGTTTTAATTGGCAAATATTAGATGTGTGAAATCTTAATGATGAATCTAACTAATAAACACTATGACCAATAGACAAATTTACACATAATCTTCAAGCCTTGTATGATATGATCAATCTTTGCTTGATTGCTTGAGATCCAAGATTTGTCCAAGTGTAGTGTTTGATTCTTTTCTGAAATGTATCTCAACCCAAACTATTAGATTAATCAGATAATGCATATACATTGTATGTTTGGAAGTTATATCAAAATCATAGTCAAGGAGGCATATATCTTACAAAAATAAATCTCAAGGTCTTCATAAAATTTCAAAATAGTGGATTAATTTTTGGAATTTAGCCTTCCATGAAAATAAGAAAAACTCTTTATTTTATGTGAGTCCGAAAATAGAATGCCCTAAACCCTAAAAAAACTACAAATATATAGTAGTCTTTTTAGGCTTTAAAGCCCGATACTAAAATTATTACAAAAAGCTCAAATCACATAATTAACAGTTTAGACCCAATAAGAATTGAGATTTTGTGTCAACATAAAAGTTGTAACTCTGACTCTTAGCTTTCCAATGCTTGCTCACACGCATCAATTCGATATGCAAAGCTCAAGTTATTGACTCCAAAGAGAGCAATGATCAATATGCAAATAATATCACTAAAATTCAATTACGATCCAATGTTTAGACACATGCTAAAAAGCTAATCGATTGGGAGAAAATTTTCCGCCTAAAGGAAGGAAGGAGGAGGGTAGATTAGGGTTCAAAAATCTTTAACGAAGCGTAATGCTTAATCAAGAAAATATCAAAAAAGAAATCTCCAAACAGTGAAAACAACAATATAATAAATATTAAAAGAAATACAACAACATAAAAAAATAAATAGCACTTTATTATTTTAAAATACATAAACCAACATAAAAAAAATAACAATTAATAAATCTTTTATCTTTTACAATTTACCACTTATAAATTTTTTTATCTTTTTATTATAACACGATCACTAATATTTTTTTTTATAAATATTTATTCCTTTCACACATACATGATACATGTGACCATATAATAAAAAATATTCATTCATATTTACATATGAAATTAAAATAGAAACCCAACAACCTAAGTTTCTTTTTCCTTTAAATGATATACGTTTGAACACAATCAAGAGTGGAGGGTGAATCAATGGTGAAAATCGATAATTGAAAACTGTGGTTTGGAGAAGATGATGGAGAAAAGAGAGAGATTATGGAAGAGAGTATTTTTCAGTTACAACAATATTGGGATCTACAACGTAGATCAACCAAAATCAAAAGAAAAAAATAATTGCAGAGAGAAAACTGTTTTATACAAAACTGCAGAAAACGGAGGACGTTAATCAGTCTCCGTTTTCTGGTTTTTCCTGTTCTGCAGAACATTCTCCGTTTTCTGGTTTTCTGGTTTTTCCTGTTCTGCAGAACATTCTCTGTTTTCCAAAAACCAACTTTTCAAATAAGCTCTTTTACGAAATGCTTCCTAAAGCCACTAAACTGCATTTGAATTATATATCACTTCCAATACACCACCTTAATTCAAATGCTCCCCATTCTTCATGTCTAGCTTCATCACAAGTTTCTTGAAAACCTCATTCGTAACGCCTTTCGTCAACAAGTCTGCAACTTGTTCTTTGCTTCTGCAATATCCCAAACGTAATTGTCCGAAACTCACTAATTCCCTTAAATAGTGAAACCTCATCTTAATAAGCTTGCTCCTCCCATGTGCTATGGGATTCTTAGCAAGGTTGATGGCTGAAACATTGTCCATCAACAGCAAAACAGCTCCTCTCGTGTTGCTGTCCAGCTCACGCAGCAGGTTCACTAGCCACACAGCTTGGCATGCACATAACAAAGTTGCGATATACTCCACCTCGCAGGAAGAGAGAGCAACCACCGGCTCCTTTTTAGAACACCAAGAGATTGGTGCCCCTCCGAACATAAAGACATAACCGGCCGTTGATTTCCGATCATCCTTATCTCTGCACCAATTGGAGTCGGTGTATCTGAGTAATTCGCAACTTTTGCCCAAGTCATTTGCAGGAAATAAAATTCCACAGCCAAAAGTACCTTTCACATATCTAAGTATCCTCTTAACCGCTGGCAAGTGTGATACCTTCGGCCTCTCCATGAAACTACTTGCAATACCGACACTAAACGCTAAATCTGGCCGCGTATTGCACAAGTAACACAATGATCCTATCAATCTCCGGTATTGAGTAGGATCCACATCTTGCTCATCTTTCATAGCACACATCCACTTTGGATCGCTTAATGCCTCCTCCGTATTCACCGGTTCGGATTCGGCCATTAGAGCGAAGTGAATAAGATCACCCTCATTGTTGATCTCGCTATCTCGGAATAATTCACAATCACAGAGTCTTTGAGGCAATCCTCTTTGCCTTATTGGTCGTCTACTTGATTCACCTGTTTCGGTTTCGAAAGGTTGCTGTACAGCACCTTCAGCAGGCTGAAAATTCCAATTTTCTTGCAGGAAATCGATTTCCCTTGGAGGTAAATCGATTTCCACTTCACCAGAAACAGTTCCAGCAGCTCCAAGATGTTGATTTTCGTGGCAGAAATCGATTTCCTGAACCGATATGGCAGGTTTTCTACTGTCAAACTGCCGTATCTCATCCACGATCACATCTCGACTAATTACGATCTTCTTGCTACTCATATCAAACAACTTGTAGCCTCTAGTAGGATGATATCCGACAAGCAACATCATTTCACTCTTGTCATCAAGCTTCTTTCGAAGCTGTCCCGGAATATGTCGAAATGCTACCGAATCGAAAACGCGCAAATGACTCAAATTCGGTTTGAATTCGGACCATACCTCTTCTGGAGTCACCTTTTCCAGCTTCTTTGTAGGACACCTATTCAACACATAGGCGGTTGTAGCAACAACTTCTCCCCAAAGCTCTTTCGGCAAATTCTTCCCTTTCAACATGCTACGCACCATGTTCATAATTGTCCGATTTTTTCTCTCGGCCACGTCATTTTGCTGAGGCGTATAGGGTGGTACGACCTCACGCACTATACCCTCGTCATCACAATACTTCCCAAATTCACTCGAAGTAAATTCGCCTCTGCCATCGGTTTTGAGAATTTTGAGTTTGTGACCGCTTTGCCACTCAACCATGGATTTAAATTGTTTGAACACCTCAAACACCTCATCCTTCCTCTTTATGAGATAAATCCGCAACTTCCTACTAAAATCATCGATAAATGTGACAAAGTATCGATTACCTCCATACGAATTGACTTGCATCGGTCTGCACACAACGGAATACACCACCTCAAGATGATGTTTGGTCCTATGACCTGCATCTTTGCTGAAACTATTCTTGTGTTGCTTCCCTTGTGCACACTCTTCATATATGTCAGCTGGAACATTGATACTAGGTAGTCCGGTCACCATCTCATACTTTTGCAACGCGTCGAGATCTCGAAAATTCAAGTGTCCAAGACGGTAGTGCCACAACCATTCATCACGACTTGCCGCTGTAGCTAAGCACCTATGCTCCATGATTTCCAACTCAATCTTGAAAGTCCTATTGGCAGCCATAAGAGCCTTAAGGATCAAAACACCGTTTTGGTCCAAAACGCGCAAAACCTTGTTTTCCATCTGAATTATGTAATTTCTCTCAAGCAATTGGCCAATACTCAAGAGATTACACTTGATTCCTGGAATGTACAACACATCCTTGATCAAGGAATGACCACCATCCCTTCTCATGATCAAAACATCACTGACACCGTCGGCCGCTAATGTCGTATCATCCGCGAATTTCACTCTACTTCGCGTGGCTTGATTGATCTTCACGAACCAATCCTTTCTTCCTGTCATATGTGTCGAACAACCTGAGTCCAAGTACCACTCATTTCTCCCTTGGACTCCACCTCAAACTGTTACCATTGCGCTTTTCTCCAAATGCGTTTTTGCAGATTTTTATGCACTGCAATAGTTGTTGTCCAGCAACTTCCTCTTGTCACAGTTGTTGTCCAGCACCTCTTTAATGTCGTAGTTCTCTTCCATGATCATCACAAGAACCGTGTTATCATAATTCATGTCTTGCCTAGCAACCTTAGCCTCATCCGCATGATTCTCCCTTGGTTTCGCTCTACACTCTCTTGCAAAATGCCAAAGCTTTTGACAATTATAACACTTCTTAGTACTTTTGTCGAACGGCTTGTAGTTGCCTTGACCACCACCTTTGGAACTGCCCTCACCTTTCCTTGAATTTTGTGACTCTTTTTCATCAAAATTCTAGAAATTTTTCTTTCCTCTAGAAGGCCATTTTTCTTTCGATTTCTTATTCTTCTCGTTGAAACGGGCTTGCAAAGCAACTTCCGCTTTGGCTTTATCGTTTCCTCTTTCGTCCATCCTTTGTTCATGAGCTTCCAATGAACTTTGAAGTTCATATTTCGTCATTGTCTTGAGATCCTTCGATTCCTCAAGCGCCACCACAATATTATCGAATCTTGGTGTTAAAGAACGCAATACCTTCGACACAAAATTCTGTTCGAAAATGGCTTCGCCACACGACTTCATTTGATTCCTCAAGCGTGTCACACGCGTCACGTAATCATTAATCGTTTTCTTGTCTTCCATTTGAAGTAACTCAAACTGCCGCTTATGAGTTTGTAACCTCACCACCTTCGCCTTATCCGCACAAGCATAAGCTTTCTCAAGGATACCCCAAGCTGTCTTCGCCGAGTCGCAATCGCCAACCTTTTCGAAGTTGTCATTATCGACGCAAGAATGAATCAAGAAGCGGGCCTTGTAGTCTTTCTTCTTATCTTCCTTGAATTTCGCTTGTTGAGCTGTTGTAGCCTCTTCACCAAGAGGAGTAATGTCATCGGTAATCATATCAAGAACATCTTGATATCCAAACAAAACTTTCATTTGTTTGTACCATTTGTCATAATTCTTCGAATCAAGAATCGGAAGGTTGGTAGGGATTTTGTCATTGGAAACGGACATGTTTGCAGCGGAAATTGGGTCTGAACCAGGCTCTTGATGCCAAATGTTGGAACATAATCAAGAGTGGAGGGTGAATCAATGGTGAAAATCGATAATTGAAAACTGTGGTTTGGAGAAGATGATGGAGAAAAGAGAGAGATTATGGAAGATAGTATTTTTCAGTTACAACAATATTGGGATCTACAACTTAGATCAACCAAAATCAGAAGAAAAAAATAATTGCAGAGAGAAAACTGTTTTATACAAAACTGCAGAAAACGGAGAACGTTAATCAGTCTCCGTTTTCTGGTTTTCTAGTTTTTCTTGTTATGCAGAACATTCTCCGTTTTCTGGTTTTCAGATTTTTCCTGTTCTGCAGAACATTCTCTATTTTTCCAAAAACCAACTTTTCAAATAAGCTCTTTTACGAAAAACTTCCTAAAGCCACTAAACTGCATTTGAATTATATATCACTTCCAATACACCACCTTAATTCAAATGCTCCCCATTCTTCATGCCTAGCTTCATCACAAGAGAAAAACTCTTATTTTAGAGGTTTTTCTTTCTACTAACACGTTCTAAATCCCACATACCAAAGATCAAAAGTAAGATCCAAACTCTTAAAATTCAACTTGATTATAATTTTCTAACGAAAGAAGGTTTCTTTTGTTGCTTTTGTTTCTTTTGTTTGTGGAGGAAAGTGGGTGGACTTAAATAAAAGAAGAATAGATTCTGAGAAATGAATAGGAAGTCATGTATATGTAGACCACTTTTTTTTTTAATTGCCATTAATCCAAAATTTTCATAGGATTCTTTTTGTAATAAATCAAAATTATTATTTTAGTCATGTGAGAGAGAGAGACGTTATTTCTATACTATAGAAAGATTTTATTTTTGTGATCTCTCTTGATTGCACAAAAATTCACCAAACCCATTATTTAATTTGTAGCCTCTATTTCAAAAATAATTAAAGGTGGTAAGGAGGAGTGAGTATATGGTGTCAATAATGAGGGGAAGGTTCATCATATCCTCTCTTAATTGGGTTGAGACAAATACATCAAGATTATCATTAAGCCGATACCAAACAATAAAGAGCCATTAAAACCTGTCTTTGGTTTTTTTTTTTTTTTGGATTGAACATTCAAAGAATCAACCAAAACATATTTCTTTTTACGATAGGTGGACTAAAAATATCTTCATACAAAAACACTCATAAATGTGAATTGGGTCACACCATTTCTAATTTTTCTTAGCCCAATCATTTCTTTGGCCCAAGGTAAACCAACAACCAATATAGTTTCTATAAGTTCTAATTTAATTAAATTATTCAACTAATAGCTTCATCAAATAAAATTAATAAAAGAAAAAAAATTTTAATTATTAAATATAAAATATTACTAAAAATAAAGATATAAGCTAATCATAAAAAAATTAGTGGGTGTTACAATTTTTCTGTTGACTTTAGTGACATTTGTTATCTTCAAAACTAAACATAAGTATCATATTTCTTTAAACCAACTTGATTCTTATTAACACACATGCAAGCCTTGTTGAATCAATAATATATTGATTCAGTCAATCCACCAAGTGATCAAAACATACTCAAACACTTCAATTGTACATAGCAAAAATAATTAAAAATATTACACAGAAACATTGGAGTTTTTGTTTGGATTGAACATTTAAAGAATAGACCAAGACACAATATTTTTTTTTTTCTAGAACCGGTGGACCAAAAATATCTTCATATAAGAGCAGTCATACATGTGAATTGGATCACACTAATTCTATTATTTCCTAGTCCAATCCCTTCTTTTTCCCAAGGTAAACCAATAACTCATGTAATTTCTATAAATTATAATTTAATTAAATTATTCAACTAATAGCTTTATCAAGTAAAATAAATCAAGCAAGAGATGCTAATCATAAAATAGTTAGAAGGTGTTACAACACTTAACCCCTTTAAAATAGTTTCCCCTATCAAATTAGACAGATGCAAAAAGATTAAGGTAAAAACCCCTCATCTTTTCCTCCAACTCCCATGTAGCATCTCCAATTGCATGATTCCAACTCAGCTTTACCAATGAAATCTTCTTGCCTCTCAAAAGTTTCGTAGTTCTATTTCTAATGTTCGTTGGCGGAACTTCAAAGGAAATGTTCTCTTTTAGTTGAATATCATATGGTAGGAGAATATGTGAAGGGTTAACAATGTGCTTGCTAAATGGTGAAACATGGAACACATCATCCATATTGGCCAAATTCAAAGGTAAATCAATCTGATAAGCTATAGGTCTCACATGCCGAATAATTTGATATGGCCCAATAAACTTTGGAGTAAGCTTCTTAGAATTTAAAGCCAGAGCAACACCTATAGTAAGTGTTACTCTAAAATATAGATGTTCTCCATCATTAAACTTCAGAGATCGCCTCTAAAGGTGCAAACACGAGAAGGGGGTTGAATTATATTTGACTAAGTTGATAACTTTTTTATTATTTAATTAAATTGGGTTAGACTTAATGATTTACTTGGAGAAATGAAGTGACACAAGTAATTTATCTTGGTTTGCCAATAACTTGGCTACATATAGTCCCTTCACTTAGAAGGAGTTAATCTACTAGTTCAATAACTTGAATTACAAAGCACCTAACTCTCCAAGCTCGCATTCTAAACAACTTGACAACCCAAGTTTTTTTGAGGAACACACACACCAATTGACTCTACCAGCCAAGTCTTCCCTACACAATCTGACAACCTCAAATTATTGAAGACATACTAACACCTCTATCAGGTTTGAATACAAAAGTTTGGAACTTGAATAGTTGCTTCTATCAAGCTGATTATAACAATGAATATCACACTCTAGGAAAAACACTTAGAAAATATTTCTCATTTGTACAAGTGTTTCTCTGTTTGAACTCTAAGATGAATTTGAAATTTTGAGCTTGAGTTCTTCTACTCTTTTCTGATTTTTCAATGATCTTCTTCAGCCTTGAGGATATATTTATAGATAAAATTAGGGATTCAATTTAGTCCTTGTTTAATTCTGAGTTGTATCTTCATTTCCAGCTTGATCATAAATGATATTATTCAAAAATAATTTTGAACAAGATGATTTTGATAATATGTTCTTTAGGCAATTCTTTATTTATCAATCCAAATCTAAGCAATTCTTCTAGATTGATTATGTTTGTATTTTGTTCAATTTGAGTGTGTAAATTCTTCATATTGATTATGCTTGTATCTTGTCCATATTGAGTTTGTAAATTCTTCAAATTGATACTATTCATAATTTGTTCAGATTGAGTTTGTAAAATCTTCAAGTTAATACTATATTTTGTTCAGATTGAGTTTGTAAGTTATTCATATTCACATTGTTTGTATTTTGTTAAGATTGCTTCTTCATATGATTCAAATGAAACTTCTTTCCTATTGCTTGATTTGATATGGGATTATCTTCTTTGATCAAATCTTCTTGTAAATAATGCATATATTCTTGTAGATTATGACACCTTAAACCCCAAATTTATGTTTTTGAATTTTGACAATGAGTAGTGAAATTCTTCAAGGAAAAAAAAACTTTCAAGCATTTTTACAAGGTAAAGAGTATCACCTTAATCCCAAACTATCCATCAAATTTAACAACTTGAAGTCAAAATATTAGACAAAAAAATTACTTTGAAATACATGTAAATAAGTTTAATAATAATTTTAAATATAGTCTCAACTAGATGTCACTATCAGAGCGGGAATTCCCAAAATAAACGAACGTTCAAAAGTGAAGTTAACAAAATGCATATAATAAGAGTCTTCAAGATAAGACGACTTCGGACACGCTAAAGGTACTAGTCATCACGTGCAGCTTGCAGCTCGTCTGTGTCCATCGCAAACGCCAAACACAAATAAGGAATGGTGAGTTTCAAAATCATGTAAGAGTATAAGATAAGCGAGGAGAACACGCAAGTAGTCATATAAGCACAAGCATGAGATACATTCAAGAACTTAATGTCAAAGTTGAAACTAAATCAATCACAATAAAACAGTCACAATGATGAAATATTATGCATATCTTATACTCTATACATTTTCATTATTTGGTACCATTCTACTCTAAATTACTTGGTTAGGAGGCTTGATACTATACCAATACAGTAGATCTTATGTTGCACATAGTTACTTGGTTAACCTGATTCACATATACACGACGATCGATGTACTCTTATGTTGCACAGTAGCTCCCGACCTTAGGGAATAACCCACTAATCTACTTAGGAATTTCCCACTAGAGATACTCTAAAGATCTATCAGTTTTACCTTACAGTTCGAATGTAGCCCTCCACAATCATGCTTATTCAATTGTACTTCCCCGACTCACTAGGTTTGTTATACCCTCCCTATATAATGACAAAATAATTCTCACTCCAAGAATTCCAACATCTAACTCATACTTATTCGATTATCACAACTCAACAACTCTCAGTAATTCACATGATTCATCAAAATTTACGTCTACGTAAATATCAATCATTCACAATAATCATCAGAATTTAAATCAATATGTATATATCAGTAAACAAGAGCACTCAAATACATATCATTCATACAATAACAATTAGCATAGAATTTCATAAAATCAAATATTATGCAATCTTGATATGTATTAATTCAAGACAATTCTATAGGTTTCTAAATTATATTTTAGTCACCGCTATTACCATCCATATGCTATTAATTATTATTACTCAATAGGGTTCGACCGTACGTAGTAAGCCCTAGACGAATCTATGAGAATTACATTATATTCATTCATCCCGTGTTATATTATACTCATAAAACCGAATCTCCTCTCACCCCTTACCTCAATTGAAGATTTCGCCCAACGAATCATATTTGCTTACTTGTCGCGTCTTTGTCAACCCTCGTCTGTAATAGTCCGTGAAAAAAATAAATCAACGCAACGACCAAATACAGATTAATTACTTGCTCCAGTAGATAACTAAATTGTTTACTATTTACAATATCATCCAAAAATATATTTAATATTATGCATGCGTATGATTATATTCATATAAATAGATATCTTACTTAAAATAAAATAAAAAACAAAATTATATATTACTAAATAAATATATTGTGTATGATTTTGATATTGCAATAGTCTAATAATATATCGTAAGTAATTAAAAGAAGTAACAAAACTATTACCAGCAAAAATAGAATTAAACTCTTTATTATTAAGATATAAATTTTAAATTGTTGGCATGTATATACAAATGTAGTATATGCTATCTTGTCTCAAGATAAGAAGAGGCACGCTATTTCTATCTTGACAAATTGGTCAGGGTTATAATATGCATCTCAAAAACTTACAATGCAATAATAAACATAGGGCATAATTTTAAATTATAATTAAAATAGGTAAAACCTTTGGAAGTTAAACAAATTTAATTTTTTTTTTATATAAGATAGATAATACAATTTAGACTTTTAATAAGAGCCGATATTCTTTGATTTAAACATTAATTTAACTTTATTCATTTAAACTCAATGTAATATGCTAAAACAGGTTTATTAATAATAATATTATATGTAGTATTAAGGAATATTGATCATGTGGACTGTGAAATAACAAAATAAAACATGTAAAAAAAGAAAAATAAATAAATTGTGATATGTGCAAGTTCTTTGTTTTTGAAATCTGCAAGATTTATTTATTTAGACCTTATTGTGTTATGGTGCTTTTGCAAACCAAGTTTACTAATTCGGTTGAAAATACAATTTTTATTTACAAAATTTATTCTATAAATTATAGGTATTCAAACATAATATAATTAATGAATAAAATATATTTAGTATTTTATTAAGAATAATGAGAGATTAACTGATAACCGGACGAATAAATGATCTGGTCACGAAGAAAAGCAGGAATTAGATATAGAATACAGAAAGGAGGAATTTGGCGCGGCATAAATTGTAACGAGCCTTGCCTTTAGCTATACGTTAGTTAACAATTCCTCGTTCAATTTGTATAGGTCTTGAGTAAAGAAAAGTACCGCTTAATAGTGACACACTAATAGGTGATTTAGTTTTTATTTATTTATTTATTTATCTATTATTATTATTATTATTATTATTATTATTATTATTATTTTTATTTTTATTTAGTTTTAAGGGAAAACAAACAAAATATCTTATTATAAATAGTTTAAATAAATTATTAAGACAAACACGAAGAAAACTATCACTCATATCAAACACAATAAGAAATTGACTTGGCTACACTTTTTATACTTTAGATCACATTTTTAAAATGTGTTGTTATGAAATTTTAATAAGCAACAATTTTTTTTCCGTGGTTTCAAATATCAACACTTTTATAATTGTAATCAAATTGTTGTTAGAAAAAAAATAAGCAACGGTTTTTTATTTGAAGTGCACAAAACGTACTCTATAAATAAATTGTAAACAACACTTGAAAAATTATTGTCTATTTTTATTTTTTACCACGGTTTTTTAACTGTAGCTAAGTGATATTTGGATCCTAAAGTAAAAAATGTCGATTTTTTAACTGTAGCTAAGTGATATTTGTGTCCTAAAGTAAAAAATGTCGTAGTAACAATATCCATATGCTACTTTGTGCCTTCCTTGTTAGTTGTATAATGAGAACAACTAGATATATCTAATTAGAAAATATAACAACAAAAACACACACATATTCAGTTTCTTTTGTATCTTGTTTTTGGCAGTGTGATGGCATATGTAGTTACTTTTGTTATAGATTCTACTTGTATAAATATGTACCATATTTCCGTTCAATATTGTATAATTGCAACTTTTTTAGCCATTATAATATAAAATATAAAAAATTTATGACTGTAATTCGTGGAAGATTCTATATCTCACAGAATTGATCACAGAAGTCATTAAGCATATTTAAAGCATAAATTTACTTAAACTATGTGTCAAAGAGCGTTCAATAGATTTTGTTTTTCAGAAGCCATAATAATAAGCAGAGTCATGAAGCCAACACTATCAAAAAAATAGTTCTTCTAACAGCATTCTTAGTTGTAAGTTGTTTTTCATAATTTCTTATTAGAGGTATATTATTTTCCATTAAATTTTTTAATTGTAACTTTATGACATTAGCCGAACTAATTTTATATACCAAGAAATTATTAATTACGTTATTGATATGTCAGTCTAAAAGTATATAGAAAACATTTTTTTTATATTTATTTATACAACTGTGACATTATTTTTATGATATATAAATTAGAGAGTATAATAAGGGTATCAATTAGAAAATTAACAAGTTTTTCTTCCTTCCTTAGCAATAATCTGTTATAAGGCTTCAACAAATCGTGTTGGAGAGTGACATTGCAGCTCAATTTGAAAGATGCATATTTCCTAATTCATGTTTTTGTTGCATCATGGTAAAAACAGGAATTCAAACTTCAAAAACCCATAACAAACTTCAAATTTCAAATTATCAAAACAAATAAAACTTAATCAAACTAGCGTACAATGAAAAATAGGAAAAAAATGCAATTTTAATAGATGACTATGCTAATAGAAGAAGTACACCCTAAATCTTCAAAAATATAAACTACCATTAAAGAAGGTGTGAAATGAAAAAGCTATTAAAGTAAACAAAACTATCTAAGAAATTATTGAATTTTAAAGTTTCCTATAGGAATCAAATGCTAAGAGAGAGAAACATACTTTAGGGACTCAACACATAAGGTGAAAGAGGATGATGGAAAAATAGAGCTTGAATCTGAAACATATTTAAGTTTTAGAGGGATAAATAAGGAAAAATGATGAAAGAAAATGAATGTAGTATGAGAGAAACCTAACTTAGGTAGCAAAACAGATTTAGGATGCATAAAATAGGGTTTAAGGTTTCGTAATGAGACAATGGGAGATAATATGGAACCAACAAATTCCACGGTGGAGAGGTATCAGATACAAGCCAACAACGTCAATCAGAGTGATTGCAAACAACACACGAAGAATTGGATGCAAATTTACGATCAAAAAGTTTCTTTAAAATGGAAGAAATTGGACGCAAGTTACTAGTCTTAATTAAATTTTATGATTTTTTGTTTGTCTATATAATAATAATAATAATAATAATAATAATAATAATAATAATAATAATAATAATAATAATAATAATAATAATAATAATAATAATAATAATAATAATAATAATAATAATAATAATAATAATTACTGAATGTGGAGGAATGGATAAAATTTTAAAGAGAGTGAAATTTCTAGTGTTAGAAGGATTTTTTTGAAAAAATTTGGACTCTAGAGCCAAAATATAGAAAGTAGAGTTTTTATAAATTTTTTTTTAACGTTGGACACTATATATATATTTGCTTTCAAACACATAATGAGAGACAAAAAACGTTTGAGAGACGGAAAACATTTGAGACGCCATTGTTTTGTCTCTATTTTATCTCTATATAAATTTTTATTTTTAGAGTACTAGTTTGACTTATTAGAAACACATATTGAGACATACTAACTTAGTGATGGATTATTCCGTCTCTAAATTCCTTCTCAAACATAAAACGTTTTACCTCTGTCACAAAAAATAGTTTTTTGTCTCCAATTTCGTCTCCATTTGCGATGGATGAAATTTCATCTCTAAAATTAGTCAGTAAATTAGATTTTTCTAGTAGCATACCTCGACAACACTTTATTAAACAAGCAATTTACAATACGCTAGCATAACATATCCAACGATTCCAACAACACCTCTCAATTTCTTTGTACCTTAAACCAATCAATTAACTTAATCAATACAAGTTTAAAAAACAAACCCCAAAATGAACCCTATGCTTGGACACTATCCAAAGCAATTAGAGTTTGACTTTCTCTTATGTTTTATTTGTCTTTAAGACTTTGATTTAAGAACTTTGACGAAAGTGAATTTCAAAACACTTATGTCATACTTTGAAAGTCTCAAAATTATTTTTCAAACTTATTAAAGTTCAGCTCAAGTCTTTGTCTTTAACAACTTAGGACAAATTATTGTCTTAACAAAATCAATCAAAGACAAACATACTCACATGATTTGAAGTTTTGATTAAATCATCAATCAACTTCACAAATTTTAACTCTTTAATATTTAAAGAACTAGTAGAAAGCTTGTATCAAGAAATCTTAAAAAATAAAAAAAAAAATAAAAAAAAATCAAATGCTAAGAGTTCCT
>JBBPBR010000004.1:15354784-15390348 GCA_037974775.1 Cicer pinnatifidum
ATAAACACAAAATATTTTCAAAGTTCAAAATTTTCTTTTAAATCTCCAAGTAAAAACTTCATTCCTAATAAAACAATATATCAAACAAAAATTATAATCAATTATTGTTTTTCAAAACACCTAAATACTTGTTCAACCTCAAATTTTAGCATAAAGTTGACATCTTTACTATAAAAATCAAAACTTTCGACTTCAAAACATAAGATTAAAACTTTGTTCATAATGTGATAATTTATCCTTTAAAACTTTGTTTCTCAAAGTTAAATCTCTTGATATAAATTAAAAATTTAATATTCAAGACTACAACTTCTTGATTCTGACTATAAATATGGAAACCTTATTTTCACCAAAACCCCAAAGATATAACTTTTAACACCTTAATCATAAAATCAACTTAAAGTCAACATTTAAACAAAATTTTGAATTCTCTTTTTGTATATATACAACGCAATGAAAACCCATTTTACTCATCAAAGTCTTTCAAAAATATTTCCAAATGCAAATCTAGTTTAAAAAACCTTAAATAATCGATGACAACAACTCATATGATTTCAAACTTTAAACAACTCGAAATTTTAATTAGTAACACCATTTAAAATCACAAGATGATTACTTCCTAACTTCTTTAAAGTTCATAAAATTTCTCACTCAAATACTTTTGAATTAAAACAAACCACAACAATTCATGTGCCACTTTATTTCAAAAATTTTGCCATTACCTTTTTGTTTCTATCTTTTTTCCTTATAAATTTTAACACAACAACCATAAAACATTCAAAGTTCTCTCCGCACTAGGTTCGCATTCAACTTCAACCTTCGTAATAACTTTACACATTATATTAGTCGGTAAGACTCGCTCGTTCCATTTAACATGATTCCATCTACTATTCATAAAAGATTGGGGATGATTAGTTCATCAATGTTTCAATAGGTAGCTGAAAACTATGATGGTGGTTTAGACGTTCTAAACCTAACCGTAATAGTGCTCCCTATGACTTGCACTCAAAGTTTTCCTGAGGCACATGGGACCTAGCAATTTCCTCAATGCCCACTGAGTTTCCTTCACTTTCCTATCACTTTGATCCCAATAAAGAATCACAATTCCCCAAAACACGTCACATAGCATCATATACACCCACTTAGTATAAAACATCCATTGGATACAAAATCAAAACACTAAGCATGATGCAAATACATTGAACACGAAACAATGACCTCCACAAAAAACTTTCTAATTTTCCCAATGCCAAACCATAAAATTCACATCAGAAGCTTATTTTAATTATAACTTTAATAATTTCATCCCAAATTTCAGTTGGTGATCCAAGCTCTCCGAAATCTTCCTGACAACATGTCGAAACTATACCACATGTGATACTTAGGCTTCCTTCCACTCTAATGCTCCATTTTTAGAGTCGTGTCTCAAAAAGTCCAACTTGATTTTCTTTCAACAATTAAAATCTACGTATGTCTCATGCCTAACGCCTCAAATTCACACTTCGCCAATCCACTTCCTACTTACTTTGCAATTCTGAATAAACCAGAATAAAATTTCTTGTATCTATTGTCAATATTCATTCTAAAACTTCTCAATTTTACCGAGTCCTTTATTAGTTGATGATTATCTTTTTATTATGACATGTGAAACAAATTATATTCACTTTATCACTTGTCCGTTTATACACACCTTAAATTTATGGCTCGAACCTTGATACATCCTCATTATTTCGAAATCATTAATTAGCTTACTCTTATATGTCTTATTCCAAAAATGATTTTCTCCTTACAATTCCACAATAAGCTCACATCGTCATGTGTCATATTTTTGACACCCTAAACCCCAAAATAATATATTTAAAAATTTATATCATATTTTTATAAAAATTTACATTGGATAAATAAAAACTCTTTCAAAGGAAAAAAAACTTTTATGAGTTATTTAAAATATCACATTTCTCAAAATACAATCAGAACACTTTAAATTTTTTTTCTCCTATAAAATAGTGCAATATCAATAACTATAATTTCTTAATTTAATTTCAAAAATTTACTAGTACTTATAAAATTTTCATACAAAAAGTCATTTCTAATTAAATAAGTAAAATATGTAACACCACAAATTTTTAATTAATATTATTTAATAATATTATGATAAATGATATTATATATGTAATTATTGAGGTGTGATAAGTTTTTACGCATTGCCTTAATAATTTATCTAAATTATTATTATTAAATACATTTATCTTGTTTTTGAAAAAAAAAAAGTAAAATTTTTGGAAAAAAAATAAAAATAAAAATAAACATGAAATAACACATAAACGTGTATAGGTTGTTCCTTTTATTATACTAATAACTATAGTTATATATATATATATATATATATATATATATATATATATATATATATTGGATACACGAAGTAAATATATACAACTAAATAAGCATAAAAGCAAATTACTATTTGCTTATGCCGATAAACCTTTCTCATCAGCCGCTAACCCTCTCTACAGCGCCACACTTAAAAAAGAAAAGGCAAAGTACCTATTCACAAAGATAGAAAGGATTTTAAATCTTAAAAAGAAGAAAAAACATTTTCGATATTGTGCGAAGTAATAGTCAGCTTTTCCGATAATAAAGTGAGTATATTTAATATTGTTAGAAATTTTGTATTTTAGTATCTTTTATATTTTATGCTCCTATCTTCTCTAATAATCACATATTACCATTTTCCTTGTTAAATATCAAATACAAATTTAAAATTATGAGATTAACCAAATATTATTAGTATGTATAAAATAAAAGAATAAATCATCTTATAACAATTTACACCGTATCCTTTTTCTATTTTAGGTCAATAATATATATATATAAATTATATGTTATTTTATTTTATTTAAATGCACTGCAATTATAATACCGATTGATATCAAAATGTCTAATTTTGTTTGACATCCAAAAGCTTTAATTATTTTAATTTTAAATTCTGGTTATTATTCATTAGGTAATAAATAAATAGGTTTAAATATATTTTTGGTTCTTGGGAATATGTTTCGTTTTGGTTGTAGTGTTTATAATGAGTTAATAATTTTTTTTGTTTGATTATACCATTGTAAATCCTAACAAGTTTTAAAAAAATTTAAAATAGTCACATGACTAATTTTAGATGTAGTGGCACATGGTGATGGTGTAATTGTTTTTGACTAAAAAATATTTAATATTCAAAATTAAAATTTATTAACTCATTTAATTAAAAACTTCAACTTAATTAAGTAATTAATAAACTAATTAAATAATAAAAACTCAATAATCTTTATCTTCAACTCCAATTTTTTTTAATAAAAACACAACAACCTTCATCTTCAACCCCTAATTTCTTCATCTTCAAATCACAAGTTATCATATCGGAATCCCAATCTTAAAAACGATGGTTGTTGATAAACCTTCATACTTATACAAAACATTTTCTTGACTTCTCTCTCTCTCCCTCTCACTACAAAAAAAATTGACCTATCATGACATATAGAATGTGTCACTAAACGTTAAAAACTGTAGGTAAAGTTCAATAATACTGAGTGACACTCAAATCTAGTGTCAACTTTAAGGGGGCGTCCTGCTACACTTTGAGGACTGTCACCACATGTTATGAGGATTGTCACTATATGTTTTTGATTTCTACCTACAACAATGTCTGTCACTAAAAACTAGATAAATATATATAAAGAATTGTTCTATTTCTCCGGTAATGTATGTCACTAAAACCTCGAAAAATTTAAATAAATAAAAAATTCACCTTGGCAAGTGTGTCACCTATCACTTTCTTCAAAACACCTTGTCTCGGATCCTACTTTCAAAATATTTCCACGAACAAGGAATATTTAAAAACACAAATTTGATATAGCCACTATTTAACAACATTGCTTCCAATTAGACAAAAGTTTAAGATAAATTCAAACTACCTTTTCGGCGCTTCATGTCAGATATTTATGTTGTGCTTCAAGATTGTCGAAAATTTGATATTCATCTGTCTCTTTTACTCTAATGTCTATCAATTCCAACCATACCTGAAAGGCTAATGGTCCTCAAGATAAAAGAATTACAAAGTTACAAGAGCAATCATATATTAGAATGCCCGGAATTTATACCTTGTAATAATCTCAGAATGCCGAATACACAACATCATACTTTTGCAGGATTGAAGTAAACTTGTCCAAATGACAATTGGTGAAAAAAACTTTATAGACTCACTTGTGAGCTTACCTCCCCATGGAAAATGCTGCATTAAGTCTATGTACGGTAAATACACTAAGTCCTTTGAGCAAGAACTACTCTAACTTAATATAAAAACACACAAGTTCGCACGAGGACCTTAAAGAATCAATGGAAGTTCCTTGTAAAAGCATGTCCAGTTTTTGAACAATTCATCACTCCTGTGGTGGTTAATGATGTCACTAAGAAGCTACTCGTTAACAAAACTTTAATATGTGTTAACAAAACTTATGATAAACAGTGTAAATTACAGCCATGTTTTGTTTATGTAAACAGTGTAAATGGGCAGGCAGTACAAGTACATTTAGTAGAAAACTTAATGCTAGAATCTAAATTGTTCTAAGCGACAGCCCCATCAATCAAAATGTGAACTAAATAAGGCTGTGAGGTTGGAATTTATGGAGTTATCCATGGTATAAAAACCCCTTTGTTGAAGCAAAACAAACGGTATATCAGATTGTATTAAACAAGAAGATTAACATGATAAGGCTTAGTCAAATAAGTATCCTGGTTTTAAGCATTGTTTGTTAGTTGATTTAGTCAAGTTTGTTTCCTTAATTCTTGTTAGTATGTCACATTAAGTGGCATTGCATGGTTTCATTTTCAGGTTGCATTTGAAATACCCACTACCTGCACTAGTCTCATTGTAATCCCTAGTTTCAGGTTGCAGCTGGTTGGTGAAGTCGTCATGGGTACAGGACAAAATGACAAATATTTAATTCAACAAAAACAAAATACTACACAATCTACCACTTATATAATTCTCCCTTAGATGTCAACTTGGGTTATGAACCTAGGCCAAATGGGTTAATGTTGCATTTGGATTCAATTCACACCTATGACAAAGATAATTTAATATTAAATGTTTGAGGACACCCATTTTATATTTAAATGTTGGGTTTGTGATTTTATTTTTATTCCAAGACTTGAGTTTTTCTTTTAATAAAAATTTAGACCATCAATTGCAGCCAATAGCCCAATAGGTATATCAAAATAAATATCAGAAAACTCATATTCTCATCTCACCAAATCAAATTTAAAATTCAAATTTAAAGTAAGGAATCATCCAATGACAGAAATCTAATAACTACAGTGACCATGAGGTTTTTTGGGCTTGAATAATCTATAAGGTCAGTATATCCAATGTGAGGTATGGACTATGGACTGTGAATTAATGTGACATAAACGAGTGGACCTATTTAACTCATTAGTCAAAGAAATTTGTTGTACAGTATTCATCAATACTGTTTGAATAAAAAATTGATAACGATCATATAATATGAGTAGGTCAATTTAATTCAGCCTTAGTAGTTAAGGAAATTTAAATTACTAAACCACTATTTCTTAATATTAACTGCTTTTCTTATTTGTTTAACAGGACTAATATCTGAATGAGTAAAACTATCTAAAATGAAACACATATGTGTATAACAATACTTGGAAGTTGAGTAAACATAGGTACAATGTAAAAAACAATCAACATGGCTCATTTGACTTTTTATCAAAAATTGTCACATGCAAACTAGATTTGGTGGATTAACACCCATGCAATGCAACCTGCATTAAGCTCAAATGCATGGTAAACTGGTGATTTGTATAATATTGAATTGAATGTGCAAACTGCCAATGGTTTTGCAATTTGAGGAAATGTTGGAAGACTGCAAAAGTACTAGCCGATAACGACTGACGTATTCCAATTTGTTTTGGTACTCATAATAACTAATTAATGAAAGAAAGCTTAAAAAAAAATCAGTATAAAATGTATTACCAACCAAGACAAGCAAAACCAGCAACTGATGAAGCCAATCCAGCTGCAGTGGGGAAGTTGTTGGAGGGACGTTCTTCAGTGTACATTGCAGCTTGGCCTAATGCAGGTAAGAGAGTTTGCTCAACATATCCAATTTGCAACTTTAAGGAATATATAGCACAATAATTAATCATTTCACTAAGTATGCTATCATAATCACTCCAAATAACTTCACTAATGAAACATTATCATTTCCAATGAAAATAAAATAACCTAATCTCAACAATCAAACATCTAATGCAATGAGATAACGCAACATCACTTATAACGGTACGTAAAGGAGGAGTGACGATTTGATACTTGATCTGTTTTTCTTCAATTTACTGTTTAAGTAATCCAGTTTCGCATCAGTCTCACATCTTTAAATGATGTTAATTTCGAAGATGTTGTTTCTATTACAAGAATACTCTCCTGCCCACTAAATTTATTAATATACTGAGGTTCTTGTATACACAAGGAGTGCAATTGAAGAATTGGATCTGGGATCACTAACACCACACCATCTTTGTTTGTTTACAAAATCATGTAGCCTTAATTGATATCTTAAAGGAGACAGTACAAATACTTCCACAACATTATTTAATTTCCTTAATTCAATTCTCTTACAATATAAAAAAGTTCAGCTGAGTTAATTGGTTTACTTAACTGTCTATGAAGTGTCAGTTTAACGTACTAAAAGTTTAATGATCATTAATATAATAATAATTATTATTATTATTAATTTCCGTTTCTCAATTTTTTTTTTAAAATTTAATTGATGGGGACAAAGAAGGAATTGATGACGTGTCTAGTGGGACACATAGTGCACCTAAGGCATGGAGAGTGTATGTTAGAAAATCCAAAAAAGGTGAGCTGGCCCCATCACGTATATAGGAGAGAAAGGTTGGTAAGGAGGGCATAACAAATTATGTTAATTGTTAGAGGAGAGAAGATTCTCTTTTATTGGAGTGAGCATAGCTCTCAGGAGTAAAAGGAAGACTTGTTTCCTTTGCTCAATTTCCCTTTATCATTAATAAAATACACTATCATATGTTGATTAATCTCTCATTCATTCTTATTGCCGCATTTATAAATTGAGGACCTATCAATTTGGTTCACACTTACAATTGTTAGAAAAAGCTTCAAGGTTTAAAGAATACCGGACAAAGCAGAAGCTTCAGTGTATATAAGCATTGCAGAGAATCCTCTCACTTTGTTTACTGCAAAAATTAATTAAGTCAATTAATTTAAATATTGATTAATATGATTTATGGATAAAAATGATTGGTGTAAAGTATGATGACGGTGTTAAATTCTTCGTTCAGAACTGAAGCCTGCATTGAATGAATTTTGAATGAACTTGTCACATATTTCAAGAAGCCTTCTGGTATTTACAAATATGAAATATCCAAATGAATTTTTAGCAAGCCAGATTCACAACATCATATTTAAGGGAGTTAGATTACTCAAGAATTCTACATTTTATTTCTATTTCTGTTATAATTTCAAATTATATAATAACTACGAAATATGAAACTAATCTTAAAAGATAATGTAAGATACTCTAAGATAAGAAATTAATCCTAATACAATAGATAATATAATACTATTTGCAATAATACTAATATATTATAAGGTATTTTATATCTGCTAATACTTCCTTAAACTTTAAAATATTGTTTAATAAGATTTTAGCTTATTCCAATTACCTTTTGAAAGGGATAGATGATATAAAATAGAGTAACTGGTTCCACACAAAGTACACTAAAAGGAAAAATACACATAAAAACCTACAGGATAGGACCAAAATAAATCAAACTGTCTATGAAAACTGCACCTGATCCCTTAGCTGATCAAGTAGTGTGCTCCCAATTAATCCTGGTCCAATAATGCCCATTGCTATGGTGGTTCTTGAAAGATAAAATCTGGAATGGACAGCCCGTAAATCTTCTATACAATCCTCTCGCTTAACAACAACAGTAATATTATACTCAGAACAACCTTGTGCTATATAAAGCTCGGACATTTATATTTGCCTGTTTAATAACAAGTTTGATCATAAACAAGTTCAACGAAATAACAAAATATACAACAACAAAAACTAACCTAAGCAATATCTTGTCATACTAATAAGATGAACATAATTTCCAAACCTTAGCCAATGCATTGAAAAGGGTGGCACTAACTCCAGGAGTGCTGGCCATTTTCTGACCAACAGCATCCAAAATGCTACAATTTGGGATAACCGCAACCTGAGAGGTTCTACATAAATTAGAATGTAATAAATGTAAAAAAATAGCTTAACAAACATTAAATTTCAATAGCATTCAATTACATATACCAATTTAGTAAAACCATTGCAGAATGTAATAAAGTGAACAAAACTAATAAAATATGTTATGAAAAATAAACTAAAATCATATTATGATAGAGATAAAATTCACAAAAGGATTATTAGAGCACAGTTGAAATTTGTAACACTCCGATTTTTAAACGCGAGAGTGTATTTTTTTTTTTAAACAAATTCATAAAACAAAGAAATAAATAAGGAAATACCTTTGGATAAATATTTAAGTCATAACACAACGACAATTAAGTTGACATAATTTACAAGCAGCGGAATAGTTTTTAAAATACGAATCCAAAGTATTTACACATCAAAAAGTGGTACATGGGATCCATAGAAAAGAAAAGGTCATGCTGACAATATTGATATAGGTACAGTCTTCCAATTTAAAATAAACACAATCCAAAAGAAAGACCTCTTGTCCCTATACGTTAACCTAATCTGATCATTCTACAAAAAACTATACATCCTGAGTGATCTTCACGCGCCCCGCAAGATCCTCATAACATAGCTCCAGTCAGGTGTTTCCAACTACATTCCCATCCACAAGGTACGAACCGGTAGGATGGTCCTGGTTCTCATCTGAGGGCAAAGCCCAGATTTCCACAATAGTGTAAAGGGTAACCAACCGAAATTAACAATTAACACATAACATCTAAGTTTTTAAATGCACAAAATAACATTTCAACTTAGCATGCACCTTAAAAGGGTTTCCATATGCTAAACATGCATATAATACTTGCCAAGTAAAAATGGTATCAAAAAGATAATGTTTTAATCAATCAAGTAATAAATCAACTGACCAGTCAATTGATGAATCAATTGGGCAATCGATTGTCTAACTCAGAATAAAAGTTTTTAATAAGTAAATCGATTGGGAAATCGATTTCTTAAAGGTTTTTAGTGAAACCTGTATTCTGGGTTTAAATCAATCAATTGGACAATCGATTGGGAAATCGATTTTGTGATTCACAGAACAAAGATTTTGCTGAGTTAATTGATTGGGAAATCGATTTCTTAAATGGTTTTATCAGACCTGTGTCATGTGATTAAAGAAATCGATTGAACAATCGATTGAAATAGTTTGTTTAAGTTGCAAGCTTTGCACAAATCGATTAGGTAATCGATTTAATGAATGAACTAGTTAATCATTTTTCAGAAACATATAACATAATCGATTGGCACATCGATTTTAACTAAATAGTTGAGCTACTGTAACAAGCCAAATCGATTGGCAAATCAATTAGTTCAATATATTTTCAGGATTCAAGAAAACGAGAAACGTAACAATCGATTAGGCAGTCGATTAAGCTGGTATTACACTTTAACAAAATCGATTGGGAAATCGATTTTTCTGAAGTTTTTCTACAACTACAATAACTGAATCAATCATAATTACACACAATTCCAAAACATAACACTTAGCAATTATAACACAATCACCCTGACGACTTGAGTTCAAACACTCAATCATAATCTTAAATCAAACATGACTCACGTGCCAAGAACCCAAATACAATGCATATATGCCAAAATGCATAGACTCGGAATTCCAATCAAAAACCCTCCTCGAAGGGCCGTAAATCATAATTGTACTGCCTATCACAGGCCGAAGTACTAAATTACCGAGGTGCCACCTATCATGGGTCAGCACGATTTACTAAAAACGTAAATCGTAAATGTACCGCCTATCACAGGCCGAAGTACTATTTACCGAGGTGTCACCTATCACGAGTCAGCACGATTTACCAAAAACGTAAATCGTAAATGTACCGCCTATCACAGGCCAAAGTACTATTTACCGAGGTGCCACCTATCACGGGTCAGCACGATTTACCAAAAACGTAAATCGTAAATGTACTGTCTATCACAGGCCGAAGTACTATTTACCGAGGTGCCACCTATCACGGGTCAGCACGATTTACCAAAAATGAAAGGCATGAGCATACTCTGACTCTATCCACGACAATCGTTAAGTAAATGCAGATATTAAAAGATTCCCCATTTTTAATACTCATTTAACTCTAACAATTTTCACGACAATCATTAAGTAAACAAAGATATTAAAAGATTCCCTATTTTTAATACTCGTTTAACTCTAATGATTTTCACATTCCCCACAAAGCATACTCAGACATATTCTCAAATTCAATCCACAATTCACAACAAATCACATCAGTTCATTTTTCCAGAACATCCACACAACACATCTCAAAATTTATAAATACTAATTATGAACACGTCAAACATGACAACCACAAAATTATCTCAACCCACCACTCAAACACATCAAATTTCATTTTCTCAAAATCACACATAAATGAGTTAAATTCATTTTCCGTGAAACACTCACCATTATCACGAAAACCCCACTCTAACATTTCAACCATAAAAGCATTATATTCATTTTCCCCAAATCAACACTTCAACCCTAACAAATTTATTTTCCACACAACCACAGATAAGTCCCTAAATGCAAACTAAAAATTTGGAAGGAGCCCTTACCTTAACGTTAGCTTTAACGTGCGATTACGGTACCGCGAGTAAATCCGGTAAAATATCCGCTCGCGATGTCGCTTCCAAAGTTAGTTCACTAGCACCGTAGCGTGGTGGTGAGCAACTTTCCCTTCTATCTCTTCACGAAATGAAGCTTAGATTTAGATGAAACATGGAAGATTGTGTTTGACGGTTTTAAAATCCCTAACACCGTTTTTCTTCGTTTTCGAATCAACGAGGAAGTATGAAGATGAGAAATCCTTGTCTTCTCACCCACCAAGCCTCGGGTTCCTATTCTTGAAGCCAAAGAAAGAAAAAGAAATGGAAGGTAGATGGAAGGGGAAGAAGGTTTCGCGAGAATGGAGGGAGGCGTATCACTTTTTCCTCTGTTCCTATTTTCTTTTCCTTTTCCTTTCTTCTATTTTCTTTTCTTTCTATTTCCTTTTCTTTCCTTTCTATTTCCTTTTCTTTTCCCTCCAAACAAATATATATATATATTAATTATAACTTAATAAATATCTCAAAATATCTAGATATTTATTAAAATTACCATTTCACTCATAACCTCTCCAAACCACTTTTTGTTAAAAATATCTACTATCGTCGCAACTCAATTGACATATACAATTTTTAGCAACTCGAGATATTTTTAAGAAAACTCCCTAGAATTAAATTCTTCGTAAAAGATTCACCGCAGTTAATTTAATTTATTTATCGACGAGTAATTTTAATCGAGCATCAAAATATCTTGTTGGTCATTTAAACTCCCAAAATATTAATAACTTTGGCTAAAAAGCCTCAGAGTTCAATACCAAAATACACTAAAATACGTAAAGTATAATTTAAAATTATGGGTCTTACAAAATTTGTTCTTCACTTTCCATTATTAGAGACAAGTTAGAGGGCTAAAGGAGAATCACTGATTGAACCAACAGGACAAAGTGGAATAGAATCACTGATTAAAACTCCAATCAAAAATCTTAACCCTCCCATATTTTAGTTCCATCAAGCATCACTAATGAGCCAAAACGAGACTTAAGGGTTTGTTTGGATTGGGTTATTTGAACTATATCTACTGAGATAAACACTTAAAAGACTATTTGAGAGAGCTTATGAAAATAAGTTATATAGTTCAACTTTATTTTATCTTTTGTTACATAAATAGCATATACATAAGCACTTATATGATATGCATTTAAACTATTAAGTACTTGGCTAAAATGTTTATCCAAATAGGGACTTATAATCAAAATTATAAGTATAAAACTTGCAATCTTCCTAAATAAGCATCTAATTCCAACAAAATCATAAAAAAACCCAATACTAAACCATCCCTTCAAAAACAAATAACACATCCTCCAAATTAAACCCTAAATCCACAATTCAAAAAGTTTCTAAAAAATTCCACAAATTAACAAACACACATACCTTATTATGCATCAAAAATAAATAGCACAACCAGGCTCCAACTGATCCTTATCAACAAAAGACAAAATTCCAACATAATACTCAGGTCCAACGGACGAAAAAACAATAGCATGATTCTCATCAATAAGTTCTTCAAGTTACCGACACTCATAGGCGAACCTCTTAAAACATCAACCTTAGATCTATCTTCTTCAGCCTTTTCCTCTTGAGGTTTCAACTGCTCTTGATAAGCAACAAACACTTCCTCCATTAACAGATAATCCTTCAACCGCTCTAGAAGGTTCCATTTCTTATTTGTTTCAGTTACCCAAGAAGGATTAAACTACCAGAGTTAGGGATTTTCAAGTTCTTACCAGTGAAATGAGATGTTAGGGATTTCAATGAGTTGTGCAAAAAAGAAAAGAGAGAACAAGTTAGGGTTTGCAAATCAATTAATAAATTTCATTTACCAACAAATTATCACGAAAATAGAACAAATTAGAGAGAGCAAACTAGATAACGACAACGATCGAGAGTGAAACAGAGTGTGAACGAGAGAGAACAAACAAGAGAGAGCGAATGAGAGAGAGAACGAGAGAACATGTGAAGGAGACGTTGAAGTGGCGGCCAGAGAGCTTGAGCGACGACCGAAGATCTCTGAGCGACAGCCGGAGAGGTCTGAGCGACGACCAGAGAGCTCTGAGCGACGGCCAGAGAGCTCTGAGCGACGGCAGCAAACTGATTTGTTGTATGAGTGTTGTAGCAAGTGGAAGAAGAAGAAGGGTTTCTAGATCCAGACTCCTTTAGTTTTTTTAATAAGAAAGTAATAACTTTCCTTTCAGTTTACCTGATTGACAGTAAAAATTATATAAAAATTATAAGTGACACTCTGTCTCTCTATAGCTAAAATTAATTATTGTGACAAATAAGGAGATATCACTAAAAGTTTAGTGTCACAATAGATCTTTTTTCTTGTAGTGTGTCTTAGATCTATTTAGCCATCTTGTTTCTATTAATGTGTTATTCTTTGAATATCCTTCATTTTTTGCTGAATCTCAATCCTTCTTGTTGTTTATGCGAGTCAGATGAATGTTTCTTAATTTAGACCATTACCCACTATGTTCCTTCAACTCCTATTTCGAAAAATAGAGAAATGTAAGCCTGTAGTTTTATAGCATATACAAAGGATCTAAAGATAATTATTTTGGGGCAAATAAAGGATTTAAAGATGAATGAAGAAACTTTATGAAATAGGTCCATGACACAAAAGGCATGTGTTAGATCTATCTAGCCATCTTGTTTCTACTAATGTGTTATTCTTCGAATATCCTTCATTTTTTGCTAAATCTCAATCCTTCGTGCCTATGCGAGATGATTCTTTCTTAATTTAGACAATTACCCATTATGTTCCTTCAACTCCTATTGCTAATTTTCTAATATAAATAGACCATTAAATAATAAATCTATACAATATAATAAATCAATGATGATATTTTGACAACTTTGACAAGTATAACTTAATTAGCGTGATTAGACAAATATAAAGTTTCTATTAATATAAATAATTTAGAAAGACAGAAATAAAACATAACCACATTGTGTAGTTTTTTGAAAGAAAAAAATAAAACTTTCCTTGCATCTTGATATGACAGTTTTTTAGGCGTCTGTTGAGAATTTATTGGTGAATTAAAAAATAAGAAGAAAATTTATTGTATCGTAGATTTATTGAGAAAATAAAGAACATTTTTTTTATAGTTGAAAATTTATTTATGAATTAAAAAAAAAAAATACAATCAATTACACCACCATTTGATAATTTATTCAAATTAATGGTTTTTTAAACATTAAGCACCGCTTCAAATTCTTACCGATAATTTAATTAAAAAATTTATTTTATTTTATGAATTTTTTGTGTGCCTTCAGACTTTTCTTTGTTTTTCGCTATTTTGTTAACTTTTTCTTCCTTTTTTGTCGTAAACTTTTTCTTTTTCCTTTTTTGTCATCCTCTATTTCGGCGCCTCCCGTATAACTATCATTATTATCTCGTCTATACACACTTACCTTATAATTTTCCTTTACCAATTATCTCATCTCTACACAATTCCCTTGTAATTTTCCTTTACCGAAGATTCCTGATTCACTGTTTGTGTTTATCTTAGTGCGATAGATGTTTGAACAAAAACTAAATTTTGTTGCTTCAATTTCTCCAAAAAAATAAATAATAGAATTTGATCGTTAGAGTTGTGCGACTGTGGTTTGTGTTTGATCTGAACGTGATTCTGATTATTGCAGCTCTCTTAAGAGGGGACTCATGGAAGTCGACGATGACAATGATGAAACCAATTCAAAGAATGTGATAAATGTCAAAATTAGAAAGGAGTGAGAATCAAGTTTCATACAAACATAATACTCTTGTTATTTTGTTTTGAATTAAACTCTGGTAGCCTTTGTTTTGGTTAAACTTTGTTAGTTTTGCAATGTTAGATTCATACATTAAATTTCTATCAATTTTCATTTAAGAATATTTGCATGTTATGTTTGTTTGGATATGAATTTACTATTTTTTTTTAATTGTATTAAAAAAATTAATGAAGACTCCAATTGGCAAAATCAATAATTTTAAAGGATTCATGAATGATTCATGAAGACTAACATGCAAATTCAAATATAAAAGATAATCATAGTTTTTTGTGTATTGTAATTGTTTTTTTAATGAGAAAATTATTTATCTTCAGTATTTAAGCTACGACGAGTATTAGTAGAATGAATGATATTTTGCCACTTGATACAATGAAATAAAATTTATATTAATTCATAATTTTTTTTATTATTATAAGTTGTTTATTTTGCTTAATGATAAAATTCAAAACCAATAAAATATATGATAATCGATATCTATAAATTAAAATAACAATATATTTATCATAATTTGTTTCGGTGCGACACACGGATTAGTAGTAACGTGAAAGACATAGAAAATAACACTAACGTCATAGTAAAAACAATCCTCCATTGTCATTGACTGACATTTTAGAGTGCAAACTCAAGAGATTTAGACAATGGTACCCTATAACACACTTACCTTGACCCAATAACGGTCCTTCCTTAATATGTCTCTGGACAATGGTAACCCATAACACAATTACCTTCACCCAATAACGGTCCTTCCATAATATATTAATTCTACATATTAACACTCATCTCAAATCATATTAACTATATCAATAGGAAAATACTCCCTCTGTCCTTTATGATAAGTTCTTTTGTTTTTCATTCTTTTTAAAAAAAAAAATTAATAGGATAGTTAATGTGTTCATTTTGTATTAATTTTCTTAAAATAAATTTTTTATTTAAATGTGTTGAATATGATTTTTCATATTTGAGGACAAATTAGTAGTCCTAATAAGAGGTATTTTTGAAAAAAAATAATAATAAATCTATCTAATAAATAAAAAAAGTGTTTATAATTAACGTTTTTTTTTTGTGTCAAATAGTGCTTATAATTAGAGACTGAGATAATAAATTCATAATTGAGAACAACATATAGTTACACACAAGAATGTGTACCTTTTAATGAAAAATATTCTTACACAAACTCTTCTCGTTACGTTTGCCTTCAATTAATTGTGAGGTAATGAATTACAAACATATAAATGTAGAAAAGAAAACCGACTTCACACTACGTCATCAATCAAAAGTTGTTACATATATTTCATAGTATTTCAATGTAAAAGCAATTAATCGATCAAATCAATTATAAAAATAACTTTTTTATAATAAAATAGATTCAATGTCATTTTATTTCAATGTGATTTCCGAATTAATGTCGAAAGATTTAAAATACTTTTTAAAGAAACAAAATTTCATTAACATTACATTTAGAAACATCTGATTTCCTTTCGAAACCAATTAAAAACAAGAAACAATTGTACCCTAACTATATATGTCATCAATTATATTCTCTAAACCCTCTGCATAAACTCTTGCTTTTTTTCCTTATGGTCACAATACAAATGTCAAACACCCATTAGTCGATCAAATCAATTAAAAATACCAATTAATGAAATAAATAAAAAAATTAAGAGTAGGAACATGTGATGAGAGATTAGTGAGAGGAATTTGAGGGCAAGATAGTGAAGAAGATAAGTTCAATCATTACAAGGACTTCATACTAATATCAGTACGTTAATAAAACAATGTACCTCTACTGGTTGCCGGCCTTTACTATGCATGTCCTCCATGGTTTGATAAGCTAACACATACATGTTTTGCCTACAGAAGTATTTGATAAGAATATTGAAAGTAATGTAATCAGGACTGATCACCAATTCATCCATCTTTCTTAGAGATTCCATTACACTTCCCATTTCACCTGCTCTGCAGAAAGCACAGAGCATTGAATTCATTATTACTACATCATATTTGTTAAATGTAGATTGAAAATTCTTGGCCAACTGCTTTGCCTCTTGAAAATGCTTGGCTCGGCAAAATGCGGATATCATGATACTGTGAGCATAGCCATATCTGCATGTGGGAATTAAATTTGAAAATCACTACCATGTTAAAGGTCACAATCATGAAGAGTTACTAGAAATAAAGCTCAATTTGAAGTTATTATAATATATCTATCATCAGCTCCAAGAATAGATTCCTGCAGAAATTCAAACAAAAACAAATATAATAGCAGGATGTGTTTGTTATTAGAGTTGGCGCAAGAATTATTACCATTGGACAACTCACCTATATATAATTGGACTCACACTTTCTGTCTTTTTCATCTAACTCATTAGTCTAATTCATCTTTTTCTTCTAATCTTACTTTCTACCTCATTCTTGCGCAATTAAGGTTTTGTTTTCTGTTTTCTTCACCACCATCAACAGAGTCACGGTAGATCTTGATCTTACCTGATTCATTATCATATCACATAGAGATTGTGAAGGATCTCCATTGATTTTGTGCAACATTTAAAAATTCAGACATGTAATTAAACCAGAAATATATCCTATATAACAGATATAGAAAGAAAGAGCTGTTGGAATACGTTACTTCATGTGTAGGTGAATCTGATACAGAAAGAATTGCTTTGCATGTTGCGCGTATGACTTGGCAGTAAGAGTGCAATAGGGCATGCGATGATGTCCTTTCAGTCTGTAGGAGATACAGGCAAGAATGGATAGTTTGTGCCAGTGAATGACCCTTGTGCCATGTTGCCTGAAAAATCAAATGACAACTAAACAAAACAAGAAAAACATATAATTAAGACTTTTCTAGTATATAGACAAAGATATTGAATCTGTCCCAAACAAATGTTGCTGCTACTTTTGCATTTTCAAAAAATTCTTTTATACAAAGAAATAAAATGTAGAAAAAAAAAAGTTTAAAGTTGGTAAAATAAACAAAGAAATAAAATAAGATTAATGTTAATAATGTATTACACTTTCCTCAAAAGATTAATTGATCTTAAACTTCATAACAAACTCATTTCAAACCTATTGTAGTTTACTTACTCAAAATACTAGAAATAAAATTACAATAAATGAAGCAAATGAAGCATGTTTGAAAATATTATCCAAAATAATATGAAATATAAGTTATTCTTTCTAAAACGAAATATTATTCAAAATATTTTTCTCTTTTAATACACTCCCCATCCCTCTATAAATATATTTTCCTCTATAAATAAAACACCTGACATAGACAATTGAATATAGAAACCATATAACTTATAAAGAAACTCATATAAGCACATTCAATCTTCATTTTTTTTTTTTCAACAGTAAATAAACAATCAATTTTCATATTACTAATTGGAAACAAAACCAAAACTTCAAAGATGTGAAAACCCTAAACTCGATTAAATGAGATCGAACCTTCATGCAAAAGTGAGTTCTTCACAAGATTTACTACTCTTTCTTTAATATCATGATTTCACATGTATAATATCATGATAAGTGCATGTGCACAAATCAAAGAAAGTAGAAGAAACAACATCATTCTTTCAATGGACCTAGTAAAATTTAGAAAATATGGCAAAGATTCCATTAAAACATAAGTCAGAAAAGCATTATGCCATTCCAAAGCATTTAGGAATAAGATAAAAAAAAAAAAAGAAAAAGAGAGAGAGAACATGATATGTTTCCAATAGGCACAACCATTGAGCTATTCACAACATCATTCCAGAAAATCTTCCAAATAACCTATGTGACGCAGAAAGCAGGGCTTTTGAAAATGATAATGTGCGTCCTTGTTATTTCATTAAATTGCTGTGATGGTTGAGGAAACCAGTCGCAAAGGATGAGCGTGGGCTGTTTTGTCGAAACCGTCGTAACCTATGTGACGCAGTGTTGGAAATTTCTTGTAGTGGTTAAACATCTCTTGTGGGTACATTACAATGCTTATTTTCAGACCACATAAGACTGCTGAACCATTTTGCAGCAAACAAACTTATAAACCAACCAAAAACGTTGTGCATAAATAAGCTAAGCTACTGAAGCAATAAAAAAACTGCTAAGCTAGGCTGAATGTAATCTAAACAATTTGAAGGTTTAGTGGCAACTGTTTAGATTACAATTAATATTAAAATAAAATTGAATATAAATATCAACCAAATAAACTGAAGTTCAACCCAAACACTTGTATTACTAATGATCCACTAGTTTGTCTAATTTTTCAAAGCAACACTTCATGAAAATAGAAAATCAGAATGAGATTGATCAAGAAAATGTTGGTATCAAACGTTCTAGGCTAAACTGTTGAGGAAACTCCGAATTTAAAAGACTATGTGGGAAAAAAAAGATTTATATATATATATATATATATATATATATATATATATATATATATATATATATATATATATATATATATATATATATATATATATATATATATATATATATATATATATTATGATTTGTTCTAATTACAAAGCTCCTAAGGAAAGTTTATGTTAGTTCCCCTCAATTGGTATCAGTACTTCCCAAAATCCCATGGAGTTGTTGTTCTTGCAACATCACATTTGAGCACAACAAAAGTGGAAGCCATACATACTAGAATAAATGAATCATAAAATCAAATTTCAAATCACAACAGGTTCAAGTTGCAAGGGAAATAGAGATTCAAGAATCATAAAAATTACGAAAAGACAAATGGAGGAAAATAACATGATTTTGGAAACAAATTAAAAAGAAAAATCTAAATTATAAATAGATAGCATGAAACATAAAAATCTAAATTATAAATACAAAGGATTTACTCTAAAAATAAAAAGATTTACTCAAACAATAAAAAGATTTTATTACCGTTGAAATTGATTCCCGCGAGAGAGCGCGTATTTCCCTTGTTCTTCTTTTATTATTTGTGATCCAAAGGGTTCTTCAATTTAATTGATTTAGTTACCGTTGAAAAACCAAACCTACAAATGATTGGATCTTTTGTTGGGGATATGTTGCAAATCTTGAGTAAGAAGATGATGAAATTGATGATAATGAATGTTGCACAAATAAATTTTAAAGTGTGTGTATCACACTAAGCTTTAGGTTCGATTCGCCCCCACCAATCTATATATATTGGATTCAAACGGGTTAACCAGCGAATCCCCTTCAATATACTTTGGAATCCTTGAAGTGAATTGCACATTCAAATCAAGCCTATCGATCAATGATAGTTTACAGAATAAAGTTCCTTCATTTACTTTCGTGCACTAGAGAAAAGAATAAATGACTCAGAAATATTTTGGACATAATTTTGACTCATGTAAATGAATTTTGTGTTGTTTTTCTTGTGTTCTTTCTATCTCTAAAATATCTCTATTTATAGATATACTCATACCAATTGGTGAAAGAAAACAACTCTTCAACTCATACCAATTGGTGAAAGAAAATAACTCTTGTGAAAAATTGCAACTTTTGATAACTTAATAGATGCATTGGTTTGAATTAAACCCAATCATTGCAACCACTTGACCAAATGATACATTCAATTATTTAATTTTGCTACATTAATATAGCTATTTAGAAAAATCCAAATATATTTTGGAAATTTTCCTAACAATCCGCCACCAATTTCAAAATATATATAAGTCCATTATTCTGGAAATTTTATGGTTTCAGATAAAAGTATCTTACGATTTGAACCATTACTTAGTAAATTATGTTTTCACTCATCCCCAAATAGATTGGTAGACAAGCTTTGAACCAACCATTCATTAGAACAAGTGTGCATAACTTACACATGAAATCTCGGTACCATTGATCGAATTATAAAAATGACAAATTTGATAAGGCCTTGTGTCTCATATCCTTTTCGTGAGAATTTAAGAGTCAAGATCTTGAACTCTATGAAGCGGCCCACTTCATTCTCATATAGGTGGACTATATCAGAAATGCATCCATAATTATACATTCCAGCAAATATGTGTTATATGTCCATTAAGAGGAGACCTCATCCTACCACTTTTATTTTATGGTCCAAGTACTTTTATCCTTTGGGATGTATCTATTGTCAAGTACTTCAATCACTCTAATAGTGTACTTTCATCATTGAACTCAAGATTTGATGCTACTCAAGTGTGAGTTGACGTTTCCACCATTGGTGATTATCTAGATATGAGCTTGAATCACATCCCTAATGATGTTTTCACCATCATGTCCTTTTTCAGACCTTTCATCAAAGGATCTGCAAGATACTTTTCAATTCTTACAAACACTATGGATATCACTCCATTAAATCATTTACATAGCTATGCATTAAACCAATATGTATTGATTTTCTATTATATTCTTGGTTATATGTTTTTGATAGTGTGTATTGACTATCACAATGTATGGATACTGGTGTCATTGACTTTGGCCAAATTGGTATCTCATACAACAAATTCTTAACCATTCAGCCTCTTTACTACCTGCAACTAGAACAATAAATTTTGCAGCCATGGTGGTGTCGATAATGCAAGTTTGTTTCTTTGAACCCCAAGAAACTACACATCCACCAAGGTTGAAGGTCCATCTACTTGTGGAAGCTTAATCCTCAACATGATTTATTCAACTGACATCTGTATATCCTTGCAAGTATAAAGGATATCCACTATAGATTAAACTATAGTTAATTGTTCCTTTCAAATATTTTAAATCTTTATTAATAACATGTCAATGTTCTTTACTTGGATTGATTGTATACTGACTTAATCTTCCAACAGCATATGTTATATCAGGTATGATACAAGTCATGACTTAAATCAAACATCCGATTACATTTTATATTCTTGATAGTGTTGACCAATTATCACCAATCCATGACCCTTTTTTTTTTCTTTTTTTTCTTCTTTCTTTTATTTAATCTCCTCATATTGTATTACATACAATTTATAAACATTTCAATTATCACAAACACAGACTTTTGTGTCATTCTACCTTTTACCATATTTAATAAGCATCTCAATTTAAAATTCTAATTCTCTTTTTAATATATCTATATTCAAGATATAAAACATTGAGTGCATTCAATATATACTACCATAAGTTAACAAAGCATGATCATAAAATTTTTTCATAATCAAATATTATAAGGTGGATTCAAACATATAAGTCATCTACTTCTTAACAAATAAGAATTTATTTCATTTCTATTAAAGAATCATACCTTCATAGTTATATTATAACTAATATATGTATCATAAATTCTATTTGTTAATTCAAATTTTATATTTAAATATGTTCAATGGTAAATCCAAATAAGTATCACAATAGAAAATAAAAAAATGGATAAAATCATTAAGATTTTCTATTAGTTTCTTCCATGAACATTTGTCAACTTACAATAATTCAAAATAGATCTAAATTATTTTCATATATCAAGGCAAACAAGAAACATTTACTTTCATATCATCATGCATGAGATCACAAACTCTAAATTTTAAAAAATTTCTTACATTTATCAACAATTTCATTACAGCATAAAATTGATGCATGATAACTCATATAGATTATAAAAAATCAAATCTAACATGTGGTTATTGGTTACTTAAAATGGGTTTTAGAGGATCTAAAATAAACTCATGACACTTTAGAAAAACAACCTTTAAATTATATCACCAAACTATTAATATTTGAGTAAGACCACGAACTATGTAACCCACTTCAAAACAATATAAGGACGTATGGTAATCATATTTAAAAATAACTCAAAATATATTATCAATAAAATTATAGACACTTAAACAATTTTAACATTTAGTGTTTAGTTTATTTATCAAATATTAGACATTGTCCGATTTGTGGTTCAATTCCAACAGTCACACGGTTTCAATTTTCCTTTCTTTAAATTATTAAAATTAAAACTAATCCTTTTGGGTTTCTCTTGCAACTCCAGAGTTTTTGACAGCATATACAACTAAATCGTTCAGGCAACACATGCTTTAAAATTTCACCTATACAATTTTGAATTTTATTTTTTGACTAAATAAAATTTCAACACTTCAACTATCATGCTCAACACATAAATTAAATAGACCGAACAATTATGTTGCAGTAATTAAAAAATAAATAACATTTAACATAATCATAAACCAATATTATTTTAAGACGTTGTATATGAATTGATAACATTAAACACATCATATATTTATTTAAAATTACTATGTACCTTTCACCATACTCATGAAAGTTCTTTTTCTTTCAAAGTTGCAATCATAAATAAATAAAACAATCAAAAATCGAACCTAAAGATTGTTGGATCTTTTGTTGGGGATATGCTACAAATCTTGAGTAAGAAGATGATGAAATTGATGATAATGAAGGTTGCACAAATAAATTTCATAGCATATGCATCACACTAAGCTTTAGGTTCGCCCCCACATATATATTGGATGCAAATGGGTTAACCGGTGAATCCCCTTCAGGATACTTTGGAATCGTTGAAGTGAACTTCACATTCACATCAAGTCTATCGATCAATGATAGTTTACAAAATAAAGTTCCTTCATTTACTCTCGTGCACTAGAGAAAAGAAGAAATGACTCAGAAATATTTTTGACATTATTTTGACTCATGTAAATGAATTTTGTGTTGTTTTTCTTGTGTTCTTTATGCCTCTAAAATATCTCTATTTATAGAGATACTCATATCAATTGGTGAAACAAAACAACTCTTCAACTCATACTAATTGGTGAAAGAAAACAACTCTTGTGAAAGATTGCAACTTTTGATAACTTAATAGATGCATTGGTTTAAATTAAACCCAATCATTGCAACCACTTGACCAAGTGATACATTCAATTATTTAATTTTACTACATTAATATAGCTATTTAGAAAAATCCAAATATATTTTGAAAATTTCCCTAACACAAATTACCTATGAATTAGGGCACTTCTCTTTATTGTTGCATTAATTCCTATTCTTCTTCTGCAAGCTGTCCTCTTGAGATCAATCGAAAGTTGTCCTTATTGCCTTCGTCGTTTAAGAGTTCTTCCCACACTCTCTTCCACCTTCACTGCCATCCATTGTGTCAACATTGCTTGTGTTGATTCATTCTTGATCTTTCTCTATCTAAGGTTGGTTTTTCAATCACAATCATAGTTTTCTTTTCTTTTTAACTTTTTAACTTTTTTTTCCTGATGAAATGAAACATGTTTCTCTAATTTGACATTTTTTTCTTATTACTTTTAATATTTTATTTTATGTATCTATATTTTTGCCAATCCTATCGGTCTGTGTGGTTCTTGCAGTATGGCTTCCTGCTTACTTTATTTAATTTTTTTCTTAATTTTTTCAGTGCAAAACAAAGGAAATAAACTTTAATTTGGAGAAATGGAACCACAACAACATTATAGAAGATTTGTTGTATTGGGAGAAAATGGAAGAGCCACGATTGAATTGTTTTATCCTATTATCAATGGTGTTTATGAAATGATTCCTGCTATTCCTTTTCGCACTCGTAATAGAAACATCATTTTCTCACATATGTGTATCGAAGATGATCAATTTATTCTTTGTGGAAGCAACAAAAACTATATTAATGAGGTTCAACTCAAGATGTCATACCAATTTATGGTCAAGATGGCCACTACGTTATTCAAGAAAATAACTTCAATGAAAATAATCAAATTCCGACAAGAAGAATAACAAACGTTGAAGTTACCCGAAGATGCTCTATTCAGAATCTTGAAAGAATTAGAATTTATGAAGAAACTACTGCTGAGACTTTAACATGTTCCATATGTCTTGAGGAGTTTGTCTTTGGATCGAAGTCATTCGTTTGCCTAGTCCATGTTCACACATTTATCACGAAAATTGTATTATGAGATGGCTCAATAGGTCAAACACATTCCCTTTGTGTCGTACACCTATCTCATGTATTCTATTGTTTTGTTAATAGAAAAGTTTTCTTTTTGTTATATTTGAGTATTTTTTTTACTTTCGTCTCTTCTATTTTCTATCCTTTTAATTTAACTATTATATTAGTGAATATATGGTATTCTATATATGACATCAATTCATTCTATACCATAAACAAGTTTATTTTTATAATTATTTCGATAAATTTCATCACAAAATATCAATGAATATTACTTATTTAAATTAATCAAATAATATTATACTATTAGTTAACTTGTTAAATTCCGATATCAAATGTAGTCAACATCAATAATAAAAACATAACTAATCCATGTATGTTTCTAAATATTTTTAAAGAAATTCAATTTAGAGCATCCAAGAATATGGTTGGAAAGTAAAACAATTATCATTAAAGGATTAGTGACATGAAATAACGAAAAAATAAACAAATATTGCACTCTATCATCTACGACCGTGTTATCAATTAAAATTATTTAGACTTAGAATATGTAACTTGAATTTCATACAAAATTGAAAAATTAATCTTATGTTTGGTCTTTCGATAAGTTTGTAAAAGCTATATCTTGTTTATGTTCTCACTTCAGATATTCGTTTAACTAATCTTTGTAGGAAATATCTTCTAAATCAGTATTTCATCCCTATTTTTTATAGTTGTAATTCATTCATATCTATCACATCTTCATAAGTAAATCTCGCTTTAATTCTACTATAATACTCTTATATTCAACTAAGCAATCATCTTAATTAACAATCCATATACTAAAGAAGGACTTATACAATGTTTTATTAAGCTTTTAACAATATTTTTAAGCGATGTAGATTCATGTGTTGTTATAGATAATAATAAATTATTTCAACAACACTTTTTCTCTTAAAGCATTGTTATAACATGCCATTTTGACAACACTTTTGTCACGACCTAAAAATTTAATGTCGTGACCGGCGCACAAGCTATACTCCTAGCCTGGCAAGCCTATCAACTAACTTCACAATTAAATAAATAAATCGCTCTTTAACCATTTAAAAATATATATATGTTTTTTTTTCTCGAAATTTCGACAGAGTATCCTCTGTAATTTCAACATTTCCAAATTTATAAAATTCCTGTTTAACTTTCAATTCAGTCATAATTCAAATAACATAATCAAATTGCGTAATACACTTCCAAAAAATATTTACTTTCTAGACTCCAAAATAGCTGCAATTTACATAGACTCAACAGACGTTACAAAAAAATGGTCCTCGATCAAAGAGGCCTACCAAAAAGAAATATGTTGAGACTTGAATCAAATAACAGATTTTCTACTCAGCTGTCTGCGAATCTGAAAAAATTAAGCAACATAAGGGGTAAGTCGCAAACACTTAGTGAGGAGACAACAACCACCATCAATTAGAAGGGAAATACAAAAAGGCACGAATAACTGCTTTACAATCGGGCGACAATTATGTTAAACAATATTACTTGAAAATCTAGAAAAAATTTCTATATTTAAATATATAAACATATATAGTCATCAAACTTATAATTTAATCGTTTGACAGAAATATTAAAAATCCAGTTAATAACAAAACGAAATTAAAATGAACAACCTTAAAATCATCATAAAAATCAAACAAATAACTATACAAATTTTTAGAACCAAGAGGCGGCTTTATCTCATTGATAGCCCTTTCCTCCTAAGGGTGGCCTTTCCCTTAGGGGCGGCTCCATCTAAGGATGACCCTCTCCTCTCAATCCCGCAACGCATTATCAAGTATCAATTAGGGAGCTTACCACTACAAGAAAAACACATATTTGTGGCCAACTTTATAAATATTTTGTGGCCTAATAAAACCCTCACAAATTTGTGGCCGAAAAAGCCCTCACAAAGGCTAAAATTGAAATTGGTCATTTTTTGTGGCTGAAAAAACCCTCACAAATTTTTAAATATTTAACTGGATTTTGTGGCTGCCTAAGCCCTCACAAAATCACAACATTTTGATTTTGTGAGGGCTTAGGCAGCCACAAAATCCAGTTAAATATTTCTGGATTTTGTGAGGGCTTTTACAGCCACAAAAAATGCATTTGTGAGGGCCAAATCCGTCACAAAGGAGTGAATTGACCAGTGGCATTTGTGGCTGCAAAGGCCGCCACAAAGAAATGAGCACGTGGAATTTGTGGCTGCAAAGGCCGCCACAAATGCTCAAGCAACACTATATATATTTCTCCCCCTCCTACTTCATTTTTTCACATCCAACTTCTCTCTAAAACCTCATTCTAACTATTCTTTCCTCCTTCTCTCTACACAAAATTACTCTTAAGCTTCATTTAAATATAATTATAATTATTAATTTAAATATTTAAATATTTAAGTATTTTATTATTAATAATTTAAATATTTTTTTATTAATTTAAATATTTTATTATTTAAATTAATCTTTAATGTAATTATTAATCTTTATTTTTAATTTAAATATTTTATTTTAAATTTTTAATTATATTAAAATTAGTTTATTATATATTACATTTAATTTATAATTACATTATATTTTAAATTTAATTTAAATTTTAATTTAATTATAATTTAAATTTTAATATTATAATTATATTAATTTATTATATATAATATTATAATAAACTATTAATTTTGAATTTAAAAATTAATTTATCAAATACAAATTATTTTGTGGTGGCCTAAGCCCTCACAAAATATATTAATTTTTAATTACGTTGGCATTTGTGGCGGCCAAAAGCCCTCACAAAGGTCCAGTCAGCAAATTCAGCCTGTCCTTTGTGGCGGCCTATGCCCTCACAAAGACAGACTTTTGTGGCTGCAAAAGCCCTCACAAATGCCTGTCTTTTGTGGCTGCAAAAGCCCTCACAAATGTCAACCTGTTTCAGGCACTTTGTGGCTGCAAAAGCCCTCACAAAATTTTGTGATCAGCTTCTTTGTGGCTGCCAAAAGCCCTCACAAAAGCCACCTTTGTGGCTGTTTTTTTTCCCTTTGTGAGGGCTTTTGGCCCTCACAAAATCCATCTATTCTTGTAGTGTACATCTCGTTGATAGCCCTCTCCTCCTACTGATGACCTTTCTCTTAGGGGCGACTCCATCTAACGGGTAACTCTCCCTAATCAACACGAGGTAACTAGGTGCACCTAACACAGTTAACGATTTAATAACTATAACACCGATTTCCCAAAACACGCATTTAAAATCATTTCATTGTAATTCATGGAAAATATATTCAATCGCATAACAAATCAATATTTAAATACTTTAACTCATACCTAAATCCAACTAATAACATATTATATAACAAAAACCATTAAATTAAATAATTGACGAAATCGAGATAAATTTCAAAGGTTGTGTTCCCCAAATTTTTCAATAAATACTTTAATATAGAAAACAAGTAGAATAATAATAATAGCATTATAAAAATATATGACGACAATCGTCGTCAACTCACAGCTATGGAGAATCGTCTAAGTTTGATCTTCAACAACTCTCAGAATAGCCGGCAGGGTCTTAGTTGACAAATCTGAGTGTCAAAAATATTTCCAAGACTTTAGAAAAATTATTCTAAAGTTTAGCTAACTCTAGGAAACTATAAAAATCGTTTAAATCTACTCTAAGCATAAAATAAGGTTTTTATTCAAAAATACATTTTTCTATATATTCATACTAGCATTAGAGTTATGCATTTACCTCAATGAATCTCAATAAACAACTCTCAAGAGATGGGTACCCCTTTTCCTTCCTTAGAACACAAACCCTAACCCAAAAATGACAACCAAAATAATTTGTAAGAGTATGAGAAATTGTGCTTGTGGGGATGTTAAATCCCTTTTAAGGGTTGAGGGTTTGAGTAATAAAGTGAGAAGAAGCAAGGGGAAAGGAAGGAAAAGAAAGAAAGAAAAAAAAAAAAAAAAGCAACAAAAATGGGGGAGGGGAGTGTGTCGAGAGGGAGAGAGAGAAGAAATAAAAGAAAATGAGGGAGTGAGATGGAAAGAGAGTGAGAATGAGTGGAGTTAATTTGTTTTTATTTATTATTATTAATTATTATTATTATATTTAAAAAAAAAATTTGGCACAGACGTGTCAACTTCTTTCTAAAATCATTCTTATAGTTTATTCTTTGGCAGCACTTGTTTGCTTTAAGCGATGCATAGTCTATCTTTTGCATGTGCTTCTATCTAAATTTGGATTCATATTTTGTTTAATTTTTAAATAAATTATAATAAAAAAAACAATTAGTTTTTCATGAAATAACAAAAAAAATTATAAAATAGTGTACTTCATTAAATTTAAAATAAAAATGATTAAATGTAGTTTTAGTCCTCCTATTTTGCTAAAAATTAATTTTGAATCCCCAATTTTTAAAATTATCTCAATTTCATAACTTATTGTCTTTTTGTCTCCTCTAGTTTTTAATTTTTATGGTGGGGCCCGAAAAATAAACGTCGGGCGTCCAAAATGGAATTATACAAAATGTTAAATTTTGGGTTCAGACGTATTTATTCAAATCAATGCCAGTTAATTTAGAATATGTAACTAGAATTAGTAAATATTTGGTGTACACTCGTTCATTCATTTTACTCTTTGAAATAGATAGAAATAGATGAACTGATATGATAGATGTAATATATTAATAATTTAATATGAATATAGATCAAGAAAATCTGAAGTGTGAAATGTGTGTATAAAAATTGAACTCAAATCCCTTAACTTTCAAAAAGTAAATACATATATTTTATTAACTATTAAATATATGACATTAACCATTTTAGAGTAGTTTTTTAATCATTAAATAAAGGTAATCTAAATTGATTAATGTCTTATATTTTAATGGTTAATGAGATATATTTTAGATAAATATTAATGATTTATATTTTAATAGTTAATAAAATAAATTTGTATATTTGTCAATGTCTTAATTATAAAAAAAAAAAAAATTAAGTTTTAAAAAAAATTACTGATCTGTGTAAATAAATGAACAGTACATATTGTGTAAACTGTAGTAAAAAAAAATACTAAATATTACTTTTTAATTATACAACGTTCATAATTTTTTTAACAAAACACTTGATAGCATTTTTTTGTTAATAGTGGTGGTCTCTTTGAATTTGAACTTTGTTGTTACTAGTCAACCTTTGAGTAGTTAATACTTAATAGTAGTGGTGGTATATTATTGTTAATGCTATCTTTTACTTTATAGCTATAACATTAACAAGAGACCTTTACCACAAACCAAGTAATAATATTTTGTTTGTTATTTCTTAAAATAATACTACTACTTCTTTTAGCTATATATCACCATGAAGTTACACACACCACCACCATGGTCATCTCTTCCTCTACACTGTCATCATCATTAGAATTATAATATTCACTACCTTCAGTCTCTTCCTCAGATAATAAAACACCATTCAATTCCTAACATTAAAAATTCAACGTCAATAAACTCAATCAATGAGTTATTCTCTGGAAAGTAAAATTAAATGTACCTCAACATTCATGAACTTGTTTGAAGTTGGTGCTTCACATGAATCAACATTTTATAAATTCGCCATTCAAGAATACAAATTATATAAAAACCTAGATTCAAATAACCAAATCATTTTGTTAATCAACCAATAACAGAACTTCAATAAACAAAATTATTCAATCATCTTGGTACAATTTTGAATCTTTAATGATGAACAATGTTGAAATTAAGTAGAAATTTATTAATTCTGAAATAAACCAAATTTGCTTACCTTGCACTCACACAGGGTCGAATCTTCATAATCCTCAAAGACATCGTGTGTTTGTGATTGCGTTAGTCATAGAAGAGTTTCTATTGCTATGAATGTATGAGTTATGGTTTCAACATTCTAACAATTATGGATGGGTTTCTATTGCTATGAATGTATGAATTTTGGTGAGTTTTAGGTTTAATTTTAACTATAATAAATAGAAAGAAAAAAAAAAGTTTCTAAATAAAATTTGAAAGAATTGGGGCCAAATTATGTTGTGAAAAAAAAATGTTGAGGTGTCAAATTTGTATTTCACGTTACCGATAAAATTGGCTATTCTGGCTAACTTTTTCCTTTGTAAGGTACACAAAGTGTTCCATTTGTGTAGGTTAAAGGCCACCTTCTAACTTCTAAGGTGCCAAATACACCAAGTTTTTGCCAACCAATTAAGATGTCTTACCTTTTTACTTCTACTACATTTCACTATCATGTTAAATAGTTCAACGTTTTCGAGCACATCTTGTATCATTTGGAAATCAAAACCAACCCATTTGGATGGCCAACATTTTCAACAGCTGTGAAACAAATCACACAAAAAATTCCAAATAATCTCTGATGTTACCTTTTTTTTTAAGGTTGTCTCGATGTAAGCAAGCTGCCAACAACGAAAGAGAAGAATAAAAATGAAATGGGCCAGCAAAGTATATATTCTAGAAGATGTGAGTCAGCAAGAGGAATTCAATGCTGTTACGGGGGAGCCGAAAATCCAGGATGCTGGTAGAGGAATGAGAAAGAAAAGAACCAACTCAATGCTAAAAGGATTTGTGAGATGAGTAGTATAAATTTGGTGAGGATAATTCTCTTTATTGTATAATTGTGGGAATAACTCCTTCGTTGTAACACTTCCATTTCATTCAATTTCACCACTTTCCATCGATCTTAACATAGACTAAGGAAATAGTAAGAATCTTGCATGCTAACATCCTTATAATTAATGTATGGTGAAAGGGTAGATCTCACTTTTTGGATACAATATTGATCTCATTGAAGAAAGCAAGAGAGAGGGTGAACACCGCTTACATCTCCAAATCTTGATTTTTAAAAATTTGTTGTTCTTTTTCATTTATGGCATCATCATCTTTTTCTTAGTCAAATGCAAAACTAAATTGTTTTTATTTTATTTCATTATTTAGTTTAAATTCAACTTTAATCGTCTTATTTTATTAAATTCATAAAAAAAAATAGTTCCTTTTTTGAAAATTGAACTTTTTTATCCTCTATATTTACGTTTATTACAGTTTTTATTCCAATTGTTATATTTAGTTAGAATTATTAAGAATATTGTTTTGTATTACATTCATGTACTGTCTTTATATATACACAAGGATGGATCAATTTGGTCCTCAAATTATGTAAATAATAATTACAGGAGTAATGAAAATAAATACGATAATTGAATGAAATAACAGAATAAAAGTATAAAAGTAAAGGAAGTTCAATTTTAATGGAGAAAAATAATTTTTGTAAATTTGATAAAATAAAAAATACAATTAAATTTAATTATTTTAAAAAAATTAATTGTTAAGTCAATTATTTATAGTCATGTCAAAAAAAATGTTGATTGTTCTCCACATCAACAGTTTTGCAAAATTAAATTTCATGGAAATCTAAAATAATAGAGATAAAATCCAAAAAAGAAAAATCTAAAATGATAGAGATAAAATCCAAAAAAAAAAACTATTTATAGATACTAAAATTATATTCTCCTTATATTACAAAGACAAAAAATACTATAATTTTACTCAATTCATTCATTTTTGTTTAATTACACCCAAATAAATTACATGTACATGAACTTAGTTCACTTATATTATAAATTAAGTTCACATAACGTATTATAACTAAAAAAAACTGAGGTGATACCAACGTCAATAAAACACTATTGGCAAGTGCCGGCACCCTTATATTTTTAAATTTCTTTTATATATATATATATATATATATATATATATATATATATATATATATATATATATAATAACTAACAATATATTATCAAAATAATAGTGATAAATTATTAAAATATCATTAAACTCTTGGTTTTTGAGTAATTTTTGCTTCTCTTCCTATCTCTCTTATATTTGTTTTCTACTCTCTTTTATAATTTATACTACTAAAATATAATAAACTAACTAATCTCGAAGCAACAAACTTTAACACTTTTTCATGTTAATAATTGATATATATGATATAGTGTGATACTATTTTTTAATTGTAAATTGTTTTAATTAATTTGTGTATTTTTTTTATGAGTGACACAATATTTAAACATAAAAAAATTGATAATTTTTCAAGAAGAAATTTTTTGACAAAGATGAAAATTATAAAATAGATATATTTTATTTGATTGAATTGTGAAAATTGTGTGACTTGTGAAAATTGAAATTCTAATTTTTTTTAACTTGTCTACTATGTATGAATTGTGTGATACTCTGAAAAAAACTATATAACTTTTGAAAATTTCAATTATAATATTTCAGTTAATACTTGTTACTCTCCGGCTCCCCCAAATATTTTGTGCAAGATCCGCCACTGCTTACTAGCAATACCTACTACTAACATGATTATTCAAAAAAACTGTTCATTGTACGAAAGAAATTGTTTAATTTTAAAAAACTCAACAAGCCACCACATTAAGTTCTAGTAAGAATATATAAGTTGCTTAGTTTCTGCTACCTATTAAAGGCATCGCGTTGGAGATGCTCTCAAATTGGTGTAACATAATTCACCAGTTTCTAGTGTTTGGGTTAAGTTCGGCCTACTTAACATGTGCGAAAGAAACAAGAATAGAAAGAAATATCAAACACTGATTACCAAAAATGAAGAAAATAAGCATATGCACATATACTATTCTAATAACCTCCGAAGGCTAGGGCAAGTGGTTAGTATGCGGTGTATCTGCGTGTTGTAAATCTTAGGATACATTGTCCGATTCCTACTTCTAACAAAAACCTACTATTCTAAGGCCATGTGCAAATTCCCCGTCATAGTATGGGGAAATGAGTTGAGTCACAAACAAGCTAAATATATAATCTGTCCATAGTTTATATACCTATACCTAATTTTATTCTAATTCAAGTTCTCTCCCATCTCTTAATATTTGAGGGTTTCACCCCACCAAGTCCTGAAAATCCCACAAAATATGCACTGTCAGACACTGATCTTCCACCATATACCATAGATTTTTTGTCATTGCATGAAGTTTCACGATGAAAAATTCTTACCATGAGCTTCAAAGCCTGGTGGAGCATCGAGTATGTCTAACATTTTACGATATTTCTTGATAGGGCTCCATGAGGATGGGTCAGAAGAATGCTCAGACTTTATTTTCTTATCAAGATTTTCAGACAAACCACAATATAAATTCAAATCGCTTGAAGGGATTAAGGTCTTTTCTTCTACCCTCTTAAAAGTGGTGCTCGGAAGAGATGTTCCTTCCAAAGATAACTGAGAGAGATTACTGGAATTGTCATTCAGAACATGATCAATTCTTCCCACCACGTCATTTCCTCCCATCATATCAATATCCATATCAACAGGCTCCATGTCCGTGAAAATTTCATTAGCAATCGAAGCTTTTTTTGAGCGAAAAACTCCCCACAGGAAATATCCTTCATTCACTGCAGCAATAATACCTGTGAAAATTGATTTATGTTATTTTCATTAAACCACATAGCAATTACAAATGCTAATTTGGCCATGCAGGCTAAAAGGACACCTCAATTTGATTTTTAATAATCATTACTCATGAATAAGGATTGAAGTCTGGTGTGTTGTTATGAAGGCTTTTTAAATTTGATAGTGTCATTAAGAAGCAAAATTAGCAATTGGTTATAACTTCGAAAAACGTTACAGAATATTGTCATATATTGAGGAGGTGATTCCTGAAAGGGAAGTTGTACATCTGAAACATAAAACATTATTTTTTTCATGTCATACACATCAAATACAACTTAGGAATATCTATTCACCACTAGTAATTCAGATTTAGATGCCATATTATACATAATATATGACTTATAGTGAAATACAAGTTATATACAATAAACATGATGTTGAACCAGAAAATTCTAACTCTCAATCTGTTATGAACAATCTCAATGTTCTTCTTTGCGCAAGGTTTACCTTCACTCACATTCACACAAAAGTTGAAAGAATAAGAACACGCATTTGATGACAGAGTTCAGCCACAATGTGACACACATCTCCGGGACTTAGCACCGCCTTGTCCACTTTATTCAAGAATCAATCAATTTGAGGAAATTACAGGTTTCAGCTCTCACCCCCCTCACCAAGTGTTCTACCCTTGTCCCTTAGTGCACCTCTGTTTTATCCTACCACTCCCCAAAACCCTGTGCAAAAACTGTTGCAAACTATGTCTCTATTTGCTGAGTCAATCAGCTTATATACAAGAGAATGAGGGGGAAGGGATTGCAACTGAAAAGCAGTTAGCATAACAACTGCCTAACTGTCAGTTTCAGCACTAACAGAAAACTAACACAACAAAATAACTAATTTCATATGCCACATGCTTAACACATGACATGGAAGTTTGTCTCTTTCATATATGACTATGGTCAGGGTCAGGGTAGAATACCAAAGTATCCATTCTGGACTGACAGTTTGAAAAAAATACTCTTATGGATCCACGTGAGTAGACATCTTAATACACATACCTTTTGGGTAACTACCTAAGTACCCATTGTAATTATACTCGTACCCATTATCCGCATTGAAACTAAAATAAATTGATAAATCACAAAAACCATATCATTTCAACACAATTAATTAAGAAATTATTATATGTTCATCAATATTGAATAATGAAAATAATAAACTAAATATTTAACTTACCCAAATCCATAAACATTCAAGTAATAAATTCATAAATTTTCAAGTGTTATATCATCCAAGACTTGTATAAAAATGGTACATCATACGAATTCATTACAATTTTCTTTTTATTATAATGTTAGATTGTTAGTTAATTGTAGTGACACAATGTTAGATGAGGAAACTGTTCAAGGTCAATCACCTGTACGACATTATTTCAACGAGAATGTTGCACATTTTGAATGAATTAGGAACAAGAAAAATGATTTTACTGAAGTATATTTATATAAA
>JBBPBR010000004.1:15391102-15449611 GCA_037974775.1 Cicer pinnatifidum
TAATAATAATAATAATAATAATAATAATAATAATAATAATAATAATAATAATAATAATAATAATAATAATAAATGGCTTAAAAGAACTTTAGTTTGTATATTTAGAACTTTAGTTTGTATATTTAGTTTTGTAACATAAATATTATTAAACATGATAAAGTTCATATCTTTGATAACATCTTTTGAGTTGTATTTGCATTACATAAATATATATACACAAATTTTACATAGTAATATAAATAAAATGTAACAACTAAATGGCTTAAATGCACTTTTGGAAATAGGAGGATCAAAATTGCTAATTGTCAATAGTGTTGATTTTGCAATAGTCTTCTTAAATGGGTGTGGGGTTAAATGGGTGTGGGGCAAGGTGGGTACCCGTAACTTAATCCATAATGCTGATTTTATACCCTACTTGTATTGTGGGTTTTTTTTCAGATACCCAATAGGTTTAAGTCCAATTGTCATCCCTACTTTCAAATGCCTTGCATAATCTTATTTTATTTTATTAATTAAAAATATTGCATGTATAATTTATTATTTTGTGAATAGAATTTTAAATTGGTCTTTGTTGCTGCAAATCAGTAATATTTTACAAGTAGGAATAGTATCAGCTTTAATAAATTTGTTAGCAGCTCAATTTAAAATAGCTACAAGCAAATCATTTATGCAAAAGTAGCTCACATCCAAGGCATGTATGATATCCTTCTCATATTTGAAGACAATTTGAAAAGTAAGACAATCAAGTTGTTACAACTGGTTGCGTAACTCATCATTGGAGAATCTTATCTTATAATGCAACAAAACAAACTTAAATAAATCCAATAATTGTTTACTCATACAACATTGCAAATGGTAAATTTTTAATGTGAAATAGAAAAATTTGTTGCACTACCTTAACTCTTGTGACTGCAAGTGTTGCACAAATAGAAATAGATGAGACTAAGCCTTTTTTAAAAAGAAAATGTGACTGAACTTCGTAAGTAAGCTATCTTGTAGCAAAAAGATAAATTTTGGAGTTGTATTCACAAAAAACAATATCTACATGCAGGAAAATAAAATTATGCAAGTCGTTCTTCGACTCTCATTAAGATAAACTTCCAAATTGTGTTCTATATAGCATGTATTTTCACTTAAAAATTAAACAGTTTTATATCTCATATATGAATTGTAAAATATAGCACTTATAATTTCAAGTCTAATGTAGCATTTACAACTTATAGGGGTGAATAAATATTACAAAGTTGTAGGCATACAACTTGAAATGATATAATGCCCCACTCTTCAGATATCCAAATGACACTTTTATGATGATAATATATTTTCAACAATGATACTCATTCAACACCCCATTTTATCTGCATCTCTTTCTTACTATCAGATTTATCACATTACTCTCTTTATCTCTTTCTCGCTCAAGATGTATACACCCAATGGGGTATACACCGGAAAGTTTTCTTATATTTATGCACTAAACTAGTTTCGCCTAAATTACACTATGTAGATATAAAGACCATTGTAATGAATGGTTAGAACAAACCAAATGCATGAAACAGTAAATGTACGTACCCCTTGAGTCCTCATTAAGCTGATGCGAGGTAAAGATCAACAACTCAACTCCATCAATAAAACTTCTCAACATTGAGTTTTCAGCATTCATAAACTTAAATAGGCTATTTAAGTTCTTTCTGGATCTATACTCAATTGAAAACACAATGTATAAGTAGCTTAATCAATGAATAATAGCTTGACACAAATAATAAAAATGAAAAGAAAAAGTATCAGCATAGGAAGCAAAAGCTTACCTCTCACTGTTATCTGATGGAAAGAAATATAATGCTATATCTTGAAGACTGGGAGAACAGTCCTGGAATGCATCAGTCAAGCCATTCAAAGCAGGCAGTGATTCCAGTTGCAGGACTGAGGGCATTTTGCTTGAAAGCTCATATGCTTTCCTATGAATAATGCATGGAGGTTGGGCCTCAAACCCGTCATAAAATTCACCAGATAAAGCTGCTTGAAGAATTTGGAATTGACCACTAGAAAATGGTCGCCATCATATGAAATTTCATGTTAATAAAACTGAAAATTGCAGGTGTCAAACAATACTTGCAAAAAATTCGTCAATTGATAGAAAGTAGCACTAGGAATCTAAGTCCCTTTGATACCCTTAGGGACTTCTATGAAAACTCAAATAACTTAGGAATCTAAGTCCCCGTTTACTTTTGTGAAAATATTTTCTATTTTCTTTTTCTAAAATTTGTGCTAAACTTACTTGTTAATAAGGAGTTAAGAGACTCTCTTAATGTGAACAATTGTCTACATTTCTAGAAACAATAAAAATGTCAAAAAACTGTTTTTATTATTTTCGAAAATGCATATTCATTAACTACCATTTCATCTTCTCCCCATAACAATGATTCATTTCAAGAGTCTCTCATCAAGATAAAATGAACTCAAATTTTAAAAAATGATAACACAGTGTTTTCATCAAAGTAAACGGGGCCTAATTGGTCTATATGCCCCTATAGCTACTTCTAATTTTAAAAAAAACCCTATGGATTTGCAATTTTTGAGAATCTCGTGCCATTAATAAATAAAAACCTGCTTCCAAATTTCAGAAGTCTAACTGACAAACTTTTAAAATGTGACCTATTTGAAAAATTAGTGAAACTATAGGCACCTAAAGAGTAACTTGACCTACGTGTTTTAAGAAAAAACATCCATTGTTTGAATTTGTGATGATTTGTCAAAATCAATGAAAACCTCACATATTGTCATCAACCCTCCCTTGCATCCACCAAGACAAAAGTAAATTTTTTTGAAACTCTGGTACTAAATTCAGATTCTTACAAAATGATGATTCACTCCAAAAATTTTCAATAAAATCAACATAAATAAAATCAGCTTAACAAAAGATAGAGAAATATAGTATATATGTTAATCAATTCCATCTTTTAGCAACACAAGTCCACTGCATCCAATAAGTTGTTTCATACATAAAAGAAATTCAGGAGTCATATTTCTACAAAAATAATTCGTTGAATATCCTTGATTAAATTTTGTTGTAGATCCCTCAAGTTTGACAAACTCTCTAAATAAGGTTCTACACCCTCTGTTTCAAAAAAAGTTTCATTTAAGGTTTTTTCACTCATATTAAAAAATGCAATAATTAAAATAAAGAGATTAATCATTTTAGCAAATTATTTTTATTGTTTACTAGTGTGTTTTCCACCATCGTAAATGCAAAGTGTAATGAACGCTTTGGAAGTAGTGTACATAGCATTGATTGGAGTGCACAATTGAAAAAAAAAACATAAAATTAAAAATAGCATTCATTTTAAAACAATTTTTTTTTTGAAGTAACATTCATTTTGAAATGGAGGGAGTACAATTTAAAATTTTATAATGGGTCCCTACCGGAAAACATTGTTGAGACTTCGTTATCCTTTTGTTACCCTATAGGGATTTATGAAAATTCAAATAGATAGGATCTAATTGGCAGAAATTGTGGTTCTATACGTCCCTATAGTTTCTTTAAATTTTCAAGTTCCCTTATGGATTAGCAATTGTTGAGAATTTCAATGCAAATAACAAATAAAAGCTTGCTTTAAATTTTTCAGAAGTCTAAGGAACCATGTAACACTTTAAACTATACGCCAACTATAGAGCAACGTAACCTACATCCTCACCACTTTATGTTTTGACAAGAACATCCATGTTTTCAATTTGTGATGATTTGACCTTAAAAGCCAACATGTTTGTATATGTCAAGAGGAATTATATTTTCCACCCAAAGGGAAGGGTCAAAATCTTTTTCAAAGACATAAATATTAAAAAATCATAGAAATTGAAAATATAGTTCAAAAGTACATATATGTAAACATAAAATGTTTACTTACACAAGCCCCTTACGTAGTCATTTTCTTAGACTACTTCAATAATGCCATTTTAAACAGTAATAGATTAAACTGCAAGGAAATCTGAGTTTCATTCCACTAGCCACTACAAATTGGAATTTGCTGAGCATTTGCCAGTAAAGGCCGTTAAAGAGACAACTAATTTCTGACAGAGGAAGAAAGGTACGTACCTCCAAGCAGAAACTGAAGAGGGTAAATATTTATAATCGTGATGGAAGTTTTCATGAATACTCTGAATGTTGCTTTTTTCCAGATTAATTTTGTTACATTCAGCAACAGCACCTGAAGACAAAACAGAGAGCAAAAGGGAAAACAATAAGATAAGAGATTATTGTTTCAAATTCTACAGGCTCATAATAGCAAAATTCACAACCCATACCAAGATACTTTTGTACAAGCATACTGAGATGTTAGTTAGGACTTAAATATATGCAACAATCAATAGAAGAAATAAACAGACACAATACAAAGAATCCAATCATAGTTATAAAGTATCCTACCTGAAACAGCAACAGGTAAAGATTTTCTTTCTAATAAGTCTTTACAGAGTGCCCCTTTGGTAGGCTTTTCTGTCAGAAGATTAAGAGTTTGAACTCTTCTATTAGGTATTGGTGCATCCACTCGTCTCTCAGATACAAGTCTATGCTCCTTTCTTGGTCCTACAGTATGAGCAATCTCACTAAATGTATAAACTTTTTAAAGCATTAGTAATGTTAATAAACTTCAAACCTACTTCTGTAGAACTGTATCATAAAGTATCATAACAGTGACACTGACAAACTTATTTAACAGTTATCAGAAAGCACAAGTTTAGTTCCACCAAATCAGCTTCACAGTTATAAATTTTGAGGAACTCGGGTTTGTTTCGGTGTATGTCTGTTTTGTTTGAAGGAACAGGAGCAAAGATGGAGACAAATTCTAACCTTCTGATAATGAAGCATGTTGATCAGCAATTGGATTTTTCTGAACTCCATTTCTTGGAAACTTCCTATGTTCCATAGATGCTATGCAAGGATTTGGTTTCAGAGTCACAGTGGGAATCTTTGGAATAACACTTTTGGATGCCCTTCTGCTCAATGGCAAAGTAGAGCTTCCAGGAATAACCTTCCTGATCATCGGCAAAGAAGAGCTTGCTTGAGAAGGTTTTGTGGAAAAATTAAAACTAGAAAGTTTAATAACTTCATCCTCATGAAGGTACTTCACTTTCCCAACTCGGCCTGTTTTAAAAGATTGTTGCCTTTTGGAAGTCTGCAAGCCAAAATCCTGGTTCACTTTACATGGTGAAGTTGTGGCATTTTTGGATTGGCATGCTTCACAAAGCCAGTCATCTGGAACTTCCATGAGATTAATTCGCATGCAGTAACTGAAATGGGACAGAAATTACGTTGACTAGGAACAAAATTCTAAGAAACACTAGTACAGCAAAAGGGATATAGCAAAACCATTGGTAAAAAGCCAGAGCCAGTAATAATTTGTAAGATTAGAAGAAAGTGTGTAACATTATGTGTCGAAGTTAGATGTGAGCTTGTATTTTTGTTTTATCTCCCTATAGGCCTACTAACTGATAAAAGTTATAGTGCACTTGGTGGCAGAATGCATATATCATACCAGGTTTAAAATTGAATGCTTACGGTTCCCAGAAAAAGGATATAAGTGCACATAGAAAATTAGCCACATATATTACGTGCCATAAATGTTTGTATGTGTTGATTGTAATAGCAATTATTTATGATTCTTAACTTTCATTCTTTGATTGTATTCCATAGTTTCTACATATAGACCTAGACTGTCATTGATTTAAATCCCTTAAGTTTACAATTTTCGATACTGCTCCCCTCCAAGGTTGAATGCTTGAAAACGAAATTGATTTCCTATTCCTTTACGTTTTGGGCTTCCCTACCATCAACACTAAAAAAATGACTAGCAAAACTACTTGAATTGCACAATGTTGTTGAAGTTTGGTTCCTCGGCCAGGGTCTTTCAAAGAATCTCACTAAGGTAGAAGATATGATGCCACTGAGAGAGAAGATTGGTAAAGGGACTGAACGTTAACTTTTATCCTTATCATGCTAGTCTATTGAACCTAAGTTGATTGTACATTTTTGTCCCTATAAGACTTGTTATGATGTTTGTAAGAAAGCATTGACATATTTGGGCAAGTAATACATAAAAGTTTATTGTAACTTTGTCAAAGAAAAATTCCTTGCGAGGATCATTAAGAATTATTCTGTGAATTTCAAGGATCAGCAAGCAGACACGTTGACAAGGTCCTATCAAGGTCAAAAGATAGTATATATCTGTAACAAAGTACATCCACCTAATATATATGTTCTAATTTGAAGGGAATATTGATTGTAGTTGTAGTTATTATTGATTCTTTCCTTTAAATATTTGATATCAGTCCATAGTTTCATTTCAATAGATAGTCCTAGGCTATCCATTGATTTCAATCCCTAAGGTTTAGGAATTTAGACACTACTGCGCTTGTAAACATATATTTGTACAATTCTTTGTCAGAGATATATAAGAACTCATTCAAATTCAATTGTATTAATTAGGTATCTTTAATGCAATAAACTGAAAAGGGTAATTTATACAGAAAAATCAAAAACAGAAAAAGAGAATATGAAAAATATCAGAAAAAGAAAGAATAGTAGATACGAGGAAATAAAAAGGGAGATCTTTACATATGTTCACGAGTTAGCTTGCATTTAGAGCAAGTAACATTCACTTCAGCAAAACCAACATCACCACATATATCACAAGGTTCAACCTGCAAGGGAATAATGAACACATCAACTTCCAAGAACACCAAAGTTTTCGTCATGAAATCTTTTATACAAAATATTCAAACCACCCACTCTTTAAACTACAAAAATTCATTTTTCTTGTTGCAAACGAGATTTAACAAGGAATTGGGCAACAGTGAAAGCTTCCTTTGTATGGATATGGCATCATCTAGGTACAATGTTATATCTCCATAGAAAAGTATGGCTTCAAGCCTTCAACATTTTAGAGGAAGTTTAAGCCTATAAATCAAAATGTGAAGCTTCTTCCAAGACATGAGGAGCTCATAGCCTCATGCTTATACCAAATTTTGGGAGTTATTGAATTATCTCATATTATCATGACCATTAATTAATGCATGTGAACAAGGCATTTAATATATAAACCTCAAGAGATGTTTTACAACATAAATATAAAGGACATATGTAGATTTATGGTTATGCAAATGCTAATTGGTTAAGCTCTCCATTTAGAACTATGACATGTAAACATCCATGAACCATAACCAGCAAAGTTCATACGTGATAACCAAGAATACACAAAGCTTCAAATTTACTTTTCCATGAAAGGTAAAAAAAATTGATTGATTGCCACTTAGTAAGTAAGAAAATTCAACTTTGAAGAAACTGCTTTTGTGTTGTCAGATTCAACACAAACTTTGTATGCAATGTTATTAGGTGCTTAAATCCTGCAACAACTCCACTAAGAATTCCTACCAATGACCCAAAAAAACACAACAAAAACAACCAGAAGATATCTCACAAATGGTATGAGGCGGTTAAAGTATCTTGCCAAGTAGGACAAGTTAGTTAGAGGCACTTGCCATGCAGAACAAGTTAGTTACAACCTCGATCCACATAGTTAAATAAAATCAGAATTTCTTTAACCCTGATGAACCCCCGAATCTAATTAATCTAAACTTTTTATTAAGAAAAATAAATCAGAATGTGTTTTTGCCTCGGCAGCAAAGTTTGTTATCACATTTCTCTCTTAATTCTATTATACTTAGTGCTTTTAAAACTTTAAAAGAATCAGGCAACACACGAAATGAATATATATATATATCAGCCACAAATAAAAATAATAAATAAATATCAGAAAAAATAGAAATACACAAGCATACCCCACTAGCCATCCCTTCCCCCAATATCACAAAAAACATAAATAAATAAAAATTCACAGCAACAAAAACAAAATCAAAACAGAAACCATGCACCCCAAATAAAAATCAATAACAAAAATTCAGAAATGGGAGAACCCACACCAAAACGTGTACACGTTGACAACATTCAAGTACCCTCTCTTACGATTTTTTAAGAAAGCCAGCAAGTTTTTTCATTGGACTTCGTCACAAGCTTTCTGTTGCTATATTAAAAACTTGTCACAAGTTTTTTCTTATAACAGCAATGCTATTAAAGTAAAAGGAACTTCAATTTGATTTAAAAAAGCAGCAAAGAGAAAAGATATAAAAGGAACTAATTTTGGCACAAATAGAACAAATTTCTTACATCATAATCCATGATCGTAGCATTAAGCAAGGAACAAAGCGAATGTGAAGAAATAGCTCTTTGGAACTTTAGGGTATTTTTTTTCTTTCATTATGAAACGGTAGTTCAAATGTTAACAACTAAGGGGAGGGAGGTAAGTGATTTTGGGGAAATTTTAATGCAATTTTTCATACTAAAATAATGTAAAAGGGGATGAAAACATCATCTATTAAATAATTTTTCACAAAAAAAATTGCATGAACAATGAAAAATGGAGGCAGAAAAATGCAGCAAAAAATAGTTTCATAAACATTTTACCTTGTGAACTGCGTCGCTTTGCTGCATTGTTGCCGGTACGAAGGAACAAAGAGAGAGAGAGAGTTGCAATGTAGTGAGCGAAAACTAAAGAGTAGCACAATGATAAGGGTTTTATTTATTGTTGTTTTTGTTTAATTTCTACTGTTTAGAATAAGAAACCAGAAATAGCAATGTGTTGGGAGAGAATGGTAGTGGGCTAGAGGCGTGGTAGTTGTTGAGTGTGAGTGTGAGTGTGAAACTTACTCGACAAGTTTTCCTTTTGGTTTTGGTAGAAAAAGACAAAATAAATGGTGTGTGTGAGAGAGAGGAAATGAAATGGAAAAAAAAAGGACATAGAACGTCGAATTTGATTTGGTGATGGAGTTGGAGAAGTTGAGCGGGGGCACTCAAGCGAGAGAGTGGACACGTGACAGCTATTTCTTTCGCTCACGCGCTTTTCCATTTTGGGATAATCGGGGATTTGTATACTTTTGGAGTTTCGGGAATGTATTATCTTCTTTGTGAAAATTGAGAAGGGCACTCGGACCCATCTTTTTTGGAAATGTGGCCATTACACCCATAAACTCCTCGCATTATATTTTTTTTTTATATTAACTAGTATAATAGTGGTGCCATTGCACCGGTTGTGCGTTGTTTATATATTTTTATTTAATTAAGTGAAGTTAATTATTGTAGTCGATAATTACCAAATTAATATATTAGTTGTACTTAAAATTATTAACATGACAACAAAATAATTTATGATATGGTTGTGATTGTGAGAGTTAATATCTCGTTAAGATTTATTAGTGATAGTATTATGGTTGCTATGAAGTATCCTAAATAATATTGATTTGTAGAAAACAATTTTTGAAGATAATGGACATGCAACTTAGAATGAAATCATCGTAATAATAGAATTTGAATGTCATTGATTAAGACATATAATAATAAATCATAGTTTACTAAAATATATTTTACATGTAAAGAAATCTATATTAGAAATCTCATCCATACATTCTTAATTGTTGATGGTTAGATTTTGATGTTTAATTAGTAATGTATTATCAATGACTTTTGTAATCTCGAAAGATAACTTCATTTCTTGTATTTTTTTGCATCAAGGGTCATAATCTGCACCAACGCCGTATAACATAATTTGCATCAAATGTCATAATCTACACCAAAGGTGTGTAACATAATATGCATGTTAATTAATATGATTTTATGATGTAATTTCAATTGTATTTGGATTATTTGATAAGATAACAAAATGTGAGAAATAGAGTTAACAAAATACTTTAACTTTTAATGGTTCGACTACATTCTCTATAGTATATTCTTTTTATAACATGTTCAATGTTAGTTAACGATCCATCTCAGCAAAATAATAATGATTGAAAATTGTCTTTCTATTGCAAAAATCGACAAAAAAAAAAATCGAAATTGCTAATTGTATTGTTTATTATAAAACTAAGCATATTTGTTAAATTAGATTTATGTATATTATGGTAAAGCAATATTGTCGCATATCCATGATGGAATACTCAATAGAGTAGTCTAAAGTACAATATTGAATTACAAAATAATTGAGCAACAATTTTTAAGTAATTGAAAAGTTGATTAAGTAATTGAAAAGTACAATATTTAGATGCTTTCAATGTCTATAGTTGTATTTTTTTTTAAGTCTTTATATGGAATAATTAAAGAAAATAATATACTTACAAATCAAAGAGATTGGAAAACCTTTTTGTATACAACATTGTTTGTTGATGCCTGCTTATATTTGTCATGTATTAAAATCTTCAATCCATTCTTGCTTTTAACTCTTGAAATAGCTACATATAACTGACCATGACTAAAGACTGACTTTGGCATGTATATCCCAACGTAGTCCAATGATTGTCCTTGTAAGACCCTTAATTTTAAATCCTAAATTATACAATTTTAGGATATTTTGTGTTGAGTTTTTTAGGCTCTTAGCCCAGTTTTTGGTATTTAGTGAGTTAAATGCCAAAAATATATTTTTGGAAATTGGATTAAAATTATTTGTCAAAAAATAATTTATTTACGTTACGAAGAATTTAATACCGGACAATTTTGTTAAAAATATCTCGGGTTGCTGAAAATTGTATCTGTCAATTGAGTTGTGACGAGAGTAGATAATTTTATCAAAATGGTTTGAGAAGTGATGATTTTCATAAATATCTAGATATTTAGGGATTTATTGGTTTAGGTTTAATAATATATATATATATATATATATATATTATTATTATTATTATTATTATTATTAGTAATATATATGTATATATGTGTTAGAAAGGAAGAAAGAAATGAAACAGAGGAAGAAATACACGTTTCCTTCCAATCTCGCGAACCCTTCTTCTTCTTCCTCCTTCCTTCCACTTTCTTTTTCCTTCTTTTGCTTCAAGAAAAGGAACCCAAGGCTTGGGGGTGAGAAGACAAGGATTTCTCAACTTCATTCTTCCACTTTGATTAGAAAAAGAAAAATGGTGTTAGGGGTTTTAAAAACCGTTAAACGCAAATCTCCAGGTTTCGTCTATATCTAAGCTTAGTTTCGCGAAGAGATAGAAGGGAAAGTTGCTCACCACCACGCTACGGTGCTATTGAACTGATTTGGTGTGAATTGTGGATTGAATTTGAGAATATGTCTGAGTATGTTCTGTGGAATTTGAAAATCATTAGAGTTAAACGAGTATTAAAAATGGGGAATTTTTTAATATCTACGTTTACTTAATGTTTTTCGTGAAAATCGTTAGAGTTAGACGGGTATTAAAAATGGGGAATCTTTTAATATATGCTTTTACTTAATGATTGTCGTACGAATTGTTAGAGTTAAATGGGTATTAAGAATGGAGAATCTTTTAATATCTGCATTTACTTAATGATTGTTGTCCGAATTGTTAGAGTTAAATATGTATTAAGAATGAGGAATATTTTAATATCTGCATTTACTTAATGATTGTTGTCCGAATTGTTAGAGTTATATGGGTATTAAGAATGGGGAATCCTTTAATATCTGCATTTACTTAATGATTGTCGTACGAAATATTAGAGTTAAATGGGTATTAAAAATGGGGAATCTTTTAATATCTGCATTTACTTAATGATTGTCGTCCGAATTGTTAGAGTTAAATGGGTATTAAGAATGGGGAATCTTTTAATATATGCATTTACTTAATGATTGTTGTCCGAATTGTTAGAGTTAAATGGGTATTAAGAATGGGGATTTTTTAATATCTGCATTTACTTAATGATTGTTGTCCGAATTGTTAGAGTTAAATAGGTATTAAGAATGGGGATTTTTTAATATCTGCATTTACTTAATGATTGTTGTCCGAATTGTTAGAGTTAAATGGGTATTAAGAATGGGGAATCTTTTAATATCTGCATTTACTTAATGATTGTCGTCCGAATTATTAGAGTTAAATGGGTATTAAAAATGGGGAATCTTTTAATATCTGCATTTACTTAATGATTGTTGTCCGAATTGTTAGAGTTAAATGGGTATTAAGAATGGGGAATCTTTTAATATCTACATTTACTTAATGATTGTCGTCCGAATTGTTATAGTTAAATGGGTATTAAAAATGGGGAATCTTTTAATATCTTCATTTACTTAATGATTGTCGTCCGGATTGTTAGAGTTAAATGAGTATTAAAAATGGGGAATCTTTTAATATATGCATTTACTAAACGATTGTCGTGGATTGAGTGAGAGTATGTTCATGCATTTCATAATACGTGGTGACCGGATGGGCCACGAGATGATTCCATGTGATTTGTTGGTTCACCTTATCTTTGCGGGGATTGTCGCGTCGTGTAAGGTCTGTGATAGACTGCACGTGTTTAGTAAATCGTGCTGACGCGTGATAGGTAGCACCTCAGTGATTTTGTACTTCGGCCTGTGATAGGCGATACAATTATGATTTACAGCCCTTCGAGGAGGGTTTTGGTTTGGAATTTCGAGTTCATACATTTTTGCATATACGCATTGCATTAGGGTGTTTGGCACGCGAGTCATGTTTGATTTAAGATTATGATTGAGTGTTTGAACTCAAGTCGTCATGGTGATTGTGTTATAATTGCCAAGTGTGGATGTTTTGGAATTGCGTGTAAGTGTAGTTGATTGCCAAACCATTTCGAAACTTAAGTTGTCGTGGTGATTGTGTTATAATTGCCAAGTGTGGATGTTTTGGAATTGATTGTAAGTGTGATTGATTGCAAAACCTTTTCGAAAACTTAAGGTTTCGTGGTGATTGTGTTATAATTGCCAAGTGTGGATGTTTTGGAATTGTTTGTAAGTGTGATTGATTGCAAAACCATTTCGAAACTCAAGATGTCGTGGTGATTGCGCTATAATTGTTAAGTGTCATTGTTTGGATTTGTGTGTAAGTGTTGATTGATTTCGAAACCCTTTGAAAAGCTGAAAAATGCTGAATTTTGCTGTTTTTCTGCTCCTGTCTGATGTGTATTCGAATACAACAAGCTGTATTCGAATACAGACATGCTGTTTTTGCCACTGACTGACTGCGTAGTCGAATACAGACTATTGGAGTCGAATACAAACATGCTATTTTTGCTTCTGAATGCTGAAACAGCCTTGTATTCGAATATAGAGATGCTGTATTCGAATACAACAATGTTGTTTTGTTAAAAACTTCATTTTTCAACTTTGTTTATGCATGTTTAGCATATGGAAATCCTTTTAAGGTGCATGCTAAGTTGAATAGTTATTTTGTGCATTTAAAAACTTAAATGTTATGTGTTAATTGTTAATTTCGGTTGGTGACCCTGTACAACTATTATGGAAATTTGGGCTTTGCCCACAGATGAGAACCAGGACCATCCTACTAGTTCGTACCCTGTGGATCGGAATGTAGTTGGAAACACGTGACTGGAGCTATGTTAGGAGGATCTTGCGGGGCGCATGAAGATCACTCAGGATGTATAGTTTTTTGTAGAATGATCAGATTAGGTTGACGTATAGGGATTAGATAACTTTCTTTTGGGATGTGTTTATTTTAATTTGGAAGACTGTACCTATACCAATATTGTCAGCATGACATTTTATTTTCGATGGGTCCCATGTACTACTTTTGATGTGTAAATACTTTGGATTCGTATTTCAAAAACTATTCCACTGCTTGTAAATTATGTTGACTTAATTGTCGTTGTGTTATGACTTAAATATTTATCCAAAGGTATTTCCTTATTTATTTCTTTGTTTTATGAATTTGTTTTGAAAAAAAAAATACACTCTTGCTGTTAAAAATCGGGGTGTTACAATTGTGGTATCAGAGCTTTGGTTTGGATTTTTTTTGGGGCTGTGGAGCCTTTGGTTTAGGTTGTAGGTCAACTGTAGGTTTGGAGTCGTTATCTGATCATGCGTCAAGGTAATTGGTTTGAGTTGTCAGATCAAGGGTAGTTATTATGTGTTGATATAGTCGAAAGTTAGTTTTGGAATTATTCAAAGTAGCGTTACCACTCTTCTTGATGATTGGTTTTGGGGAAACACTACCTCTGTAACACCCCGTTTTTCAAAACAAGGGTGTATTTTTTTTTTTGAAAGAAATTAAAATAAACTAGAGAAATAAATAAGGTAACACCTTTGGATACATATTTAAGTCCTTATAATTTACAAGCAGCGGAAGAAGTTCACAAAATATGTATTCAAAAGGTTTACATAACAAAAGTGGTACAGTCTTCCAGTTTACAATTTAAAAGCAACCCACAAGAAGGATACCCGTTCTCTCGGTGTCAACTTAGTCTGATCATTCTATACATAACCAAAAAAACTATACGCCTTGAGTAATCTCCACGCGCCCCGTGAGATTCTCCTAACGTAGCTCCAATCAAACACTTCCATCCACATTCCCATACCGAGAATGACCTCGAGTGATTGTAGGGGTAAACAGATCAAATTAACCAAGAAATCCCTATTCTGAATAGTTATTTGACAATGTAAACATGCGGAATTTACTGTCAAAGTCTTAGCAGGTGTGGAAACAACCAAATCAAACGGCAAAGCAGACACAGATAACTTCAAACGATTTACACAATCCATAGCAATGAAGGAATGGGTCGCCCCCGAATCAAAAAGTGCAGTTAGAGTGTTACCTGCAATCTCACAGTCACGTTGAATCAGATTGCCAGATGGATTTCCCTCTTCAGCACTCACACAATAAATGCGTCCTCTAGCAGTAGGACGGGTAGCCTTAGCTACATTCACTACTGGTTCCACCTTTGGAGCCGTGCAATCCCTGGCCACGTGCCCTGGCTTCCGACAATTGTAGCAGGTGGGAATATTAGAGGTACAAGCACTAGCATAATGTCCCTCTTCTCCACATCGGAAACATCTAAGTACTTGTCCCAATTGTCTTCCGAAATTCTGGTTCCTTGGGCGATTCTGCCCACTGTTGTTACTTTGTGGTCGGTTATAGGGTTTAGCAACTTGTTTCCCCTTGTTGTTCTGATAATTCACCCGACTGGGTCCTCCTGCACCAAAGTTCCCTCCTCGGCTAGCCCTCTTATTCTTCATATCCTCAACTTCCCTGCATTTTTCCACAAGGGCTTGGAAACGTTGAATTCCCAAGGGCCAGACGGAGTCTTGAATCTCATACTTTAGTCCGTCTTGGAAGCGATGACACATGAATGGTTCATCAATCTCTTCACGGAAAAACCGGAAATGCCTCGATAGCGATTCAAACTTAGCCGCATATTCGCCCACGGTCATGTTCCCCTGATGTAGTTTCAGGAAATCATCACCCAGTTTAGTTCTGGTACTCATCGGGAAGTATTTGCCCAAAAACTTCCTTTTGAATGATTCCCAGTTCACCTCCTCGTGAGCTGATCTCATCAACAATCTGGCACTCCTCCACCAGTATTCAGCATCTCCCAATAACATATAAGTGGCATAGTTGACCTTCACTGCCGCCTGACAGTTAATCATTTCGAAGATCTTCTCCACTTCTTGGATCCACTGATCCGCTTTCTCTGAGTTCTCATCCCCCTTAAACTTGGGAGGATTGTAACGACGGAAGTCTTCTAACCCTCTTGACTCCGCAGCACGGATCTCTCTTTCCCTCTTTTCGAGATCGCATTGAGTCTTGGCAGCAGTCTGTGTAGCAACAGAAGCAGCCATGTTATTCATAGCCTCCGCCATTCGATCATCTCTATTGGCGTTGGCTCTCGAAACGTCATTCCTTCTTGGCGGCATGGTTTTCCTATAAAACCATCATCAAGTAGAGTCTTAACACTACTTCCATAACTCCAAAAAAACATTCTGACCATGTCAGCACATAATAATTATTCTGGACTTGACAACTCAAACCACCTAAACCGACGCATGATCAGACAACAACTCCTAACCTCCAAACTAGAACCTAAGGTTCCACAGCCCCCAAAGAAAACCAAACCAAAGCTCTGATACCACAATGTAACACCCCGTTTTTCAAAACAAGGGTGTATTTTTTTTTTTGAAAGAAATTAAAATAAACTAGAGAAATAAATAAGGTAACACCTTTGGATACATATTTAAGTCCTTATAATTTACAAGCAGCGGAAGAAGTTCACAAAATATGTATTCAAAAGGTTTACATAACAAAAGTGGTACAGTCTTCCAGTTTACAATTTAAAAGCAACCCACAAGAAGGACACCCGTTCTCTCGGTGTCAACTTAGTCTGATCATTCTATACATAACCAAAAAAACTATACGCCTTGAGTAATCTCCACGCGCCCCGTGAGATTCTCCTAACGTAGCTCCAATCAAACACTTCCATCCACATTCCCATCCGGAGGGTACGAACCGGTAGGATCATCCTGACTCTCATCTGAGGGCAAAGCCCAGATTTCCACAATAGTTGTAAAGGGTCACCAACCGAAAATTAACAGTTAACACATAACATTTAAGCTTTTAAATGCACAAATAACCTTCTCAACTTATCATGCATCTTAGAAGGATTTTTCATATGCTAAAAGTTCATGCCATACTTGCCAAATAAAAATGAAATCAAAATAAAGTTCTCAATCCATCAAGTAATATATAATTGACCAAAACATTGATAAATCACTTGAGCAATCAATTATCTAACTCAGGATAAGATTTTCCACTGAGCCAATCGATTGGGGAAATCAATTTCCTGAAAGTTTTTAGTGAAAATTGAACTCTGGGCTTAAATCAATCGATTGGGTAAATCGATTGACTCAATCGATTGGGTAAATCGATTGATAGACAGGACAGAACCCCTGTAATGAATCCAATCGATTGGACAAATCGATTTTTGGAAGACAAAGCCCCTGACTTGAATCCAATTGGATCCAATCGATTTACCAAATCGATTTCTTAAATGATTTCGAAATATAACTTACAAAATCGATTGGGTAAATCGATTTCGTGCAAAACAGAGCCCCTGTAACTCATCAAATCGATTGGGTAAATCGATTTCCCTGTATATTCTTTCAAAAATACATAAACCAACTCAATCATATTCAAACACCACTCCAAACCTTAACACTTAGCAATACCCGTATAATCACCACGACATTACGAGTTTCGAAAATGTTTTACAATCTAACATACTATCACACAAATCCAAAACATAACTCTTAGTACAATCAACACAATCACAATTTGAATCAAACACACTTACACATAAGTTCAAAACATAACACTTAGCAAAATCAACACAATCATAATTTGAATCAACCACGACTCATGTGCCAAGCACCCTAATGCAATGCGTATATGCCAAAATGCATGGACTCGGAATTCCAAACCAAAACCCTCCTCGAAGGGCCGTAAATCATAATTGTACCGCCTATCGCAGGCCAAAGTACCAATTACCGAGGTGCCACCTATCACGGGTCAGCACGATTTACTAAAAAGCGTAAATCATAAACGTACCACCTATCACGGGTCAACACGATTTACTAAAAGAAAAAACGTAAGTCGTAAGGGTACCGCCTATCACAGGCCAAAGTATAACTTACCGAGGTGCCACCTATCACGGGTCAGCACAACTTACAAAAAAGTAAATCGTAAACGTACCACCTATCACGGGTCAATACAGTTTACCGAGGTGCCACCTATCACGGGTTCAGCACAATTTACCAAATGAAATGCATGAGCATACACTAACTCCATTCACAACAATCGTTAAGTAAATGCAGCTATTAAAAGATTCCCCATTTTTAATACTCATTTAACTTAACGATTTTCACGCCAAACGTTAAGCAAACAGACATATTAAGAGATTCCCCATTCTTAATATACTTTTGACTTAAACGATTTCCACAACAAAACATTCAGTAAACAACACATTAAGAGATTCCCCATTCTTAATGCTCATTTAATGAAACGATTTTCAAAAACAACATTTAAGCAAACAAGACATTAAGAGATTCCCCATTCTTAATTCTCGTTCAACTTAAACGATTTTTCCAAAACAAACGTTAAGTAACCGAGACCTTAAGAGATTCCCCATTCTTAACGCCCAGTAAACTTAAACGATTTTCAAAACAAACTTCAAGTAAATAAGACCTTAAGAGATTCCCCATTCTTAATTCTTATTTAACTTAAACGATTTTCCAAAACACACATTAGGTAAACGAGACGTTAAGAGATTCCTCATTCTTAATACTCGTTTAACTCTAATGGTTTTCACGACAACATTAAGTAAATGAGTCATTAAGAGATTCCCCATTCTTAATACTCATTTACCTTAAACGATTTTCACAAACTCACATTAAGTAAACAAGAAATTAAGAGATTCCCCATTCTTAATACTCGTTTAACTTAATGGTTTTCAAATTCCACACCAAACAAACTCAAACGTACTTTCACATTCAATCCATAACTCACTCAAAATCACTTTTCCACACAACCACACAAAACACATCTCAAACATATTATCAAATTCAATCCATGATTCACACCAAATCACATCAATCAACAATCATCAAGTAAGAACACGCCAAGTACGACGACACAGACTAACACAATCCATCACTCAAACACAATAAGTTTCATATACTCGAAATCATACATAATGGGTTTAAAATTCATTCTCCACGAAACATTACTTAAACCCTAACCAAATTCTTTTCCACACAACCACAAGTAAGTCCCTAAATGCAAACTAAAAGTTTGGAAGGAGCCCTTACCTTAACGTTAGCTCTAACGTGCGATTACGGCACTGTGAGTAAATCCGGTAAATTTTCCGCTCGCAACGCCGCTTCAAAAATTGGTCCACTAGCACCGTAGCACGGAGGTGAACAACCTTCCCTTCTATCACTTCTTGAAACGACGCTTTGATCTAGATGAAACAGAGAGGTTTGTGTTTAAATCCCTAATACCGTTTTTCTTCGTTTTCGGATCAAAGAGGAAGTATGAAGTTGAGAAATCTTTGTCCTATCACCCACTCTCAATTTCGAACTCAAAGGAAAGAAACTAAAGCAAAAACGAGCAACAATGGAGGAAGGAAGAGAATTGGTTTTCGCGAGGCAGAGGAGAAGATGGAGTTTTTCCTTTCTTTGGTTTTTCCTTTCTTTTTCTTTCTTTCGTTCCTCTTTCTTTCTTTTCTTTCTCTTTCTATTCTTTCTACTTCCTTTCTTTTTCCCCCCCACACAAACATATATTTTAATATATATATTATTTACTTTTAACAAATATCTAAAAATATCTAGATATTTGTTAAATTCCCATTTCACCCATAACGCATTAAATTCTTCGCAAAAGATTCACCGTAGTTAATTTAATTTATTTATCGACGAGTAATTCTAATCAGACATCAAAATATCTTCTTGGTCGTATAAACTCCAAAATATTAATAACTTTGGCTAAAAAGCCTCTGAGTTCAATACCGAAAATACACCAAAATATATAAAATACACTTAAAAATTAACATTACTACCCCCCTAAAATTAGTTTCGTCCTCGAAACTATGCGTCGATAAATAACTCTGGGTGTTGTTCTCTCATCTTACTTTCCAGTTCCCAAGTTGCATCTCCAGTAATTGGGTTCCAAATCACCTTGACCAACGATACATCCTTGGTCCTCAATCGCTTGATCTTTCTGTCATCAATTCTCACAGGTGGTACTTCGAATGACAAGTTATCCCTTAGCTGGATTGTGTCTGGTTCGATCACGTGAGAAGGATCTGCAAGATATTTCCTCAACTGTGACACATGAAACACGTCGTGAATATTGGACAGTATTGGAGGCAATGCAACCCGATAAGCAACAGGCCCAATTCGTGCAGAAATCTGGTATGGTCCAATGAATTTCGGAGTCAACTTCTTCGATTTCAACGCTCTACCAACTCCAGTAGTAGGTGTGACTCTTAGAAATACATGGTCACCCTGTTCAAATTCCAAAAGTCTGCGACGCTTGTCCGCATAACTCTTTTGACGATCCTGCGAAGTCCTCATTTTCTCCTTTATCCTTCTTACCTTAGCTGTAGTCTGTTGCACCATCTCTGGTCCGACAATCATATTTTCACCGTCCTTATACCAACACAAAGGCGTTTGACACTTGCGCCCATATAAAGCCTCATATGGTGCCATTCCAATACTTGCGTGGAAACTATTGTTGTAGGTGAACTCAATCAACGGAAGTACATCATCCCAACTTCCTCTATCATCCAATACACATGCTCTCAACATATCTTCAAGGGACTGATTCGTCCTTTCAGTCTGTCCGTTCGTCTGGGGATGGTAAGCTGAACTCAACCGTAGTTTCGTTCCCAATGCTTCGTGCAATGCTCCCCAAAAATGTGATGTGAACTTCAGATCACGGTCTGATACAATACTTGATGGTACTCCGTGTAACCTCACAATTTCAGCAATGTAAATCTCTGTTAGCTGATCTACCTTATAGGTGGTCTTTACTGGCAAAAAGTGTGCGGATTTAGTCAATCGATCCACTATCACCCATATAGAATCATTCTTTCTCCTTGTTTTAGGCAATCCAGTTATGAAATCCATGGAAATGCTGTCCCACTTCCATTCGGGTATATCTAAAGGTTGCAACATCCCAGAAGGTCGCTGATGTTCGACCTTCGCTTTCTGACAAGTTAGACAAGTGGACACGTACTCCGCTACATGTTTCTTCATTCCTGGCCACCAATAATTCTGTCTCAAATCTTGATACATCTTTGTTGCTCCAGGATGAATACTCAACTTGCTCTTATGAGCCTCTTCTAAAATTGTCTTTCTCATATATGTAATTCCTGGTACACAAATCCTACCATTACATCGCAAGATATTATCTGATCCAATCTTGAATTCAGTTGTCTTCCCTTGCACTATTAGGTTCCTCTTCTCTTGAATTAAGGTGTCATCTTGAGAATTTGCAATGTCTTCAAGCAGCCCACTCGAAATCTTAATCATTCCGAGTTTCAAAATTCCCGGTGCAAACTCTACGTTCAAGTGTAGGTCTCTAAAAGCTTCCCACAACTCCTGTTGTTTAGCCATAATTGTAGAAGACACTGATACACTTCTTCTGCTCAACGCATTAGCCACTACATTGGCCTTCCCAGGGTGGTACTGCAGTGTGAAATCAAAATCCTTGAGAGTCTCCATCCATCGTCTCTGGCGCATGTTCAATTCCTTCTGATCAAACAAATATTTCAAACTCTTATGGTCACTGAACACGGTGAACGTGCACCCATATAAGTAGTGTCTCCAGATCTTCAATGCAAAAACAACCGCAGCAAGCTCCAAATCATGAGTAGGATAGTTTCTCTCATGAATCTTCAATTGCCTGGAGGCATAAGCTACAACTTTCTTGTGTTGCATCAGAACACATCCCAACCCTTGGTGAGACGCATCACAATAAACCTCATAGGGTTCATCTGATTGCGGTAACACCAACACTGGTGAGGTTGTCAATTTTCTCTTTAGCAACTGAAAATTTTCCTCACACTTCTCTGTCCATGCGAACGGTTGGTCTTTTCTGGTAAGTTGTGTCAATGGGGTCACAATCTTAGCAAAACCTTCAATAAACCTCCTGTAGTACCCTGCCAGTCCTACAAAACTTCGTATGTCCGTGACAGTCTGAGGCTGTTTCCAAGCAAGAACCGCCTCAATCTTAGCCGGATCTACAGCGATTCCTTCCTTGGTTCTCACATGTCCCAAGAAATTCACTTTTTCTAGCCAAAATTCACACTTCGACAGATTGGCATACAATCGTTTCTCGCGTAAAATCTCAAGAACTTGACGTAAATGTTCTCCATGCTCTTCTTCAGTTCTCGAATAAATTAATATATCATCAATGAACACCACAACAATTTATCAAGGAATGGACTAAAGATTCTGTTCATGTAGTCCATGAAAATTGCTGGTGCATTGGTAACCCCAAACGGCATAACGAGATATTCATAATGTCCGTAACGGGTTCGGAAAGCGGTTTTCTGAATATCTCCTTCCCTTACTCGAATTTGATGGTAACCCGACTTCAAGTCAATCTTCGAAAATATCGCGGCCCCTCTCAATTGATCCATTAAATCATCGATGCGTGGCAAAGGATAACGATTCTTAATAGTTGCCTTATTAAGCTGTCTATAATCCACGCATAAGCGTGAGCTTCCGTCCTTCTTCTTAACTAGTAAAACTGGAGCTCCCCATGGCGATACGCTTGGTCTAATAAATTTCCTCTTCAACAAATCTTCAATTTGGCCTTTGAGCTCATTTAATTCCAATGGTGACATTCGATACGGTGCAATTGAAATTGGTCCGGTTCCGGGGTGCAAATCAATGAAGAACTCCACTTCTCTTACTGGAGGTAACCCTGGAATTTCCGTTGGAAATACATCCCGGTACTCATTGACAAGCAGCACATCTTCTATGTTCACATTTATCTTTGCCTCCACATTAGCCAGAGACAAAAACTCATGAGTTCCTTCACTTAGCGACACTCGGAGTTTGTTAGCGGCCAAATACTTAACAACTCCTGGTTCGGGGAAAAGAACCAATTTGCGAGCGCAGTCTAAGATCACATAATGGTAAGACATCCAATCCATACCGAGAATGACCTCGAGTGATTGTAGGGGTAAACAGATCAAATTAACCAAGAAATCCCTATTCTGAATAGTTATTTGACAATGTAAACATGCGGAATTTACTGTCAAAGTCTTAGCAGGTGTGGAAACAACCAAATCAAACGGCAAAGCAGACACAGATAACTTCAAACGATTTACACAATCCATAGCAATGAAGGAATGGGTCGCCCCCGAATCAAAAAGTGCAGTTAGAGTGTTACCTGCAATCTCACAGTCACGTTGAATCAGATTGCCAGATGGATTCCCCTCTTCAGCACTCACACAATAAATGCGTCCTCTAGCAGTAGGACGGGTAGCCTTAGCTACATTCACGACTGGTTCCACCTTTGGAGCCGTGCAATCCCTGGCCACGTGCCCTGGCTTCCGACAATTGTAGCAGGTGGGAATATTAGAGGTACAAGCACTAGCATAATGTCCCTCTTCTCCACATCGGAAACATCTAAGTACTTGTCCCAATTGTCTTCCGAAATTCTGGTTTCCTGGGCGATTCTGCCCACTGTTGTTACTTTGTGGTCGGTTATAGGGTTTTGCAACTTGTTTCCCCTTGTTGTTCTGATAATTCACCCGACTGGGTCCTCCTGCACCAAAGTTCCCTCCTCGGCTAGCCCTCTTATTCTTCATATCCTCAACTTCCCTGCATTTTTCCACAAGGGCTTGGAAACGTTGAATTCCCAAGGGCAAGACGGAGTCTTGAATCTCATACTTTAGTCCGTCTTGGAAGCGATGACACATGAATGGTTCATCAATCTCTTCACGGAAAAACCGGAAATGCCTTGATAGTGATTCAAACTTAGCCGCATATTCGCCCACGGTCATGTTCCCCTGATGTAGTTTCAGGAAATCATCACCCAGTTTAGTTCTGGTACTCATCGGGAAGTATTTGCCCAAAAACTTCCTTTTGAATGATTCCCAGTTCACCTCCTCGTGAGCTGATCTCATCAACAATCTGGCACTCCTCCACCAGTATTCAGCATCTCCCAATAACATATAAGTGGCATAGTTGACCTTCACTGCCGCCTGACAGTTAATCATTTCGAAGATCTTCTCCACTTCTTGGATCCACTGATCCGCTTTCTCTGAGTTCTCATCCCCCTTAAACTTGGGAGGATTGTAACGACGGAAGTCTTCTAACCCTCTTGACTCCGCAGCACGGATCTCTCTTTCCCTCTTTTCGAGATCACGTTGAGTCTTGGCAGCAGTCTGTGCAGCAACAGAAGCAGCCATGTTATTCATAGCCTCCGCCATTCGATCATCCCTATTGGCGTTGGCTCTCGGAACGTCATTCCTTCTTGGCGGCATGGTTTTCCTATAAAACCATCATCAAGTAGAGTCTTAACACTACTTCCATAATTCCAAAATAACATTCTGACCATATCAGCACATAATAATTATTCTGAACTTGACAACTCAAACCACCTAAACCGACGCATGATCAGACAACAACTCCTAACCTCCAAACTAGAACCTAAGGTTCCACAGCCCCCAAAGAAAACCAAACCAAAGCTCTGATACCACAATGTAACACCCCGTTTTTCAAAGCGAGGGTGTATTTTTTTTTTCAAAAGAAATTAAAATACAACAGAGAATTAAACAAGGTAAAACCTTTGGATACATATTTTAGTCATTATAATTTACAAACAGCGGAAAAGTTTTTCAAAATATGAATCCAAAGCATGTCCTGATATCAACACTAGTACATATACATCCTTCCAACTTCACATAAAAGTAGCCCAAAAGAAAGACATATGTGTCCTGGGTGACAGCCTAGTCTGATCATTCTATACATAACAAAAACTATACGCCTTGAGTAATCTCCACGCGCCCCGTGAGATTCTCCTAACGTAGCTCCAATCAAACACTTCCATCCACATTCCCATCCGGAGGGTACGAACCGGTAGGATCATCCTGACTCTCATCTGAGGGCAAAGCCCAGATTTCCACAATAGTTGTAAAGGGTCACCAACCGAAAATTAACAGTTAACACATAACATTTAAGCTTTTAAATGCACAAATAACCTTCTCAACTTATCATGCATCTTATAAGGATTTTCCATATGCTAAAAGTTCATGTAATGCTTGCCAAATGTAAATGAAACCAAAAGAAAGTTCTCAATCCAACAAGTAATACATAACTGACCAATACGTTGATAATCAATTGAGAAATCCATCATCTAACACAAAATAAGATTTCCCACTGTGCCAATCGATTGGGCAAATCGATTGCCAGAAGATTTTCAGTAAAAATTGAGCCCTGGACTTGCATCAATCGATTGGGGCAATCGATTTCGAGAAGGTCTGAGCCCCTGTATTGTCCAATCGATTGGGCAAATCGATTTCGTGAAAGACAGAGTCCCTGTATTGAGTCCAATCGATTGGGCAAATCGATTTTTGGAAGACAAAGTCCCTGACTTGAAATCCAATAGAATCCAATCGATTTACCAAATCGATTTCTTAAATGATTTTGAAATACAACTTACAAAATCGATTGGGTAAATCGATTTCGTGTAAAACAGGGCCCCTGTAACTCATCCAATCGATTGGGGCAATCGATTTCCCTGCATATCCTTTCAAAAATACATAAACTAACTCAATCATATTCAAACACCACTCCAAACCTTAACACTTAGCAATACCCATACAATCACCACGACATTGTGAGTTTCGAAAACGTTTTACAATCTAACATACTATCACACAATTCCAACATAACTCTTGGTACAATCGACACAATCACAATTTGATTCAAACATACTTACACATAGTTTCACACCATAACACTTAGCAAAAATCATCACAATTATAATTTGCATCAACACACTTACACACAAGTTCAAAACATAACACTTAGCAAGATCAACACAATCATAATTTGAATCAAACACGACTCGTGTGCCAAGCACCCTAATGCAATGCGTATATGCCAAAATGCATGGACTCGGAATTCCAAACCAAAACCCTCCTCGAAGGGCCGTAAATCATAATTGTACCGCCTATCGCAGGCCAAAGTACCAATTACCGAGGTGCCACCTATCACGGGTCAGCACGATTTACTAAAAAGCGTAAATCATAAACGTACCACCTATCACGGGTCAGTACAGTTTATCGAGGTGCCACCTATCACGGGTCAGCACGATTTACTAAAAGAAAAAGCGTAAGTCGTAAGGGTACCGCCTATCACAGGCCAAAGTATAACTTACCGAGGTGCCACCTATCACGGGTCAGCACAACTTACAAAAAAGTAAATCGTAAACGTACCACCTATCACGGGTCAATACAGTTTACCGAGGTGCCACCTATCACGGGTTCAGCACAATTTACCAAATGAAATGCATGAGCATACACTAACTCCATTCACAACAATCGTTAAGTAAATGCAGCTATTAAAAGATTCCCCATTTTTAATACTCATTTAACTTAACGATTTTCACGCCAAACGTTAAGCAAACAGACATATTAAGAGATTCCCCATTCTTAATATACTTTTGACTTAAACGATTTCCACAACAAAACATTCAGTAAACAACACATTAAGAGATTCCCCATTCTTAATGCTCATTTAATGAAACGATTTTCAAAAACAACATTTAAGCAAACAAGACATTAAGAGATTCCCCATTCTTAATTCTCGTTCAACTTAAACGATTTTTCCAAAACAAACGTTAAGTAACCGAGACCTTAAGAGATTCCCCATTCTTAACGCCCAGTTAACTTAAACGATTTTCAAAACAAACTTCAAGTAAATAAGACCTTAAGAGATTCCCCATTCTTAATTCTTATTTAACTTAAACGATTTTCCAAAACACACATTAGGTAAACGAGACGTTAAGAGATTCCCCATTCTTAATACTCGTTTAACTCTAATGGTTTTCACGACAACATTAAGTAAATGAGTCATTAAGAGATTCCCCATTCTTAATACTCATTTACCTTAAACGATTTTCACAAACTCACATTAAGTAAACAAGAAATTAAGAGATTCCCCATTCTTAATACTCGTTTAACTTAATGGTTTTCAAATTCCACACCAAACAAACTCAAACGTACTTTCACTTTCAATCCATAACTCACACAAAATCACTTTTCCACACAACCACACAAAACACATCTCAAACATATTATCAAATTCAATCCACGATTCACACCAAATCACATCAATCAACAATCATCAAGTAAGAACACGCCAAGTACGACGACACAGACTAACACAATCCATCACTCAAACACAATAAGTTTCATATACTCGAAATCATACATAATGGGTTTAAAATTCATTCTCCACGAAACATTACTTAAACCCTAACCAAATTCTTTTCCACACAACCACAAGTAAGTCCCTAAATGCAAACTAAAAGTTTGGAAGGAGCCCTTACCTTAACGTTAGCTCTAACGTGCGATTACGGCACTGTGAGTAAATCCGGTAAATTTTCCGCTCGCAACGCCGCTTCCAAAATTGGTCCACTAGCACCGTAGCACGGAGGTGAACAACCTTCCCTTCTATCACTTCTTGAAACGACGCTTTGATCTAGATGAAACAGAGAGGTTTGTGTTTAAATCCCTAATACCGTTTTTCTTCGTTTTCGGATCAAAGAGGAAGTATGAAGTTGAGAAATCTTTGTCCTATAACCCACTCTCAATTTCGAACTCAAAGGAAAGAAACTAAAGCAAAAACGAGCAACAATGGAGGAAGGAAGAGAATTGGTTTTCGCGAGGCAGAGGAGAAGATGGAGTTTTTCCTTTCTTTGGTTTTTCCTTTCTTTTTCTTTCTTTCTTTCCTCTTTCTTTCTTTTCTTTCTCTTTCTATTCTTTCTACTTCCTTTCTTTTCCCCCCCCACACAAACATATATTTTAATATATATATTATTTACTTTTAACAAATATCTAAAAATATCTAGATATTTGTTAAATTCCCATTTCACCCATAACGCATTAAATTCTTCGCAAAAGATTCACCGTAGTTAATTTAATTTATTTATCGACGAGTAATTCTAATCAGACATCAAAATATCTTCTTGGTCGTATAAACTCCAAAATATTAATAACTTTGGCTAAAAAGCCTCTGAGTTCAATACCGAAAATACACCAAAATATATAAAATACACTTAAAAATTATGGGTCTTACAACCTCCAAGAAGGAACGACGTTGCAAGAATGAACGTTAGTAGGGATGATAAAATGGTTGAAGCTACGAATAACATGGATGTTTCCGCTGTTGCACAAACAACTGCAAAGACTCTGTGGGATCTAGAGAAGAGGGAAAGAGAGATCTGTGCTATTAAGTCAAGAGGATTGAAAGATTTTTGTCGTTACCATCATCCAAAGTTCAAGGGTGATGAGAACTCAAGAAAAGCTTATTAGTGGATTCAAGAAATGGAAAAGATCTTCGAGATGACGGATTGTTAGGCAGAGTTAAAGCAAATCATGATAGCATGGAATTTTTGAAATGGTTCCAAGGACACAAAAGCTATGTGTTGGTGTTAACTCGAAGATGATAAGTATGGATGGATTAACATTAGACTAATAAGGGATTTCAAGTAAAGATCTAAGTGGAAGACTTTTATTAAGAAAAGTATTAGATGTTTTCCTGGTAGATTTCAGGATGAAACTTAATGAAGTTTGATAACTGTCAAAGAGATGTGAACATCATGGAAATGTTGAGAAGACAAGGCTTCCTTTTGGAATAGAATTTGGTGCTTAGGTGTCCAATAAGAGGCTTGTATTGAAGTTAAGGGACACTGCACGTTAGGGGTAAATACCACCTTGGTTAGATAAAGTACACTTTGAGGAATAGTCGATACCTTGAGGGGTAAAGTGGAGCATTCGAGTTAATCTAGATTTGCGACATAGATTGTCAAGTATGAATCTCTTGACTATTATAAGAGTGAGAATATATATTTTGTTGATAAGTGACAAATCTCTTTGTGGTTTAGGAGATAGTAAGTATGGATAGTGATATTGGATGAAACTATAGACACGTAAGTGTGAATTTTGAGCATGTTCGGAAAAACATAATGAGTTAAGCCTTGATGTATTGAACTCTATGTTACCATTAAGTGAAATTTGAAGTATTGAGTACGAGAATACTTCGAGATTGCGGTAATATAAGTTTTGAGAGTCTATTAAAGGATGGAAATTACTAAGAGGGTGTTAATATTTTGATAGGTCGGAAGGATTATTCGAGATTTGAATTGGGACCCTAAGATGGTTGATTTTTAGTTGATGATTTAAAATCCACAAGGTTGGATGGAGGACCAAGTAATGCTTAAAACTTTCATAATCGAAGGAGTTGAGGCAGACAAGTGATAAACAATTCATGTTAAGGATGGAAGTGTTTGGAGATTTTGAGGATCAAATTTTAGAATCGTATTAAATGATAGAAAGTGAAAAAGAAGAGATGTAACAAATGATTTTATGATTTAGTTGTTGGTCTTGGGAAATCAAGCGTTGAGATTTAAAATGAGTGTTTTAGTGACTAGATGAACAATGAAAGGTATGTGGGTCTTTGCGATATTTTACTGCAAAATTTATCCGGATGAAGTTATAAGATAATTATTTCTTAGGAAATGCTTATGGGGAACGTTTGAGAAATAATTCTTTAGGACGTTTGATTGTTAGGATTCTTTCAGTTTGTATCTCGGTGAAGGTTGAGAAGGAATAAGAATCCAACGAGTGAACCAAATATTGGAAAATGTGCCAAGAAATTTGTTGAGCAGCACATAGAGATGTAGCCTATGACAATTAAAGATTCAGGAAAGGAATTATCTCACCTATAATTCAGACATTATTATTATAAAGGTAACCCAATGATATAAAGGCATTACTTGAGTGCATGTCATGGGGGTTGTTATTGTGTTCGTCAATCAAAGGAGTTAAATGTTTGTTTGATAGGAAACAATTGAACATGAAATGGAAAAGTTTGGTGGAAATTAGTAAGCATTGATTTATTGGAATCACTATAATGAAGATGTATCAAGGTTCGAAGTAGAAATTTAAGGTTTGTATAAATGGAAAAGTGATGGAGTGAATACAATGCGTTTGACCTGTCATAATGAAAGGATAATCATCAAGTTGCAAATGAAGGACACAACGAAATTGAGAAGTATCAGAATGAATGTTGGCAGTAGATGTTGGAGAATTATTTTTGAGTTTGTGCATAATTGCGAAGTATGTAAGAAATTTTCTAGTGAAGCGTGAATTTGAGGTGTTAGGCATGAGACAAATGTAGGCCTTGATATGTGAATTAAATTTAAGTTGGATTTTGTTGGAAAGGTGACTCTTGAAATGAAGTACTAAATTGAAAGGAAGTTTGTGTGTCCTAAGTAGTATAGTCTTTGGCATGATTTCGAAAATATTTGAGGGAGCTTGGATCACCAAGCAGATGTAGGGATAGAATTATTAAAGTTATAACTGGAATAACATACTGATAAGAACACTACGGTTTGACGTAGTTGTAAGACTAAAGAAAAATCGGGGTGTTACATTGTGGTATCAGTGTGTTGGTGTCATACATAGTGTTTCGGTTTGGTACCAAATGGATGTTTTGTACCAAGTGGATGCAAATGAGGCTATGTGACATAGCTATGGGAAATTGTACTTCGTCGATAGGATCAAAGTTATAGGAAAATAAGGGAAACTCAGTGGACTTTGAGAAGATTGTTGACTGCTTGTACATTAGAATAACCTTAAGTGCAAGTCGAAAGGATCGTTTATTACAGTTCGGTTAAGATAGTCTAAACCACCATCATGGTTGTTGGCTATTTATTGACAAATTGAGGGACTGATCATCCTTAATCTCTTGTTGATAGTAGACAAAATCATGTTCAATGGAACGGACGAGCCTTATCGACTATGGATGTGTGTAGAGTTATTAAGCACCCTATGAAAACAGGTGGACAACACTTTCTTCGAGTAGGCCGGGTCAAACAAGTTGCAACTTGTATGTTGAATTAGATTACAAACCTAGTGTGGATTGTTACTCGTACTTTATGTTTCGAGGACGAAACTAATTTTAGGGGGGGTAGTAATGTAAAACCCTTAATTTTAAATCCTAAATTATACAATTTTAGGATATTTTGCGTTGAGTTTCTTAGGCTGTTAGCCCAATTTTTGGTATTTAGTGAGTTAAATGCCAAAAATATATTTTTGAAAATTGGATTAAAATAATTTGTCTAAAAATAATTTATTTACGTTACGAAGAATTTAATACCGGACAATTTTGTTAAAAATATCTCGGGTTGCTGAAAATTGTATCTGTCAATTGAGTTGTGACGAGAGTAGATATTTTTATCAAAATGGTTTGAGAAGTGATCATTTTCATAAATATCTAGATATTTAGGGATTTATTGGTTTAGGTTTAATTATTATATATATATATATATATATATATATATATTATATTATTATTATTAGTAATATATATGTATATATGTGTTAGAAAGGAAGAAAGAAATGAAACAGAGGAAGAAATACACGTTTCCTTCCAATCTCGCGAACCCTTCTTCTTCTTCCTCCTTCCTTCCACTTTCTTTTTCCTTCTTTTGCTTCAAGAAAAGGAACCCAAGGCTTGGGGGGGTGAGAAGACAAGGATTTCTCAGTTTCATTCTTCCACTTTGATTCGAAAATGAAGAAAAACGGTGTTAGGGGTTTTCAAAACCGTTAAACGCAAACCTCCACGTTTCGTCTAGATCTAAGCTTCATTTCGTGAAGAGATAGAAGGGAAAGTTGCTCACCACCACGCTACGGTGCTAGTGAACTAACTTTGGAAGCCACGTCGCGAGCGAAGATTTTATCGGAATTACTCGCGGTACCGTAATCGCTCGCTAAAGCTAACGTTAAGGTAAGGGCTCCTTCCAAACTTTTAGTTTGCATTTAGGGACTTATTTGTGGTTGTGTGGAAAAGAATTTTGTTAGGGTTGAAGTGTTGATTTGGGGAAAATGAAATTAATGCTTTTATGGATAAAATTTTAGAGTTGGGTTTTGGTGATATTGATGAGTGTTTTGTGGAAAATGAATTTAACTCATTTATGTATCATTTTGAGGAAATGAAATTTGATGTGTTTGAGTGGTGGGTTGTGATGATTTGTGTTTTTCGTATTTGACGTGTTCATAACTAATATTTATAAATTTTGAGATGTGTTTGTGTGGATTTTGTGGAAAAATGAATTGATGTGATTTGGTGTGAATTGTGGATTGAATTTGTGAATATGTCTGAGTATGTTCTGTGTGGAATTTGAAAATCATTAGAGTTAAACGAGTATTAAAAATGGGGAATCTTTTAATGTCTACGTTTACTTAATGTTAGTCGTGAAAATCATTAGAGTTAGACGGGTATTAAAAATGGGGAATCTTTTAATATCTGCTTTTACTTAATGATTGTCGTCCGAATTGTTAGAGTTAAATGGGTATTAAGAATGGGGAATCTTTTAATTTCTGCATTTACTTAATGATTGTTGTCCGAATTGTTAGAGTTAAATGGGTATTAAGAATGGGGAATCTTTTAATATCTGCATTTACTTAATGATTGTTGTCCGAATTGTTAGAGTTAAATGGATATTAAGAATGGGGAATATTTTAATATCTGCATTTACTTAATGATTGTCGTCCGAATTATTAGAGTTAAATGAGTATTAAAAATAGGGAATCTTTTAATATCTGCATTTACTTAATGATTGTCGTCCGAATTGTTAGAGTTAAATGGGTATTAAAAATGGGGAATCTTTTAATATATGCATTTACTTAATGATTGTCATCCGAATGGTTAGAGTTAAATGAGTATTAAAAATGGGGAATCTTTTAATATCTGCATTTACTTAACGATTGTCGTGGATTGAGTCAGAGTATGTTCATGCATTTCATAGTACGTGGTGACCGGATGGGCCACAAGATGATTCCATGTGATTTGCTGGTTCATCTTATCCTTGCGGGGATTGCCGCGTCGTGTAAGGTCTGCGATAGACTGCATGTGTTTAGTAAATCGTGCTGACCCGTGATAGGTAGCACCTCGGTAATTTTGTACTTCGGCCTGTGATAGGCGGTACAATTATGATTTACGGTCCTTCGAGGAGGGTTTTGGTTTGGAATTCCGAGTCCATGCATTTTTGCATATACGCATTGCATTAGGGTGCTTGGCACGCGAGTCATGTTTGATTTAAGATTATGATTGAGTGTTTGAACTCAAGTCGTCATGGTGATTGTGTAATAATTGCCAAGTGTGGATGTTTTGGAATTGTGTGTAAGTGTGGTTGATTGCAAAACCTTTTCGAAACTTAAGTTGTCATGGTGATTGTGTTATAATTGCCAAGTGTGGATGTTTTGGAATTGATTGTAAGTGTGATTGATTGCAAAACCTTTTCGAAACTTAAGTTGTCGTGGTGATTGTGTTATAATTGCCAAGTGTGGATGTTTTGGAATTGTTTGTAAGTGTGATTGATTGCAAAACCATTTTGAAACTCAAGATGTCGTGGTGATTGCGTTATAATTGTTAAGTGTGATTGTTTGGATTTGTGTGTAAGTGTTGATTGATTTCGAAACCCTTTGAAAAGCTGAAAAATGCTGAATTTTGCTGTTTTTCTGCTGCTGTCTGATGTGTATTCGAATACAGCAAGCTGTATTCGAATACAAACATGCTGTTTTTGCCACTGACTTGCTGCGTAGTCGAATACAGACTATTGTAGTCGAATACAGACATGCTATTTTTGCTTCTGAATGCTGAAACAGCCTTGTATTCGAATATAGAGATACTGTATTCGAATACAACAGTGTTGTTTTGTTAAAAACTTCATTTTTCAACTTTGTTTATGCATGTTTAGCATATGGAAATCCTTTTAAGGTGCATGCTAAGTTGAAAGGTTTTTTTTGTGCATTTAAAAACTTAAATGTTATGTGTTAATTGTTAATTTCGGTTGGTGACCCTTTACAACTATTGTGGAAATCTGGGCTTTGCCCTCAGATGAGAACCAGGACCATCCTACCGGTTCGTACCCTGTGGATGGGAATGTAGTTGGAAACACCTGACTGGAGCTATGTTAGGAGGATCTTGCGAGGAGCATGAAGATCACTCAGGGTGTATAGTTTTTTGTAGAATGATTAGATTAGGTTGACGTATAGGGACTAGATGTCTTTCTTTTGGGATGTGTTTATTTTAATTTGGAAGACTGTACCTATACCAATATTGTCAGCATGACATTTTATTTTCGATGGATCCCATGTACTACTTTTTGATGTGTAAATACTTTGGATTCGTATTTCAAAAACTATTCCGCTGCTTGTAAATTATGTTCACTTAATTGTCGTTGTGTTATGACTTAAATATTTATCCAAAGGTATTTCCTTATTTATTTCTTTGTTTTATGAATTTGTTTTGAAAAAAAAAAATACACTCTCGTTGTTAAAAATTGGGGTGTTACAGTCCTTGTGATTTGTTGATTGTCATACCATAGGAAACAACTATGGGAAATTATCTCCTAATTAGCTTGAAAGGCCAAGGTGATTGAGAAGGTGGCATAGACATTCGTGGAATATATATCAAGTTTCCAATATTTTTTCTTGAAATTATCTTTGCTTCGAGCACATGATTTGCAAGCCTTGTAACAATAAGTTTTGTTCCATTACTTAAACCTTCAGATTGATCATGATTTCGCAAAAGCATGATTAGGGTTCCAACTTTTAGTTTTATTTTGTGGTTTGGAAGGCCTAAGGTAGTTAATGTGCTCAAAAATTCAAGTGTAAAGATATCAAAAGATTCATTTCCATGACTTTCTGAACAATCAACATAATCTGAACTTAAATACTCATTTTCTTCTCCTTTAATTAGTGCAATAAAGTAATGATATTAATTGGATATACACATAATTCAATAACTATAATTATATAAATAAAGGTTTAATAATAATAATAATAATAATAATAATAATAATAATAATAATAATAATAATAATAATAATAATAATAATAATAATAATAATAATAATAATAATAATAATAATACATGGTATTAAGCTCATCACATATTCATTTATTGAATCAACAATCTCTATTGTTGATGCCAAAATTGCTCTACATTGCAAAAAATCTTCATTCTTTAAATTTTGGATTAAATTTGGATATGTGCTTTGAACGATTGCTTGAAGTGGATCATTGAAGTTAGTGATTGTCAACTCCGGTGGTATTTGGATCTCTGCATGACCATCATTAGGCTCTGAAAGCTTCCCATCTCCTAATTTTAAGATCCATTCTGAAAATTGTTTAAGTTCATTAGTATTTTCTCTTTGCATTGCTGGCAATAAACGCATGTTTTTCGTGAGTCTTAACACTTGACAATGATCCCAAATATAGGAAGAGTTAATTGTTGCATTAACAATATCTGATCGGCTTCCTCTTGGAATAACTGGTAAAATTTGCCTAAAATCTCCACCAAATACTACAACCTTGCCTCCAAAGATAGTATTTTTAAACTCAGTTTCACTCATGATATCTTTCAATGTTTTATCAAGTGCCTCAAAACAAAACTTATGAGCCATAGACGCTTCATCCCATATGATTAATTTGGTTGCCTTCAGTAATTCTGCATGATCACTACATTTATCTATATTACCTGTAGATGACTCTAGTGTAGGAACATGAATTTTAAACTTTGAATGTGCTGTTCTCCCACCTGGTAACAATAGTGATGCTATTTCACTTGAGGCCACTGTCAACACAATTTGCTTTCTTGAACGTATTTTTGAAGCCAACGTTCACCACATAAATGTTTTTCCTATACCATCGTAGCCGTAAAGAAAAAATACTCCCCCCTTTTACTCGTCGACTGCTTTCATGATTTTAAGGAAGATCACAATTTACACATCTATTTTTAACCAATATAATAAAAATTTAAAATATTAAATAAAAATCATATTCAAATTTATTTGAAAATAATTGTCAACTAACTTGTAAGCGTTGCGTACAAAGTTTGAAACTCTTGAAATTGTTCTGCTACATTGTAGTTACGTTCTTCATAAATAAGTCTATTCCCCAATGGTGTCATCATATATCCTTTTGGATATGGCATTGGCTTGTATTCCTTTAAGCTCTTTCTGTTATCTTGCAAATGTTTCTCAATTTGCACGAGAGTTAAACTTTGAATCTCCTCATCATTTAGCATCAAATCTAATAACATATAAATTTTTAATTATATTGGATATGAAGTAATAGCATGAGATGTATTTTATGTTGATATCGATAAAGCTAATTAAATTTGGTATGATGATGCATATATATATATTTTTGTTTGGAATGAATTGAGAATAGTAAATTATTTTGTAAGATAACATATAAAAACAAATGAATGAATTCAATAAAAAAAAATCATTTAATTTATGCAGCAAATAAAATATGTTTCTAGTATGATAACTTTAAGATATTATTCCTAATATAATTTAGTATCATCAAACAACAATTGACCACTATTGTAGTTGGAGTAATATTATCCTAATGAAATATAGTAATTGGATAATTAATTATATACCTTTGTTGTTTGAGATCCTTCTTTGCTCATATAAATTCCATCTGCTAACCAATGTCAACTCTTATTCCTCACATCAACTGGTCGATTCATAGTACTTGCCAAGAGCATGGTCACAAAAAGTTTCCGCAAGAAATATCCAGATCCCCATTTATGTCCCTCTTTGATAGCTTCAATGTATTCTTTATCATCTCCAAGCAACCCCATTGTAAAACATACATCTTGAAAGCTATCATAAATAAAATTAGAAAATGTCTTTATTTGTTCATAACTTTGTGGGCCTTTGACATGAGTGAGCATCATGGTGGAACCCATATAAGTCTTCCAACCGTATACCCTTTGGTTCGTGGTTTCCAACATCTTTTACTTTTAACATATACAAACTTGGACACAAATTTGCTATATGTTAATTCTCTAGCTTCAGGATATTCCTTATTTGCTTCCATCCATGAGGTGAACATGGATTCTGTAACTCATGGTTTTTGCAAAACATTATTAATACTTTCATAATCATGATAATAAATTGATTGTTCACCTTGTAAGTGGAAAAATAATCTTTCAACAGCCGGTTTTCTTCCGTGTACTGGGAAAGCTAAGATTCTCCAACACGCTTCACTGGGTGACACATATCTACAATCAAGATACTGTTTAATCTCATCAACTTCTGGTTCTCCGGGCGATGATTCATTTAGCACTATCGTTGCAGTTATTCTATCACAACCTTTGTTGATGTACTTAAATAAGTACTTGATTGATGTACTTTGATTACACCATTCCGTGTTGATGTGAGCTTGATACTTACGAAGCAAACCTTGGTTGTATGGGACAACAAACCGATTATCTAGATGGATGCCATTCTTGTCAACTGTTCGTGTATTATGACTTCTTTTATACACTGGAAATCCATCTTGATCAACAATTGTTCTATCTTGGTACTTTTTTGGAAATAATTTTTTACATTTTCTATCTTTTGTGCATGGTGCTTTATGGTTTGATAAACCACATGGTCTATGTATCATGTGTGATTTAACCAAATTGTACAATTCTGGATCACTAACATGGTCCGGAATTTCAGCTGAAATTATTTTGTCAATATCATCTGGTGTTGGGTATTTTGTTGATGGATGAAGGAATATCAAGATATGGGCATGTGGCAAACCTCGCTTTTGAAATTCAATGGTGTACATATCTACAAAGGTTAATTTTCAATTTATTACATGATGAGCATATAAGTTTACAACATATAAACTATTAATAAATATTAAGAGGAATATTTACATGCAAGTATTTTGCCAAGAATTTGTTTCTTTGTCAAATCTGCTAGTAGCTCGTCAAACTTCATTTTAAATATCCTTGCAACTATGTCTGAACGATCAATAGCTTTTAAATTATTTGATGCCAACAATCGTTGGACTTCTGGCCAATTAGGATTACATGTAAATGTAATAAAAAGGTCAGGAAACCCAACATAGCTACAAATAGCCATGTCGTCAAAGTATAAGTTATCTGTAACATCCCAAATTAAAGAATTAAAAATAATTAGAATTTTAAAATATTCTAATTTATAGAGTATTATGATTATATTATTATTATTATTATTATTATTATTATTATTATTATTATTATTATTATTATTATTATTATTATTATTATTATTATTATTATTATTATTATTATTATTATTATTATTACTACTATATCAACTATTAATTTGCATAAAATAAAGTAACAATAGTAAGTTGTTGTTTGTTTGAGACTGTAATAATAGGAAGTTTGTTTTGTTTGTTAACGGTTTATGTGAAATAGATATTAACAAACAAGTTGTTATAACAAACTTTTACTACTTAATTATCTATTATTAAGGAGTCAAACAAAACCAAACAAACAATCCTATATGAATTCAATATGTATTCGTAACAACCATGAGTTTAGTGGGGCAAATATAGGATACCTAGTCAAACTATCTTATAAATATTTAATTATAAATAGATACAAAGAAGAAAATAAAATAAAATAAAATAAAAACTCAATAGAAAGAACTATATATGCCACCATAAAGAGGAGCGAAAGTATGATTGTGTTTGCAGTAGCAGGGGGTAGTAACGTCTAACACATACCAAACTTTTTATAAAAGAACGCTTCAAGAGGTGAGTAATCACACCCTTTAAACTTTCATGGTACATTTATTTTGGAAATTTAGAATGGAAAAAGAGTTAGATATTATGGATGGTATTTTCTTATAAAAATATATTTTCTCGAAAACCTAACTCTATTAAAATTAAGATTTTATAAATTGTAATAATAAATTATGAATTGATTTGTTTACTATTGTTTGTTGGATTACCGTTTTCATGATTGTTTGAATATATACTCTTTAAAAAGATTGTTTTATTATATTTTCTTGAATGATTGTTGTTATTATATATTCAAATGAAATATTATATTATAAATATGATTTTACGAATATAGTTGTCGAAATATAAATTATTTGGATTGTATGTGTTAGAGAAATATGTATTCTTAAAAAAGATTGTTTTATTATATTTTCTTGAATGATCATTGTTATTATATATTAAAATGAAATAGAATATTATAAATATGATTGTTCAAATATAGTTCTTGAAATATGAATTATTTGGATTGCGTGTGTTTGAGAAATATATATTCTTAAAAAAGATTGTTTTATTATATTTTCTTGAATGATCATTGTTATTATATATTCAAATGAAATAGTATATTATAAATATGATTTTTCAAATATAGTTGTTGAAATATGAATTATTTGGATTGCATGTGTTTGAGAAATATATATTCTTTAAAAAGATTGTTTTATTATATTTTCTTGAATGATCATTGTTATTATATATTCAAATGAAATAGTATATTATAAATATGATTTTTCAAATATAGTTGTTGAAATATGAATTATTTGGATTGCATGTGTTTGAGAGATATATATTCTTTAAAAAGATTGTTTTATTATATTTTCTTGAATGATAATTGTTATTATATATTCAAACGAAATATTATGTCATAAATATGATTTTTCGAATATGATTGTTAAAATTATGAATAACTTTGATTGTGTGTGCTGGAGATGGGCCTTGTACCCCCACCTATTTATGAGTTTTAAACTTCACAAAGAGATGAGGTTTTAAACTCCACATGGATGAGTTTTAAACTTCACAAAGAGATGAGGTTTAAACTCCACCTGGATGAGTATTAAACTTCACAAAGAGATGAGATTAAACTCCACCTACAGATGAGTATTAAACTTCACAAAGAGATGAGGTTTAAACTCCACCTGAATGAGTATTAAACTTCACAAAGAGATGAGGTTTAAACTCCACATGGATGGGTCTTGGACCCCACATATTGATGGGTTTTAAACTTCACAAAGAGATGAGGTTCAAACTCCACCTGGATGAGTATTAAACTTCACAAAGAGATGAGATTTAAACTCCACAAATGGATGAGTATTAAACTTCACAAAGAGATGAGGTTTAAACTCCACGCAGATGAGTCTTGTACCCCACACTGGATGAGCTGGTGCTCCACCTGATTATATAATACTCACTTTGCATAAGTAGTATATCTCCATCATTGATTTGGTTGATTATTTTCTGCAGAAAAAATGTGTATATTAGAATTATTTGATTATGATAGATGTGGATTATCGTTAATTTAATTAATGAGCTTTTATTAATTATTGGAAGTAGTTGGTTATTATAGAGAAATCTTAGTTATATCACGAATAGTTCTGAAGAATATTTTTGGATGAAGGCGGGTGCCATGATCGACTTCCCGGTTACCGCTCCGGCTGAGAATAATACTTGTTTTAAAATTGTGTGTATTATTCACTGGGATTTTGTATCTCATTAAAGTGTTATTTTCAGATACTAAGACCGTTGGGAACGTCGAGAGATGAGAAGTCCTACCTCCCTTGAGAAGATTGATTTCTTTCGATTATGTTAGTAGATCAAGTATAAGTAGATATAATGTCTACATCGTACTTTATGTTGGGATAAGACACTATTTGCCCAGTTTTGAATATTTTAATTATTAAAGATTTTCCAGTTGTAAGGATTTATTTTGAGATTTCATAACATTACTTTTTTCTAACAATTCATTATTTATTACAATACCTTATTCTCTTACATAATTTTGAATTTTTTTTTCGTTATTATCTCTATTTTTATACCCACATAACTAGGCGTTACATTATCCATGTAACGACGACTACCGACATATGTTGCTAGTAACACAACTCTCTTACCCCTATTTGAACCTTGAACTTGGTTGTTTCCCTGTTTGTCATTCAAACTGCGATATTTTTCAACTCGCGATTTTGATTGGTTGTTTCTCAACCAATTGAGATTTTGTCCCTCCATCATTGTGAATCCATCAACCAAGAATTGTTGGAGTAATATTCTTGATCTCATTATTGTTTGTACCTCATGATCTCTTGACATAATTCTATATCCAAGCCATTCTCGTATTGTAAGTTAATTCCGCAATTTTTGGTATTCTATATGTACCTCATGTTTGTACCTCATGATCTCTTGACATAATTCTATATCCCTTATGGTGAAGATGGTTATAGACCAAAAATTTCTCATAGAATTATGTCAAGAGATCATGAGAATATTTTATATCCAAGAGATCATGAGGTACAAACATGAGGTACATATAGAATACCAAAAATTGCTATTCTATATGTACCTCATGTTTGTACCTCATGATCTCTTGACATAATTCTATATCCAAGCCATTCTCTATGAACAATTTTTGGTCTATAACCATCTTCACCATAAGGGAATAGCAAAGGATATTGATATGCTAAATAACTTGGATGAAACTCGTCAATCCTTTTTAGCGTACCACTTTGTGTCTCCATTATAATATCTCTATTTGAACCTGTATCCACATCACCAACTATTAGTGCAGCCACTTCAGATACAGTTGGTTGGTTATATAATCTTCCATCAGATGATCTTTCAGAAATCATGCGTAGTTTCAAATCATGCACTTGATTATCTTGCAATCGTACTCTTGCCATTTTAAATGATTAAGCATGTATGTTGTATTCGTAAAACATGTTACTAAGCTCTTGAATTGTCTATTGATCAATATTGTTGTTCCTATATATTCATAATTGATAATATGAAATTGTTAGTGCTTACTAAGATAATATTGAAAAATGTGATAGGAAACATGCAATTGTTTGTAAGGCATATGATTTAAAAATCCCAAATTTATTGATATTTTAGATTAAAAAAATTATCAATTAGCATGACATTTCTCTCTCTCTCTCCCTATTATGATTATTATTATTATTATTATTATTATTGTTATTATTATTATTATTACTATTGTTGTTATTATTATTATTATTATTATTATTATTATTATTATTATTATTATTATTATTATTATTATTATTATCATTATTATTATATATTAATGAATGTATGATAACTATATGAAATTATATACTAAATTTTGTGTTTATTTGTTGCTATAGAAGCTTATTGAACATAATATAATTGATAAAATGTATATTAAAAATGCTAACATAATACTTATAGATGATAAGTTTACCTGAATTCTTGGATTCTGTTTTGGATCTCATTTTCAGTATCGTAAATATATAGTTGTGCAAACTTGGGTGTTTGACCAAGTAGTGGTAACAAACTGTCTATCCTGTGACATGTTTGACCTTGTATTCTCATATTTGGTGGTCCTCGTCCAGTATTAAACCTATTGTCCAACTTTGCTCCTGGAGAGGTGAATGCAAACCTCATATTATACATCCTAATATATTGTTGAAAGTTTTTACTTTTAGGGGAATCATGTGTGAAAAGTAGTTTTTGAAGAAGTGGTGGTGTCCTTAGTAGGGGAAGTTGCACTTTTCCATTGCCACAACACATGGAAAATTTTGGATTTGCAGAATGAGAACTTTTAATCATTCGTTCTTGGTACCACATGTTTGCTCCACAATAATTGCATTTAATCGTGGCATTGCCAAGATCAGAATATACCTGAAATAAATCAACATCAAGTAATTTAACATTAACAACTTCCTAACATATTAAATATTAAACATATTAAATTATAACCTTAAAATGCATAAATAGACCTTGTCTATTGACAGATTCTTCAAACGTGTTATTGTGGAGGAAAACTTCATCTTCATCAGTATTACTATCTGTGACATCATCAATTACATCTATTAAGGGAATCATTTTAGTTTGCTCATTTGCAATTAGTTTGTATATGATTTTCAAAAGATAAATCATATATTTGGCCAATACGGTCCGTACCTTCACTATCATCGAATTCAGGATCCGAGACATGTAAGTGATCGTCGCTATTGTCATTTTCATATGTTTGTGTGTTTAATGAGAGCACATTTGGTAATGCTTTTGATGTTGAACATGAACCTGAATCATCATTTTGAAATTTTCTGAAAAGATTAGCCCCCAAAGCGTGTAGTCCAGACAGTTGATTTCCCTTTGTCCGATGGCAGAAATTTGAATGTTTGTTATTGTGTTCGCCAATCAACATAGTTTAATGTTTAGTTGATAGGGAAAAATTGAGCACGAAATGGAAAACTTTGGTGGGAACTAGTAAGGCTTGATTTATTGAAATCACTATAATGAAGATGTATCAAGGTTCAAGGTAGAAATTTAAGGTTTGTATAAATAGAAAAGTAATGGAGTGAATACAATATGTTTTACCCGTCACGATGAAAAGATAATTATCAAGCTGCAAACAAAGGACATGACAGAATTGAGAAGTATCAGAATGAATGTTGGTAGTAGATGTAAGAAAATTATTTTCGAGTTTGTCCAGAATTGCAAAGAATGTAGGAGATGGATTAGTGAAGTGTGAATTTGAGGTGTTAAGGCATGAGACAAATGTAGGTCTTAATCATGAATGAAATTCAAGTTGGATTTTGTTGGAGACGTGACTTTTGAAATGAAGCACTAAACCTGAAGGAAGTTTGTATGTTGTAGGTGGTATAGTTCTGGAATGTTGTCGAAAAAAAGTTTGAGGAAGCTTAGATCACCAAGCAAATGTGGGGATGAAATTATTAGAGTTATAATTAGAACAACATACGGATAAGAACACAGTAGTTTGGCGTAATTGTGCGACTAAAGAGAAATCGAGGATTTGTGGACCATGGAGATATTTAGGAGTCCTCGGCGGTAATGATTGGATGATTCGTACCAAGTGGATGTATATGAGGCTATGTGACATAGCTATGGGAGATAGGATAAAAGTTATAGGAAAATAAGGAAAAACTCAGTGGAGCTTGAGAAGATTGTTTGACCGCTTGTGCATTAGAATAACCTTAAGTGCAAGTTGCAAAGAGCGTTATTACAATTAGGTTAAGATAGTTTAAGCCACCATCATGGTTGTCGGCTACTTATTGACAAATTGAGGAACTGATCATCCTTAATCTCTTGTTGATAGTAACAAAATCACGTTGAATGGAATGAACGAGTATTACCGGCTATGGTAATGTATAGAGTTATTAAGCACCCTATGAAAAGGGGTAAGCAACACTTTCTTCCAGTGGGCCGGGCGAAACAAGTTGTGACTTGTAAGTTGAATTTGAGTACAAACCTAGTGTAGATTGTTACTCATACTTTAGTTTCGAGGACGAAACTTCTTTTTGGAGGGTAGTAATGTAAGACCCTTAATTTTAAATTGTAATTTATGAATTTTGGGGAATTTTGGGCTGAATTTCTGAGGCTTTTTAGCCAATTTTATGGCTTTTTGTGAGTTAAATGCCAAAAATATCTTTTTGGAGACCTGATTAAAATTATTCGTCGATGAATAATTTTATTTAATTACGGTAAATCTTTTGTCGAAGAAAAAAATTTCTGAGATGCAGCATTTTTCAGAAAAATTCATCTGCCTATTGCATTACGGCGAGAGTAGATATTTTTCTGAAAAAGTGGTTTGTGATGTGATGTGAGGTGACAGGCGTAATGATGTTTTTTATAAAAATATCTAGATATTTGTAAATATCTAAATATTTGTTTAGATATTTATTATTATTATTATTATTATTATTTTATATATATATATATATGGTAAAGAAAGGAAGGAAGGAAACAAAAAAGCAAAAAGCCTTTCGCTGTTACGTAGCAAATTCATTTCTTCTTTCTCCTTCTCTGTTTCCTACTTTTATTTGTTTTCAAAACCCACAAACACAAAAACCTTCACTTTTCTCCTAGATCTAGGCTTCGTTTTGAGAAGTGATAGAAGAGAAAGTTGCTCATTGCCACGTTGCGGTGTTAGTGAGCTAGTTTTCGACGCGACATCACTAACTTAAATTTTACCGGAATTAAATACGGTACCGTAATCGCGTGTTAGAGCTATCGTTAAGGTAAGGGCTCCTTCCAAACTTTTAGTTTGCATTTAGGACATTATTTGTGTGGTTTTGTGGAAAAGAAATTTGATGTATTTGAGGTGTGATTTTGTGAAAAATTAATTTAATGTGATTATGTGTAACTTAGTGGAATTTAAATTTGAGGTGTGGTTTGTGGTGATTCAAGTTTGGTGTGATTTATATGTTCATAATTATTATTATGAATTTTTGAGATGTGATTTATTTGTGGATTTTGTAGAAAATGAATTGAAGAAATTTGGTGGTTTATGTGTAAAAATGTGGAGTTTTGAAATTGGGTGAGTTAGATTTAAATTGTTGAAATTTAATTGAGGTGCTATATGTGTGTTGTGAAATTGAATTTATTGAATTTGGTGTGAATTGGAGGTAATTAAATTTGATGTGTTTGAGTTACGTAATGAGTTATTTTCAAATAAATGAGTTTGAACAGAAGTTGAAATTTTACGAAAAATTTAGAGTTGTTAAAGTTGTGAAAAAGTTCAAATTTTAACAAAGTTAAAGAGTTTGAGCAAAAAGACATATTGAAATTAAAAATGGTTAGAGTTTAAAATGTTACTCTTTTAATTACTCTTTGATTGAGTTTAAAAAGAAAAAAGTTTATAGTATTTTATTAACCCAAATATTTCGGTGCTTTAATAGTCGAGTATGTGAATGTGGAATTTGGACAATATTTGTTTTAAGTAAATAATATAAATTATTTGATTTTAAAAGTTTGGTGTGTGAGAAAGATTTAATTTTAGGAATTTTGTTGTGAGTGGATTAGTTTTATTGTGAACCAATTGTTATAAATATTCATGTTTATGTAGTTAGCTCCTTGAGTCTCTAAAAAGAATCGAGACCGTTGGCACCGAGTTAACGATGGGGAGAATTCTGATATATTAATATTGTTGTGGTGATTTATGGTTGAAAATTTTGGAGATTGAATATGGGGGATTAATGTTTGAAAATTATAGTGACTCATGTTTGGTGAAATTGATGAGTTCATAATTAATATTATAAATTTTTGAATGGATTGGTGGAAAAAGAATTTAATTCAGTTTATGTGTGGATTGGTGGAAAATGAATTTAATTCAATTTGTGTGGATTGAATTTGGAAATATGATTTATGTGTGTTTGTGGAAATTAAAATTGGTGTAAATAAATATGTTTGAGTATGCTCTGTGTTGTATTTGAAAAATCATTAGTGTTAAATGGTGGAAAGGTTGTACAATTATGATTTACGCCCCTTCGACGAGGGTTTTGGTTTGGAATTCTGGAATCATGCATTTTGGCATATACGCATTGCATTAGAGTGTTTGACATGCGAGTTATGTTTATAATACTATGATGATTGTATATACATATTCAATTGTTGTTGTGATTTGTCGTAATTGCTTTGAGGTGTGAAGTTGGGTTGATTAAGTTTTGATGTAATTATGTGTTCATAATTGATTTAATGAATATTCAAAATGTTGATTGATTCAGAGCTATTTTAGAATTGAAAATCTGCATTTTTTTCTGTTGTATTCGGCTATGACAGTGTAGTTTGTTAAAACTTCATTTTTCAACATTGTTTATGCATTTTTGGACATATGAAAACCCTTTCGAGGAGTATGCTAATACGAAAGGTTCTTTTGAGCATTTGAAAATATAAGAATTTTGCTATGTGATATTTGTTAATTTCGGTTGGTGACCTTTACAATTATTGTGGAAATCTGGGCTTTGCCCTCAAATGAGAAACAGGATCATCCTACCAGTTAGTACCCTGGAGATGGGAAAGTAGTTAGTCATACCTGACCGAAGCTGTGTCAGGAGGATCTTGCGGGGTGCGTGGAGATCACCCGGATTGTGTAGTTTTTGTAGCAGGATCAGATTAGGTGGTTGTATAAGGACTAGATGTCTTTCTCTTGAGATTGTATTTATTTCATTTTGGAAGATTGTATCTATGCTTAAACTGTTTGATGACTTTTCTTTTAATGGGTCCATGTTCCACATTTTGATGTGACGTGGGGAAAGTAGATATTCTTGGGGCACTGCTTTTATGCAGGTGTCTGCCGAGAATACTCCAAGGATATGAGCTATGTCTGATAGGTCTCATAGCCCCGTTGTATTTTTCTATTTAAATGCTTTGGATTTTGTTTCAAAAACTATTTCCGCTGTTTGTAAATATTGTTGACTTTTGTCGTTGTGTTACGACTTAAATATTTCATCCAAAGGTATTTTCTTTGTTTTTTTAAAAAAATACACTCGCACTGTTAAAAATCGGGGTGTTACAGTATCATTACTAACAACATAAAACAGGTACAAAAGGATCATTGAAGTTTTCCACGATAATTGCTTTTGTAACTTCCTTATGTGGGACCAGGATTGTACTTCACTACTTGGAATTTCACCATCTCAAATGAGGAAGAATATGATTGAGACATGTATCTAATACTTTGTCCAAGTAACTTGATAGTTTGAATATTTATTGTTTACCATATAATATGACATAACTCATTTACATGAAACATGTTAAAGACTAGTGATACTGACATAAGGATATATCCATCAGAACTTCAAAACATAATGGGGACCACTCTAGCTTTTTGTGTAAAACTACAACCATCTTCAAAACAGTGTTCTGTTAATAAGTCATGGAGTGATGCTGCACTTATTGCTGCTATTAAGGAACAATTTCAAATTGAACGGGTATTCAAACCGTATTGTATATTCTAATTGTAATAAATTATATATATGAAAAACTGCACAACTTAAATTAATAGAAGTCCATTTTCATAACACATCTAAAGGAGAACCGAGTCGTGAACTTCTTTGTCAAGAAATATTATTTGACACTGTAAGTATATCTACATGACTCCATAAGTGCATCATTTTGATAAATACATTTTGATTTCATAAATCTTTATGACAATAATCTAATTAGTTCTTATAAACTTTATGAAATATGTAGCAATCATTATCAATGACTGGTGAAAACAATATTGAAAATGTTCAGTCAGCTACATCGGCTACATCAAACAAAAATAATTGTATATCTATATCATGCCGGAAATCATAAAAGATAATATGGATGATTACACTATTGTTAGAAAAATGAGAGCTACAAAAGCAAGACATAAAAGGAAAACTATATTGGACAAAAGAAGAGCAAAAAGGATGAAACTTGATTGTCACTCTACTATGTCAACCCAATTCTGAATTAAATGCTATATGTAATCATTTTTCTAACAATAGTGTAATCATCCATATTATCTTTTATGATTTCCTGCATGATATAGATATACAATTATTTTTGTTTGATGATGGAGGTTAATTTTTCATGATGGAGGTTAATTTTTGTTTTATGATAGAGGTTGTTATTGTTTCATGATGGAGGTTAAGTTTTGTTTCCATGTTAAATCTAAAATTTTATTTATATCATGATAAGCAATATTATATATTATAATCTTCACAAAAAATACATTGGCAATGCTAAACCAATTTAGGAACAATAAATATTTGATATTGCTTAACCAAAAACTTTATCAATATTTCACAAAACACTTAATTGTCATTAAACCGTAGATTTTCAAACCATATTGATTTTGGAAACCGTACTGTACTAAATTGCCATTATTAATTGATATTAATTGTTAAAAAAAATAAAATACGACTTGATTTTCTATAAAATAAATGAATCACTTTGATTCATAAACCCTAAACCCTAAACCCTAAATTCATTTTCCACCATTTAACACTAATGATTTTTCAAATACAACACAGAGCATACTCAAACATATTTATTTACACCAATTTTAATTTCCACAAACACACATAAATCATATTTCCAAATTCAATCCACACAAATTGAATTAAATTCATTTTCCACCAATCCACACATAAACTGAATTAAATTCTCCTTCCACCAATCCATTCAAAAATTTATAATATTAATTATGAACTCATCAATTTCACCAAACTTGAGTCACTATAATTTTCAAACATTAATCCCCCATATTCAATCTCCAAAATTTTCAACCATAAATCACCACAACAATATTAATATATCAGAATTCTCCCCATCGTTAACTCGGTGCCAACGGTCTCGATTCTTTTTAGAGACTCAAGGAGCTAACTACATAAACATGAATATTTATAACAATAGGTTCACAATAAAACTAATCCACTCACAACAAAATTCCTAAAATTAAATCTTTCTCACACACCAAACTTTTAAAATCAAATAATATATATTATTTACTTAAAACAAATATTGTCCAAATTCCACATTCACATACTCGACTATTAAAGCACCGAAATATTTGGGTTAATAAAATACTATAAACTTTTTTTCTTTTTAAACTCAATCAAAGAATAATTAAAAGAGTAACATTTTAAACTCTAACCATTTTTAATTTCAATATGTCTTTTTGCTCAAACTCTTTAACTTTGTTAAAATTTGAACTTTTTCACAACTTTAACAACTCTAAATTTTTCGTAAAATTTCAACTTCTGTTCAAACTCATTTATTTGAAAATAACTCATTACGTAACTCAAACACATCAAATTTAATTACCTCCAATTCACACCAAATTCAATCAATTCAATTTCACAACACACATATAGCACCTTAATTAAATTTCAACAATTTAAATCTAACTCACCCAATTTCAAAACTCCACATTTTTACACATAAACCACCAAATTTCTTCAATTCATTTTCTACAAAATCCACAAATAAATCACATCTCAAAAATTCATAATAATAATTATGAACATATAAATCACACCAACCTTGAATCACCACAAACCACACCTCAAATTTAAATTCCACTATGTTACACATAATCACATTAAATTAATTTTTCACAAAATCACACCTCAAATACATCAAATTTCTTTTTCACAAAACCACAAATAATGTCCTAAATGCAAACTAAAAGTTTGGAAGGAGCCCTTACCTTAACGATAGCTCTAACACGCGATTACGGTACCGTAATTAATTCCGGTAAAATTTAAGTTCGTGATGTCGCGTCGAAAACTAGCTCACTAGCACCGCAACGTGGCAATGAGCAACTTTCTCTTCTATCACTTCTCAAAACGAAGCCTAGATCTAGGAGAAAAGTGAAGGTTTTTGTGTTTGTGGGTTTTGAAAACAAATAAAAGTAGGAAACAGAGAAGGAGAAAGAAGAAATGAATTTGCTACGTAACAGCGAAAGGATTTTTGCTTTTTTGTTTCCTTCCTTCCTTTCTTTACCATATATATATATATATATATAAAATAATAATAATAATAATAATAATAATAATAATAATAATAATAATAATAATAATAATAATAATAATAATAAATATCTAAACAAATATTTAGATATTTACAAATATCTAGATATTTTTATAAAAAACATCATTACGCCAGTCACCTCACAAACGACTTTTTCAGAAAAATATCTACTCTCGCCGTAATGCAATAGGCAGATGAATTTTTCTGAAAAATGCTGCATCTCAGAAATTTTTTTCTTCGACAAAAGATTTACCGTAATTAAATAAAATTATTCATCGACGAATAATTTTAATCGGGTCTCCAAAAAGATATTTTTGGCATTTAACTCACAAAAAGCCATAAAATTGGCTAAAAAGCCTCAGAAATTCAGCCCAAAATTCCCCAAAATTCATAAATTACAATTTAAAATTAAGGGTCTTACATTACTACTCTCCAAAAAGAAGTTTCGTCCTCGAAACTAAAGTATGAGTAACAATCTACACTAGGTTTGTACTCAAATTCAACTTACAAGTCACAACTTGTTTCGCCCGGCCCACTGGAAGAAAGTGTTGCTTACCCCTTTTCATAGGGTGCTTAATAACTCTATACATTACCATAGCCGGTAATACTCGTTCATTCCATTCAACGTGATTTTGTTACTATCAACAAGAGATTAAGGATGATCAGTTCCACAATTTGTCAATAAGTAGCCGACAACCATGATGGTGGCTTAAACTATCTTAACCTAACTGTAATAACGCTCTTTGCAACTTGCACTTAAGGTTATTCTAATGCACAAGCGGTCAAACAATCTTCTCAAGCTCCACTGAGTTTTTCCTTATTTTCCTATAACTTTGATCCTATCGCCCATAGCTATGTCACATAGCCTCATATACATCCACTTGGTACGAATCATCCAATCATTACCACCGAGGACTCCTAAATATCTCCATGGTCCACAAATCCTCGATTTCTCTTTAGTCGCACAATTACGCCAAACTACTGTGTTCTTATCCGTATGTTGTTCTAATTATAACTCTAATAATTTCATCCCCACATTTGCTTGGTGATCTAAGCTTCCTCAAATTTTTTTCGACAACATTCCAGAACTATACCACCTACAACATACAAACTTCCTTCAGGTTTAGTGCTTCGTTTGAAAAGTCACGTCTCCAACAAAATCCAACTTGAATTTCATTCATGATTAAGACCTACATTTGTCTCATGCCTTAACACCTCAAATTCACACTTCACTAATCCATCTCCTACATACTTCGCAATTCTGGACAAACTCGAAATAATTTTCTTACATCTACTACCAACATTCATTCTGATACTTCTCAATTCTGTCATGTCCTTTGTTTGCAACTTGATAATTATCTTTTCATCATGACGGGTAAAACATATTGTATTCACTCCATTACTTTTCCATTTATACAAACCTTAAATTTCTACCTTGAACCTTGATATATCTTCATTATAGTGATTTCAATAAATCAAGCCTTACTAGTTCCCACCAAAGTTTTCCATTTCGTGCTCAATTTTTCCCTATCAACTAAACATTAAACTATGTTGATTGGCGAACACAATAACAACCCCCATGACATGCACTCAAGTAATGCCTTTATATCATTGGTATACCTTTATAATATTAATGTCTGAATTATAGGTGAGATAATTCCTCATCTGAATCTTTAATTGTCATAAGCCACATCCCTATGTGCTGCTCCAACAAATTTCTTGGCACATTTTCCAATATTTGGTTCACTCACTGGATTCTTATTCCTTCTCAACCTTCACCGAGATACAAACTGAAAGAATCCTAACAATCGAACGTCCTAAAGAATAATTTCTCAAACGTTTCTCATAAGCATTTCCTAGGAAATAATTATCTATAACTTCATCCTCATAAATTTTGCAGTAAAATATCTCAAAGACCCACATACGTTTCATTGTTCATCTAGTCACTAAAACACTCATTTTAAATCTCAACGCTTGATTTCCCAAGACCAACAACTAAATCATAAATCATTCGTTACATCTCTTCTTTTTCACTTTCTATCATTTAATAGGATTCTAAAATTTGATCCTCAAAATCTCCAAACACTTCCATCCTTTAACATGAATTATTTATCACTTGCCTGCCTCAACTCCTTCGATTATGAAATTTTAAGCATTACTTGGTCCTCCATCCAACCTTGTGGATTTTAAATCATCAACTAAAAAAAATCAACAATCTTAGGGTCCCAAATCAAATCTCGAATAATCCTTCCGACCTATCAAAATATTAACATCCTCTAAGTAATTTCCATCCTTTAATAGACTCTCAAAACTGATATTATTGCAATCTTGAAGTATTCTCGTACTCGATACTTCAAATTCCACTTAATGGTAACATAGAGTTCTATATATCAAGGCTTAACTCATAATGTTTTTCCGAACATCGCTCAAAATTCACACTTATGCGTCTATAGTTTCATCTAACATCACTATTTGTACTTACCATCTCCTAAACCACATAGAGGTTTGTCACTTATCAAAGAAATATATATTCTCACTCTTGTAATCGTCATGAGATTCATACTTAACAATCTAAGTCGCAAATCTAGTTTAACTCGAATGTTCCACTTTACCCCTCAAGGTATCGACTATTCCTCAAATTGTACTTTATCTAACCAAGGTGGTACTTACCCCTAACGTGCAGTGCCCCTTAACTTCAATACAAGCCTATTCTTGAACACCTAAGAACCAAATGCTATTCCCAAAGGAAGCCTCGTCTTCTCAACAATTCCATGATGGTCACATCTCTTTGACAGTTATCAAACTTCATCCAGTTTCATCCTGAAATCTACCAGGAAAACATCTAATACTTTTCTTAATAAAAGTCTTCCACTTAGATCTTTACTTGAAATCCCTTATTAGTCTAATGTTAATCCATCCATACTCATCATCTTCCAGTTAACAACAACACATAGCTTCTATGTCCTTGGAACCATTTCATAAATTCCATGACGTCATGATTTGCTTCAACTCTGCCTGACAATATGTCATCTCGAAGATCTTTTCCACTTCTTAAATCCACTTATCAGCTTTTTTCTGAGTTCTCATCACCCTTGATCTTTAGAGGATAGTAACGATGAAAACCTTTCAATCCTCTTGACTCAATATCACATATATCTCTTTCCCTCTTCTCCAGATCGCGCAGAGTCTTTGCAGTTGTCTGTGATACAATGGAAACATCCATGTTGTTCCTTCTTGGAGGTAGTATTTCCCCAAAACCAACATCAAGAACAGTGTTAACGCTACTTTGAATAATTCCAAAACTAACTTTTGACTATATCAACACATAATAACTATAGAAAGACTCAGACCAATTATCCCAACGCATGATCAGATAACGACTCCCAACCTACAACTTGACCTACAACCTAAACCAAAGGCTCCACAGCCCCAAAGAAATCCAAACCAAAAGCTCTGATACCACAATGTAATACCCCGATTTTTAACAGCGCGAGTGTATTTTTTTAAAAAAATACAAAGAAAATACCTTTGGATGAAATATTTAAGTCGTAACACAACGACAAAAGTCAACAATATTTACAAACAGCGGAAATAGTTTTTGAAACAAAATCCAAAGCATTTAAATAGAAAAATACAACGGGGCTATGAGACCTATCAGACATAGCTCATATCCTTGGAGTATTCTCGGCAGACACCTGCATAAAAGCAGTGCCCCAAGAATATCTACTTTCCCCACGTCACATCAAAATGTGGAACATGGACCCATTAAAAGAAAAGTCATCAGACAGTTTAAGCATAGATACAATCTCCCAAAATGAAATAAATACAATCCCAAGAGAAAGACATCTAGTCCTTATACAACCACCTAATCTGATCCTGCTACAAAAACTACACACTTCGGGTGATCTCCACGCACCCCGCAAGATCCTTCTGACACAGCTTCGGTCAGGTATGACTAACTACTTTCCCATCTTCAGGGTACTAACCGGTAGGATGATCCTGTTTCTCATTTAAGGGCAAAGCCTAGATTTCCACAATAATTGTAAAGGTCACCAACTAAAATTAACAAATATCACATAGCAAAATTCTTATATTTTCAAATGCTCAAAAGAACCTTTCGTCTTAGCATACTCCTGGAAAGGGTTTTCATATGTCCAAAAATGCATAAACAATGTTGAAAAATGAAGTTTTAACAAACTGCACTGTCATAGCCGAATACAACAGAAAAAAAAATGTAGATTTTCAATTCTAAAATAGCTATGAATCAATCCACATTTTGAATATTCATTAAATCAATTATGAACACATAATTACATCAAAACTTAATCAACCCAACTTCACACCTCAAAGCAATTACGATAAATCACAACAACAATCGAATATGTATATACAATCATCATAGTATAAGAAACATAACTCGCATGTCAAACACTCTAATGCAATGTGTATATGCCAAAATGCATGATTCCAGAATTCCAAACCAAAACCCTCCTCGAAGGGGCGTAAATCATAATTGTACAGCCTCTTATAGACCAGTACTAATTACCAAAGTGCAATCTCTCACGGATTAGCACGATTTACTAGCGTGCAGTCTCTCACAGACCAGCACGACATACAAGAGTGCAGTCGCTCACAGACCAACATAATTTACTAGCGTGCAAGCTCTCACAGACCAGCACGATTTCCTAGAGTGCAATCGCTCACAGATCAGCACATTCTAGAGTGCAATCTCTCACAGATCCGCACGACGCGACAATCTCTTCAAGGATAAGATGAACCAACAATTCACATGGCATCATCCCGTGGCCCATCATGGTCACCACTATCACCATGGCCCCATCGCGGTCACCATGTACTATGAAATGCATGAGCATACTCTAACTCTTTTAACCATAATCATTAAGTAAATGCAGCTATTAAAAGATTCCCCATTTTTAATACTCATTTAACACTAATGATTTTTCAAATACAACACAGAGCATACTCAAACATATTTATTCAACCAATTTTAATTTCCACAAACACACATAAATCATATTTCCAAATTCAATCCACACAAATTGAATTAAATTCATTTTCCACCAATCCACACATAAATTGAATTAAATTCTCTTTCCACCAATCCATTCAAAAATTTATTATATTAATTATGAACACATCAATTTCACCAAACATGAGTCACTATAATTTTCAAACATTAATCCACCATATTCAATCTCCAAAATTTTCAACCATAAATCACCACAACAATATTAATATATCATAATTCTCCCCACCGTTAACTCAGTGCCAACGGTCTCGATTCCTTTTCGAGACTCAAGGAGCTAACTACATAAACATGAATATTTATAACAATTGGTTCACAATAAAACTAATCCACAAACAACAAAATTCCTAAAATTAAATCTTTCTCACACACCAAACTTTTAAAATCAAATAATCTATATTATTTACTTAAAACAAATATTGTCCAAATTCCACATTCACATACTCGACTATTAAAGCACCGAAATATTTGGGTTAATAAAATACTATACACTTTTTTTCTTTTTAAACTCAATCAAAGAGTAATTAAAAGAGTAACATTTTAAACTCTAACCATTTTTAATTTCAATCTGTCTTTTTGCTCAAACTCTTTAACTTTGTTAAAATTTGAACTTTTTCACAACTTTAACAACTCTAAATTTTTTGTAAAATTTCAACTTCGGTTCAAAGTCATTTATTTGAAAATAACTCATTACGTAACTCAAACACATCAAATTTAATTACCTCCAATTCACACCAAATTCAATCAATTCAATTTCACAACACACATATAGCACCTCAATTAAATTTCAACAATTTAAATCTAACTCACCCAATTTCAAAACTCCACATTTTTACACATAAACCACCAAATTTCATCAATTCATTTTCTACAAAATCCACAAATAAATCACATCTCAAAAATTCATAATAATAATTATGAACATATAAATCACACCAAACTTGAATCACCACAAACCACACCTCAAATTTAAATTCCACTAAATTACACATAATCACATTAAATTAATTTTTCACAAAATCACACCCCAAATACATCAAATATCTTTTTCACAAAACCACAAATAATGTCCTAAATGCAAACTAAAAGTTTGGAAGGAGCCCTTACCTTAATGATAGCTCTAACACGCGATTACGGTACTGTAATTAATTCCGGTAAAATTTAAGTTCGTGATGTCGCATCAAAAACTAGCTCACTAGCACCGCAACGTGGCAATGAGCAACTTTCTCTTCTGTCACTTCTCGAAACGAAGCCTAGATCTAGGAGAAAAGTGAAGGTTTTTGTGTTTGTGGGTTTTGAAAACAAATAAAAGTTGGAAACAGAGAAGGAGAAAGAAGAAATGAATTTGCTACGTAACAGGGAAAGGCTTTTTGCTTTTTTGTTTCCTTCCTTCCTTTCTTTACCATATATAATAATAATAATAATAATAATAATAATAATAATAATAATAATAATAATAATAATAATAATAATAATAATAATAATAATAATAATAATAATAATAATAATAATAATAATAATAAAAACTAAATAAATATTTAGATATTTACAAATATCTAGATATTTTTATAAAAAACTTCATTACGTCTGTCACCTCACATCACATCACAAACCACTTTTTCAGAAAAATATCTACTGTCGTCGTAATGCAATAGGCAGATGAATTTTTCTGAAAAATGCTGCATCTCAGAAATTTTTTTCTTCGACAAAAGATTTACCGTAATTAAATAAAATTATTCATCGACGAATAATTTTAATCGGGTCTCCAAAAAGATATTTTTTGCATTTAACTCACAAAAAGCCATAAAAATTGGCTAAAAAGCCTCAGAAATTCAGCACAAAATTCCCCAAAATTCATTTAGAAGTACAAACAAAAAACCTAAAAAAATGCAAAGGAATATGAAATTAGACATGCTACTAAGAATAATTTAAAGAACTAAGAAATAGTTTTTCTATTTTTCAAAATAGATACAAAATCAACAAATGCAAAGGAATATGAAATTAGACAGGCTACTAAGAATAATTTAAAGAACTAAGAAATAGTTTTTTTTTTAAATAGATACAAAATCAACAACAACACCATCTTCTTATTCCCTCCGTTTTTCCCAAATTTTGTATTTTTCCAACATTATTAACAACCCAAGATTCTTGTCTAATCAAAACACCAAATTTAAGTGGACAATGTTGTAATTTTGAAAACATGCGGTTAACATTTCGAGTGGGAAACCGATGAACCGACACTGATTTTTCCATTCTCTTTCTTTCATGATTTGGATATAGTATACTAAATACTAATATTATATATACTTTTTAGTTCCAAATACAAATGAATGAGTTTGAAGGAGGAAGTTACAAACCTTGAACAAACTGGTATCACAAATTGTAGCAACCCTTTTTTTATGTTGTTCCATTTGCGATTTTCTTCTTCTTGAATTTCTCTGATTTTCTTCTCCGTAAATATGTTTGATTTTCTTCTCTGTGTTGCAGTGTGTAAACCAAAAATATTTCAAATTCACAAAAATTTGAAGAAGTTGGTTAGGTACAAAAAGCTAGAGTAAGTTACAATTGTGACCCTAAATTTTTTGCAAAGGTTAAAATTGTATTTTTGGTATAGTTAAGAATTCTTATAGTATATTGTAGATTAGGTTGTAAATTTAATATTTTATCCATTTTAAAATAATTAAATTATTTAATAATTTCACATATTAATAAAAGTTTATAATTATTTTTATTAAATTATCATTGTTAAGTATAGATATATTATCAATGTTATAAATGTAAAGTAAAAGATATTGAATGAAAAATTATACAACTAATATATATCAAAAGATACAATTCAAAAAAAATACATTAAAAATTTAAATAATTAATTATTTTGAGATAAATTATTTTTACAAATAGAACATTTATTTTGAGACAAAGAAGGAGAAAGTATATCAATTTTATACTACCTCTCTCCTTAAATGAATTTTTTTAAGAAAAAAAAAATTATCTTTAGATATAATTATTCTTTCAATTTACTAGATGCATTTATTATTCTTTTCATTTTATAATAATTGTTGTATTTAATAATTTTACGATTAAAATAATATGATACATAGGAGAGAGAGAATAAATATTTTATCAAATTATTCTTATAAATTATTGGTTGATTCGAGTTGTTATAAATATAAAGTGAATACGTAATAGTCTTTAAACTCTAGTTCAATTGACAAATGTCAATATTATTAGGTTGAACGATTTGTCTCGAGTTCGGACATGAGATCTTATGTGTGTGAGTTAATTATGATCGAATTTATCTTCTCGTCTAAAATATAAAAAACGGATACATAATAAATTGGTATTGATGCATATAATATTAATTAGACTATGGAGTGGATGGAGTACTTTTTTTCAAATATATATGGGACTAATACTACTAATTCATATTAAACTATAAAAAGTCAAATTTAAAACATTCAAATATTAACACATAAAATGAACACACTAACTACTCTACCATTTTTCTTAATAAGAGTGAAAAAAAATTGGTGTTTATAATAATTGAGGCAGAGGTAATATATAGATATTATTTGTTGACACCTAATTTTGTCCGCTACTTTTAGATTTTTTATGAAAAATAATAAATATATAAAAACAATGAAATAAAAAAATGATAAAAATAATAATAAAAATAAATAATTAGGTCTTTAAATTTTAGAAAATAATGGATGCTTTTCGT
>JBBPBR010000004.1:15450356-15486074 GCA_037974775.1 Cicer pinnatifidum
ATATTGCGTCCCTTTAAAAATTGTAGTTTAGTTTTTTTTTTCTCTTTTTTTTGTTTATGCAAAAAATAAACACATATGTTAAACTTTCATTTTTCTAAAGTTGTTTATTCTTAAAATTATTTTCTTTGCAACACAAAATACTAAAAATAATAATAATAATAATAATAATAATAATAATAATAATAATAATAATAATAATAATAATAATAATAATAATAATAATAATAATTGATGCTTATAAATCAATCACCAATAAAACAAGTTTCATTCTATTGTAATATAACAGAAAAATCATATCACGTCTTTATGAAATAACTAAAAAAAATCATATCTAAGAATAAATAGTTTTTCGCTTAAGATTAGAATTAATAGTCGCCGCCGGTACATGAAGTTCAACATCACTCGTCGCGCCACATCACTCACCTCCAACCGTTGGTGGCCTTTGTGCCGCGACACATTCGACAATGCAGCACAAACAAATCCTTTAACACGTTGCTTCATCGATTGCGTCCATCTATTTTGTTTACATATGTTACATTGTTTTCTAACAAAAATTAATTTTCTTTACTTTAAATCAAAAAATAAAAAGGTACAATCCGTGTGAATAGACGTCACACCTCTTTTTTTTCGTTATTATTATTATTACATTTTTATTTTTGGATACGTATATAATAATTATTATAATAAAAATAATTAAAATAGAGTAATAATAAAAATTGAACAACACATAAATATTTTCTACACAAGAATTACGTGTATTTTGATTTTCCTATTGCACTTGGAAATAGGAACAATATTTTTCGTTTGTCAAACCAAATTAATAAAAAAAAATATTTTTCCTTCTTTTAGTGATGTAAATAATTTATTTCATTTTTTTTTATTCTTTTAGAGGGGTAAAATAAATAATTAAATAAATAAATAATGTGTATATAATTAATTACATGGTGACTGTTTCAACGGACGATGTAGAGTAATATTATTTTTCCTACTCTTAATCGACTCACAATTTTGTTTTATTGGTTCAAACTTTAATTTATGTTTTATTTAATTTTTCCTTTTAAAAAAATAAAATTGGTGATGATTCTTTCGCAGACAAATCGAACTCGGCATTATTAAACACATAAATGTATTTAACTTAATTTTACATTGTTTTAAAGATAATATAATAGTATCAATGTAGTCGCAGCTGCTACACAAGACAAAATGTATATTCTTCTCCATTTATTATATAGGGATCATTTAGGACTATTTCTTTTTTCTAAATCACTCATCTAAATTCTTTTTTTTTTTCGTTTTAGCTAAATAAGTTGTTTCCGCACAGATTTACCTTTTCTTTCGTAATTTTTGTGATTTCGTCATCTCAATGCGAAGTTTTTTGTTTGTCGTTTTGGTGCGATATTTTTATGTTCGTATGTTCAAATAAAATAGTAGTTTTAATTCATTACAATTTTTATTTAATAACTTTATCTTCGTCAATGTTATAAATTTGGAAATATATGTATTTCAAACATTTAAATTTTGTCATATTTATAGACATATTGTCATTTTGTCTATGTTGTTGTTTTGTTCTATTAACTTGGATGTTGTAATTTTTTTTGTCAATTTATCCTTTTTGTTTTAACGAATTATTATTGTATCAATAGACGATTTTGATTTAATGAATCAATATCATTATTTAGTAAAAAAATAATAGTATAATTAATGATAAAGCTTCTATAGTACATTGAAAAGTTAATGTGTTTGAATACAATAACTTCTTTAATTAATGAAAGAGTCTTGTTCAAAAGTGTTCAAAGAGCATGCATAATGGTAGTCTACTAAAAAAGTGCTTAAATAGATCTTAGGTGTACACATCACTTATTTATAGTTTTTTAAAAATTAATACCTAATAAGCACTCAAACGCTTCAATTCAACACCTCTAAAAAAATTATTAAATGGGTTTCATTAATAATATTGCATTGTTATTAAATTAAAGAAATATAATACACAACACATGTTGTATCATTTATGACCATTATTAATTTTATTTTAAACTGTCATTTTAGTTTTTGAAAGTGTAGGATGATGTCTTTTTAGTCTCTGACTCAAGTAAAAATTTAAATTAGTCATCAAATTATCAAAACGTCAGTCAATTTAGTCACTAACGTAATAATAGTCACAAATTATTTTAAAAGCTGCATTTTTTCAATTACTTTTATGGTAGTAATTTGTTTTTTTCAATGATTATTTTTATTATTCGATGACTAATTTAAAGTTATAGCTAACACTACTAGAAAACACTCATTTTATGGCCAACTTAACAAATATTTTGTGACCGAAAAAAAACTTTTACAAATTAGTGACCGAAAAAGCCCTCACAAATACTAAATTTCAAATTGGTTGTTATTTGTGACTGAAAAAAACCCTTACAAATCAAAAATGTTTTTTTGGTTCATTGTAATCTTTGTGGCTCAGACTGTCACTGACATACGAAGTTTCGTGGGACTGGCAGGGTACTATAGGAGGTTTATTGAAGGTTTTGCTAAGATTGTGACTCCATTGACACAACTTACCAAAAAAGATCAACCGTTCGCATGGACGGAGAAGTGTGAGGAAAATTTTCAGTTACTAAAGAGAAAATTGACGACCTCACCAGTGTTGGTATTATCGCAATCAGATGAACCCTATGAAGTTTATTGTGATGCATCTCACCAAGGTTTGGGATGTGTTCTGATGCAGCACAAGAAAGCTGTAGCTTATGCCTCAAGGCAATTGAAGATTCATGAGAGGAACTATACTACTCATGATTTGGAGCTTGCTGCTGTTGTTTTTGCATTGAAGATCTGGAGGCACTATTTATATGGGTGCACGTTCACTGTGTTCAGTGACCATAAAAGTTTGAAATACTTGTTTGATCAGAAGGAGTTGAACATGCGCTAGAGACGATGGACGAAGACTCTCAAGGATTTTGACTTCACACTGCAGTACCACCCTAGGAAGGCCAATGTAGTGGCTGATGCGTTGAGTAGAAGAAGTGTATCAGTGTCTTCAACAATTATGGCCAGACAACAAGAGTTGTGGGAAGCTTTTAGAGACCTACACTTGAACGTAGAGTTTGCACCGAGAATTTTGAAATTCGGAATGATTAAGATTTCGAGTGGACTACTTGAAGACATTGCAAATTCTCAAGATGATGTCTTGATTCAAGAGAAGAGGAACCTAATAGTGCAAGGGAAGACAACTGAGTTCACAGCACATTTTTGGGGAGCATTGCACGAAGCGTTGGGAACGAAACTACGATTGAGTTCCGCTTACCATCCACAAACGGACGGACAGACTGAAAGGACGAATCAGTCCCTGGAAGATCTGTTGAGAGCTTGTGTATTAGATGATAGAGGAAGTTGGGATGATGTACTTCCGTTGATTGAGTTCACCTACAACAATAATTTCCACGCAAGTATTGGAATGGCACCATATGAGGCTTTATATGGGCGCAAGTGTCAAACGCCCTTGTGTTGGTATAAGGACGGTGAAAACATGATTGTCGGACCAGAGATGGTGCAACAGACTACAACTAAGGTAAAGAAGATCAAGGAGAAAATGAAGACTTCACAGGATCGTTAGAAGAGTTATGCGAACAAGCGTCGCAGACTTTTAGAATTCGAACAGGGTGACCATGCATTTCTAAGAGTCACACCTACTAATGGAGTTGGTAGAGCCTTGAAATCGAAGAAGTTGACTCCGAAATTCGTTGGACCATATCAGATTTCTGCACAAATTGGGCCTGTTGCTTATCGTATCGCATTGCCTCCGATACTGTCCAATATTCATGACGTGTTTCATGTGTCACAGTTGAGGAAATATCTTGCAGATCCATCTCATGTGATCGAACCAGACACAATCCAACTAAAGGATAACCTGTCGTTCGAAATACCACCTGTGAGAATTGATGACAGGAAGGTTAAGCGATTGAGGACCAAGGATGTTCCGTTGGTCAAGGTGATATGGAACCCAATTACTGATGATGCGACTTGGGAACTAGAGAGCAAGATGAGAGAACAACACCCAGAGTTATTTATCGACGCATAGTTTCGAGGACGAAACTAATTTTAGGAGGGTAGTAATGTAAGACCCATAATTTTAAAGTATACTTTACGTATTTTAGTGTATTTTGGTATTGAACTCGGAGGCTTTTTAGCCAAAGTTATTAATATTTTGGAGTTTATATGACCAAAAATGATATTTTGATGGTCGATTAAAATTACACGTCGATAAATAAATTAAATTAAGTACGGTGAATCCTTTACGAAGAATTTAATGCGTTATGGGTGAACTGGTAATTTTAATAAATATCTAGATTTGGAGATATTTGTTAAAAGTAATTAATATATATAAATATGTATATATGTTTGTGTGGAGGGAAAAAGGAAAGAGGATAGAAAGAAAAGAAATAGAGAGGAAGGAAAAAGAGAGAAAGGAAAAAGAAAAGAAAGAAAAAAAGGGAAGTTCATCATCTTCCTCTGCGTTGCATGAAACATCCTCCTCCCTTCTTCCATTTTCATTTTCTTTGCTTCCTTTTGTTCAAGAATAGAAACCCAAGGTTGGGTGGGTGATAGGACAAGGATTTCTCAACTTCACTCTTCCTCTTTGGTGTGAAAACGAAGAAAAACGGTGTTAGGGATTTCAAAACCGTAAAACACAAACCTCCCCGTTTCATCTAGATCTAAGCTTCGTTTCACGAAGAGATAGAAGGGAAAGTTGCTCACTACCACGCTACGGTGCTAGGGAACCAACTTTGGAAGCGACGTTGCGAGCTGAGATTTTATCGGATTTACTCGCGGTACCGTAATCGAACGTGAAAGCTAACGTGAAGGTAAGGGCTCCTTCCAAACTTTTAGTTTGCATTTAAGGACTTATCTGTGGTTGTGTGGAAAAGAATTTTGTTAGGGTTAAAGTAATGTTTCGTGGAAAATGAATTTAAACTCATTTATGTATGATTTTGAGTAAATGAAACTTGTTGCGTTTGAGTGGTGGGTTGTGTTGATTTGTGTTCTTCGTATTTGATGTGTTCTTAATTAATACTGATGAAATTTGATATGTGTATGTTGGATTTTGTGGAGAAATGAATTGATGTATTTTGGTGTGAGTTGTGGATTGGATTTGATAATATGTTTGAGTTTGTTTTGTGTGGAATTTGAAAACCATTAAGTTAAATGAGTATTAAGAATGGGGAATCTCTTAATGTCTTGTTTACTTAATGTGTGTTTGTGAAAATCGTTTAAGTTAAATGAGTATTAAGAATGGGGAATCTCTTAATTTCTTGTTTACTTAATGTTTGTTTTGGAAAATCGTTTAAGTTAAAAGAGTATTAAGAATGGAGAATCTCTTAATATTTCTATTTTCTTAATGTTTGTTGTGAAAATCGTTTAAGTTAAATGAGTATTAAGAATGGGGAATCTCTTAATGACTTGTTTACTTAATGTTGTTGTGAAAATCGTTTAAGTTAAATGAGTATTAAAAATGGGGAATCTTTTAATATCTGCATTTACTTAACGATTATTGGGGATGGAGTCAGTGTATGCTCATGCATTTCATTTTGGTAAATTGTGTTGACCTGTGATAGGTGGCACCTCGGTAAACAGTACTGACCCGTGATAGGTGGTACGTTTACGATTTACGTTTTTGGTAAATTATGCTGACCCGTGATAGGTGGCACCTCGGTAAATAGTACTTTGGCCTGTGATAGGCGGTACGTTTACGATTTACGCTTTTTCTTTTAGTAAATCATGCTGACCCGTGATAGGTGGCACCTCGGTAAACAATATTGACCCGAGATAGGTGGTACGTTTATGATTTACGCTTTTTAGTAAATCGTGCTGACCCGTGATAGGTGGCACCTCGGTAATTGGTACTTTGGCCTGCGATAGGCGGTACAATTATGATTTACGGCCCTTCGAGGAGGGTTTTGGTTTGGAATTCCGAGTCCATGCATTTTGGCATATACGCATTGCATTAGGGTGCTTGGCACACGAGTCGTGTTTGATTCAAATTTATGATTGTGTTATAAGCGCTAAGTGTTATGTTTTGGAATTGTGTGATAGTATGTTTGATCGCAAAACTATTTCGAAACTCAAGTTGTCGTGGTAATTGTGTTGAAATTGCTAAGTGTTATGTATTGATTATCATGTGTAAGTGTGATGGATTGTAAAACTATTTCGAAACCCAATTTGTCGTGGTGATTGTGTGGGAATTGCTAAGTGTTAAGATTTAGAGTTGTGTATGAATGTGATTGAGTTAGTTTATGTATTTTTGGAAGAATAAGCCGGGAAATCGATTTCCCAATCGATTGGATGAGTTACAGGGACTTCGCTAATTTGACAAAATTGATTTGCCAATCGAGTTTATAATATGTTTTTCAAAACCATTTAAGAAATCGATTTGGCCATACAGGAACTCAGCAAAACTGACAAAATCGATTTGGAAATCGATTGGCATTAATATAGGGGCTCAGTTATTCATTCAATCGATTTCCCAATCAATTGAATTAAGCCCAAAGTTCAAATTTCACTAAAAACCTTTAGGAAATCGATTTGGAAATCGATTGGCTTAGTAGAAATTCTTATTTTGAGTTAGATAATCGATTGCTCAATTGGTTCATCAATGGATTGGCCAGTTGTTCATTACTTGATTGATTTGAGACTTATTTTGATTTCATTTTTATTTGGTAAGCATTATATGAACTTTGAGCATATGGAAAACCCTTTTAAGGTGCATGCTTAGTGGAAAGGTTATTTGTGCATTTAAAAATGTAAATGTTATGTGTTAACTGTTAATTTCGGTTGGTGACCCTTTACAACTATTGTGGAAATCTGGGCTTTGCCCTCAGATGAGAGCCAGGACGATCCTACCGGTTCGTACCCTACGAATGGGAATGTAGATGGGAATGCTTGACTGCAGCTATGTTAGGAGGATCTTACGGGGCGCGTGGAGATCACTCAGGGTGTATAGTTTTTTGGTAGAATGATCAGATTAGGTTGACATAGAGGGAACATATGTCTTTATTTTGAATTGCGTTTATTTTGGAAGATTGTATCTTTACTAGTATTGTCAGCATGACATGTTATTTTCGATGGGTTACATGTACCACTTTTTGATGTGTAAATATTTTGGATTCATATTTCGAGAAATTTTTCCGCTGCTTGTAAATTATATGGACTTAAATATTTATTTAAAGGTATTACCTTATTTATTTCTTTGTTTTATGAATTTATTTTGAAAAAAAAAATACACCCTCGCTTTGAAATTTGGGGTGTTACACTGTGGTATCAGAGCTTTGGTCTAGATTTCCTTGGGGGTTGTGGAACCTTTGGTTATAGATTGTAGGTCAACCTGTAGGTTGGGAGTCGTTATCTGATCATGCGTCGGGTTAGGTGGTTTGAGTTGTCAGGTCCGCAATAATTATTATGTGCTGAAGTGGTCGATGATGGTATATGTAACCTCTGTTTGATGAAAAATATGCGGAAGAATGCCTATTCTAACAGATATGCGCAGCAGTTTAACAAATTGTAAATTTATTAAACACAACATTAAACAAGGTCCCTAATATACAATTCTAATGAATGCAAAAATATATGGATCATAGTATATATGGAGAAATGCATCAGAGACAATTATTCAAGATATTGATTTTCATGCAATCATGTTAAGACAATCAATCATGTAAATTCACTTAACACAGAATCTTTATCATGCATTCAATCAATATCAAAAAATGTAATAATTACAGAAATTTAAACGAGATAAGGGAAAGAAAAGTGTACGCGGATATTTATACTGGTTCAGCCGTCCCGTGACGACTTACATCCAGTCCCAAGATCTAAAAGGATCTTAGCCTTTCTTATAGAACTTCTTAGAATCAATTTACAGATTATACACAGTGCCTCGCACCAATCTTAAACTATTCTACTTGTTCTATCTTTCCCTCCCTGAATTCCCAAGTTTAAGTCCCATTAACTTGACCAAGAATTCAGTCAAGCGTCTTCTTGTTGACTACCTTCAACCTCGAAGAACACCACCAGTAACAACTGGATTTTCTCAAAGTAATTTGGTTACAGAAAATGGTTTACAAAAATTGAAACATATCAATTTTACAAAGTTCTTGATCTTTCTTCTTCTTAAAGCAATCTTTCTCAATTCAGTCTTTTTCCATCCTTGTTGATCACAAAATGTATATTGTTTATGGCTGAAAAGGATATTCAAAGTAATATCAGATGAGAAAGAATTAGTGGTGTATGATTGCAATTGATATTATCAAGTTGTTGGAGTTATGAGAAGAAGTGAATGAAAGCAGTTTATATAGTTTCAGGAAAAATAGCATATGAATCGATTTACCCAATCGATTCATTAAAGTTATATAGCATGCTAATCGATTGCTCCAATCGATTTCGCGAATCTTGTTTTTCTTGAATCTTGAAACTGCACAAACTAATCGATTTATCCAATCGATTATTTTAAAGAGTTCTTCAGACTTTGATGAGTGTATATAATTGAATCGATTGTCATAATCGACTTGAAGTGTTTTGTTCTTCAGACTTTGATGAATGTATATAATTAAATCGATTGTCATAATCGACTTGAAGTGTTTTGTTCAAAACAACGAGATCAAAACAATTGATGTACTTAATCGATTCAACCATTCAGTCATCTCTGTTTCTAAAACTTTTTTTTGTACCAATCGATTTGGTCAATCGATTGTGGACCTTAAGTCTGAAGCACCTTTCATCAGTTGGTTCATTCAATCGATTTACCAAGTCGATTGATGCCAACATTTGTACCAAAAGAAGTATATAGGTCGATTGTGCTAATCGACTGTGTATGTACCAGACCAAAGTTATTTTGAAACTTGTTTTAGTGAATCGATTTGCCTAATCGATTTATTAAACATGTTGGCTCTGGGACATTCACAATCGATTGTGTCAATCGATTTAGACAAAACAAAATAAAGAAGTGATTGGTTTAATCGATTTTCTAAATAGATTGCCTGTAAGACAAGCCACTAACTTGCACATTTTAATTTCAGTAAATGTACCAATCGATTTGTCTAATCGATGTAAACAATCAGTTCAGTCTTGGTGATTTAATCAATCGATTTGCCTAATCGATTTGTGGCAAACTGGCTCTCTGACTTGCACAATTTATTTTCTAATAAGTGTACCAATCGATTGATAGCCTGTTTGATTTTTCAGAAGCTGTGCAAATCGATTTTGCCAATCGATTGGTTAATCCCAGACTTCATAAAATCATTCAACCCTGTTACAGAATCGATTTTACTAATCGATTTGCTAATGGATCTTCAAGCTTTTGTTGATTTCTTGAGTTCCAAGCAATTGTCTCAGGTATGTAGGATTGAATTGTTGTTCCTGAAATTTTACTCAGTTTACAATGTTAGATTTATTTCAAGCTGTATGTTTGTCAATAACATCAAAAACGAACATATGTCTAACAATCTCCCCCTTTTTGATTTAAGTGACAAACATGCAATTTTAACTTGAGAAACATTTCAAAGGAAACATTTGTAACAGTTTTAGTGAAGCTCCCCCTAAATTCAATATTCATGTAGTAAAATAAGGGTTAGAGCATCAGACAATAACAGAACGTATCAGAGTAATGTGCAGATAAGGTATCAGAACTGTTAGAAGGTATCAAAAAAAATAAAACTGTTAAAATAAGGTTAGTAAAAGTTATAATTTCTCTCCCCCTTTGTCAATTAAGGCAAAAAGTGGTGAAAGAGAAATGTTTGCTCCCCCTGAGTTGGTAGCAAACCTGAATACTGCTATACAATGAAACTTGAAAAGATTAGTAACAAGAGCAGTTAATACAGTATGATTATAAACTTAGTTAAAGACAATTTTGGATTAGATCAATAAACAGAAACAGATTATGGCGCGCACTGGAAAATGTTTAATGAAATGCAGCAGTCAATATGATCAAAATGCTCAAAATATTTCATTAATCAAAAGACAATTACATTCAATTGATTCATTATAAAAAGAGCAAAATAGACAAAGAACAAGAAAACTAAGAAACCTAAAGTCCTAAACGCTTAGAGTTTGCTGGTCCTCATTATTAGCTGGGGATGAGGCTGAGACCGCTGTATTATCCTCAGCAGGTATCTCCTCACCATGAGTTGCAGCAACCTCTACGTGTGTTGGAGCAGGTTCTTCAGCCGCTTGTCTTCCGATTTCAGCAACATCGCTGAAGGACAACTTAATGCCCAGATGTCCCTGAATAGCCGCCACGTCTTGCGCAATCTGGTTCTGATCGGCTTGAATCTTCTGAATTGCAGCCTCCATCCTTTCATTCGATGCCTCCATCTTGGCGTTGTGAGCCGCTTGAGCTGCCATAAATTCAAGCAGTTTGGTGAGCACCTCAGATTCTGCTGAAACAGACTCCGCAGCTGGTGGTTCAACACTTTGCTGGGTTTGTTCAGTAGTGGCTTGAGGTCGCTTCCAAACGCCGTTCACCTTTCGCAGCTGCATTTGGTTCACGATGGATTCACCAAATGTCAGAATGGTCTTGGACACTTCTTCACCCTTGAGAGATACCTTGAAGTGGGTGAGAATCTTCGTGACTAGCTGTGGATACGGAAGCACCAGCTTTCCTTGAGCTGCTTCCAGCATGTGCCGAAGAACGATCCATGCCCAGCTCATCTTGAGCTCTTTGCACAGACCCCACAATAGCACAATGTCCAACCGTTGGACAACCGCGTGATTTCCGGATCGCGGAACAAGCATATGGGTGAGTGCGTACATCAGCATACGTTGCTAAACCTTCATCTGGCCTATTGGGAGTGAAACTGATTCCACAAACCCTTCAACCATGAGATCCTGCACGCCTGCTTGCCTATCCAGATACTTTTCCCATCCGTCGTCATCGGCGTCGGCTTCGGTGCTGCCGTCTACAGAGTTTCCAAAGTAGGGGAGTCCCGACAGATTCGAGAACTCTTCAAATGACATAGAAATCTTCTTCCCTTTTACCATCACTTTGAAACCTGTATCTGTCATCTTGAATGTAGAGTAGAATGCACGAATGAGGTTCGGATACGCGTCGAGTGAGCAGGACAAGAATTCTTCTAATCCATGAAACCTGAGATGGTTTTGAAACGAAAAACCATCGTTGTCAAAATAGCTGAAATCAAGAACACGAGCTTCATGAATCTTCCGTTTGACGAATGCCGGTGGAAGCTTGAATTCCTCAGCTTGCTTGGGTTGAGGAGCAGTAGTTTTCTTTTGTGGAGTAGTCTTCTTCTGTGGTGTTGAAGAAGTACCCTTTTTCTTCTTTTTATGCGATATCTCCTTCATCGCATCGGCTAACAACTTCTCAGTTGGAGCCTCTTTTCTCTTCTTAGGTTTACCTTGATCAGGGGCAATACCTTTGCCTCTATCTTGAGCAGCAATCTTATGTGTAGGTATTGGAACCCTTTTTGGAAGAGTGGGTGGTGGAGATGGAGTCCTCCCACTTGAAGAAGAAGAAGAAGGAGAAAGAGAAGGAGTTCGGGGTTGAGTTTGTTTAACACGTGCCATTTGTGAATATGTGATTGTGAAAAGACAAAGACAAATCAAGGAAGGTAGTGTATGTGGGTTGAAAGCAGAAAATCAGGGACGATTTGAGTGATTTTGCAGAGAGTTTGAAGGAGAAATCGATTTGAGGAAGTGATTGGAAGTGGTTGAAATCGATTGTCACTGTTCCTTTTATAGAAGCAAATGCAGAAATCGATTGGTCCAATCGATTTGATGACCGTTACTGGGGAAGTCCAATCATCAGAGCCGTTAGATCCTGTAACGGTAACAATGTCAATCGATTACCCAAATCGATTCCTTTAGTTACTCAATCGATTTCCCTAATCGATTTCGTATTAAATCAGCAGCTTTCATACCAGTTCATCTCAGAATCTATCTCAGAATCGATTTCCCAAATCGATTCTTTAAACAAAGAAACATAAACCAAAATGATCAATCGATTTCCCAAATCGATTTCGAGCATGTTCAGAAAACTTTCATCTCAGTCCAGAAGTTACCTTGTCTCAACATCGATTATCCAAATCGATTCTTTAAATAAAAATCCACACTTATTTAAGTCAATCGATTTCCCAAATCGATTTAACTGGGAGAATAAGAACATCTGAAACTTCCTGGGTATGGCCAATCGATTTCCCAAATCGATTTCGCGTGCAAACTTTGATAAAATAGACATATTATGGGTCAAGTCGATTAGGGCAATCGATTTCATAAAACATTTTCCTGTGTATCCACAGGACAATCGATTTACCCAATCGATTAGACACATAAATCAGATCTGACTAGGATCTATTATGCCCAATTTCATCCTAATGTGATGGAAGCTTTCCTTTGGCAATGCTTTGGTGAAGATGTCTGCTAGCTGTTCAGTTGGGTTGACGTATTCTAACTTGATGTTCCCACACTGAAACTGATCTCGAATGAAGTGATGCCAAATCTCGATATGCTTGGTCCGGGAATGCATAACTGGGTTCTTAGTGATACTGATCGAACTTGTGTTGTCGCACAAGATAGGAACAGTTCCTAAGTTCACACCAAAATCTAACAGATGTTGTTTCGTCCACATGATCTGAGCACAACAACTTCCAGCTGCAATGTACTCAGCTTCTGCTGTTGACAAAGCAATACTGGTTTGCTTCTTGCTGAACCAAGATACAAGTGAATTACCTAGCAAATGACAAGTACCAGAGGTACTTTTCCTATCCAGTTTGCACCCTGCAAAGTCTGAATCCGAATACCCAACCAAAGAACAAGTTGATCCCTTAGGATACCATAATCCAAGGCTCCTAGTCCCAACTAAATACCTGAAAATCCTCTTGACTGCACAAAGGTGAGACTCTTTAGGATTTGATTGATACCTCGCACACAAGCAAACACTGAACATAATGTCAGGCCTGCTTGCTGTGAGATAGAGCAATGATTCTATCATGCCTCTATACCTTGTAACATCCACTGGTTTACCCATCTCATCTCTATCTAAAAGGTTTCCTTGGCTCATTGGAGTATCAATGGGCTTGAAGCTATCAAAGGAGAATTTCTTTATCAAATCATTACAATATTTTGTTTGACTAATGAAGATACATTGCTTGCTTTGGTTAATTTGAAATCCCAAAAAGTATGATAGTTCACCCATCATTGACATTTCAAATTGACCTTTCATCAAATTTTCAAAATTTTTGCACAACTTATCATTTGTAGATCCAAATATTATGTCATCAACATAAACTTGGACCAGCAAGATATCTTTATCATTAGTTTGTATGAAAAGTGTCTTGTCCACATTTCCTCTCAAAAAGTTTTGTGAAATGAGGAAATTGCTAAGTTTCTCATACCAAGCTCTAGGAGCTTGTTTTAATCCATAGAGGGCTTTTGTTAGTTTGTACACATGATTTGGAAATTCTGGATTTTCAAAGCCAGGTGTTTGGCTAACAAAAACTTCCTCTTGGATCTCACCATTAAGAAAGGCACTTTTCACATCCATTTGATAAAGCTTAAAGTCCATTATACAAGCATAAGCAAGGAGTATTCAATGGCTTCTAGTCTTGCTACAGGGGCATAGGTTTCATCAAAATCTATTCCCTCCTCTTGGTTGTAACCCTTGGCCACTAACCTAGCTTTGTTTCTAGTTATAACACCATTCTCATCTAGCTTGTTCCTAAACCCACCTAGATCCTATGATGTGCTGGTTTTCTGGTTTAGGTACTAGCTGCCACACCTTGTTCCTCTCAAACTGGTTTAACTCCTCTTGCATAGCAAGTATCCACTCACTATCTAGTAAGGCTTCCTTAATGTTCTTAGGCTCAATCTGAGATACAAAGGTTGTAAGGTTACAAAAGTGACTAAGGTTCCTTCTAGTTGCCACTCCTTTAGAGATGTCACCTATGATGTTGTCTATGGGATGGTTTCTATTGAACTTCCACTCCTTAGGTAACTCATCTATTCTAATGGGTTCAACACATTCACTATTTGTTGGAAGTGTAGGTTCCTTTGGTTCTAAAGGTTCAGATTCTATAACTTCATCCAAAGTAGCATCAACAATAGAAGGAGTATTGTTCAAGTTTTCTTTGAAAAGCTCATCAAATTTCACATGAACTGACTCTTCAATTGTTTTTGTTCTCTTGTTATAGATTCTATAGGCTTTGCTAGTTTGGGAATAACCTAGAAAGATACCCTCATCTGCCTTGGGATCAAACTTGCCTAGGTGTTCTTTACCATTATTCAAAACAAAGCACTTGCAACCAAACACTCTAAAATAGGAAATATTAGGCTTTCTACCCTTGAACAACTCATAAGGAGTTTTCTTAAGTATGGGCCTAATCAACACCCTGTTGATAACATGTGTGGCAGTGTTAATCGCATCAGCCCAGAAATACTTGGGAGTATTTGAGTCTTTCAGCATGGTCCTAGCCAACTCTTCTAAAGACTTATTCTTCCTCTCCACTACACCATTCTGTTGAGGTGTCCTAGGGGCTGAAAACATGTGATGTATGCCATTCTCTTCACAGTAAGTATCAAAAGAATCATTTTGGAATTCACCTCCATGATCACTTTTGATGGACATAATTTTCTGACTTATTTCATTTTGAACTAATTTTGCAAACTTTTTGAAAATAGAAAAAGTGTCACTTTTATGAGTCAGAAAGTAGGTCCAAGTGAATCTAGAATAGTCATCGATTAACACAAATCCATACAAGTTACCACCAAAACTTCTCACTTGGGATGGTCCAAACAAATCCATGTGGATAAGTTGTAAAACCCTATTGGTTTTGACCATATCTATTGGGGGAAAAGAAGACTTAACAAGCTTATTTTTCTCACAAGAATCACACAGCCTATCCTTAGAAAACTTTCTATTGGGAAGGCCTATGACTAACTGCTTGCTAACAAGTCTATTCAAATGATCAATATGAATGTGTGCAATGCGTTTATGCCATAACCATGTTTCATCAGCATTTGATAATAAGCAACAAACAGAATTAACAGGCATAGCAGTTAAGTCCAACATGTAGATATTATTAACTCTATTACCTACCAGTTTTATGCTTTTATCAAGTTCATACTCAATAACGCAGGAAAGTGGAGAAAAACTCACTTGAAAGCCGTTATCGCACAGTTGACTTATGCTTAGAAGATTGTGCTTCAATCCTTCTACGTATAAGACATTTTTGATGATAACAGTTGATTCACTGCCTATGTCACCAATTCCGCAGATCTTACCCTTATTGTTGTCACCGTATTTGACAAATCCATCTTCTTTTAGGCTTAGGGACATGAACATAGATTTGTCCCCTGTCATGTGCTTTGAGCATCCACAATCAAGATACCATTGGTGTTTTGTGGATCTCAAGCATACCTGCAATAGGATTAGAATTTATGTAAGACCCATAATTTTAAAGTACATTTGATGTATTTTAGTGTATTTTGGTATTGAACTCGGAGGCTTTTTAGCCAAAGTATTAATATTTTGGTGTTTATATGACCAAAAAGATATTTTGATGCCCGATTAGAATTACTCGTCGATAAATAAATTAAATTAACTACGGCGAATCTTTTACGAAGAATTAATGCGTTATGGGTGAAATGGTAATTTAATAAATATCTAGATATTTTGATGATATTTGTTAAAAGTAAATATATATATATATATATATATATATATATATATATATATATATATATATATATATATATATATATATATATATATATATATATATATATATATATATATATATATATATATAATTGTTTGGAGGAAAAAGAAAGGAAAGAGAAAAAGAAGGAAAGGAAAGGGAAAGAAGAGAAATAGAAAAGAAAGAAAGAGAAAGGAGAGAAAAACCACATTTTCCATCTTCCTCCTTCAGCCTCGCGTGAACCCATCTCCCTCCCTCTTCCATTTTCGCTTTTCTTTGCTTCCTTTTGCTCAAGAATAGAAACCCAAGGCTTAGTGGGTGATAGGACAAGGATTTCTCAACTCCACTCTTCCTCTTTGATTCGAAAACGAGGAAAAACGGTTAAGGGATTTCAAAACCGTCAAACACAAATCTCCCCGTTTCTTCTAGATCTAAGCTTCGTTTCGCAAAGAGATAGAAGGGAAAGTTGCTCACCACTACACTACGGTGCTAGTGAGCTAATTTTGGAAGCGGCGTTGCGAGCGGAAAATTTACCAAATTTAATCACGGTGCTGTAATCGCACGTTAGAGCTAACGCGAAGGTAAGGGCTCCTTCCAAACTTTTAGTTTGCATTTAGGGACTTATCTGTGATTGTGTGGAAAAGGATTTTGTTAGGGTTAAAGTGTTGATTTGGGGAAAATGTATCTCAGGCTTTAGGGGTAAAATCTTAGAGTTAGGTTTTGATTATATTGATGAATGCCTCATGAAAAATGAATTTACCTCATGTATGTATGATTTTGAATATATGAAATTGATTGTGTTGATTTGTGTCGTCGTATTCGACGTATTCATGATTGTTAATTATGAAATTTGATGTGTTTTGGTGTGAATTATGAATTGAATGTGAAAGTATATTTGATTTTGTTTTGTGCGGAATTTGAAAACCATTAAGTTAAACGAGTATTAAGAATGGGGAATCTCTTAATACTTCTGTTTGCTTAATGTGTGTTTGTTTGTGAAAATCATTAAGTTAAATGAGTATTAAGAATGGGGAATCTCTTAATGTCTCGTTTACTTAATATTCGTTTCGAAAATCGTTTAAGTTAAATAAGTATTAAGAATGGGGAATCTCTTAATGACTTATTTACTTAATGTTGTTTTGGAAAATCATTTAAGTTAACTGGGCGTTAAGAATGGGGAATCTCTTAATGTCTTGGTTACTTAATGTTTGTTTTGGAAAATCTTTTAAGTTAAATGAGAATTAAGAATGGGGAATCTCTTAATGTCTCGTTTACTTAAAATTTGTTTCGAAAATCGTTTAAGTTAAATAAGTATTAAAAATGAGGAATCTCTTAATGACTTATTTACTTAATGTTGTTTTGGAAAATCATTTATGTTAACTGGGCGTTAAGAATGGGGAATCTCTTAATGTCTTGGTTACTTAATGTTTGTTTTGAAAATCGCTTAAGTTAAATGAGAATTAAGAATGGGGAATCTCTTAATGTCTCGTTTACTTAAAATTTGTTTCGAAATTCGTTTAAGTTAAATAAGTATTAAGAATGGGGAATCTCTTAATGACTTATTTACTTAATGTTGTTTTGAAAAATCATTTAAGTTAACTGGCCGTTAAGAATGGGGAATCTCTTAATGTCTTGGTTACTTAATGTTTGTTTTGAAAATCGCTTAAGTTAAATGAGTATTAAGAATGGGGAATCTCTTAATGTCTCGTTTACTTAATGTTTGTTTTAGTAAACCGTGCAGACCCGTGATAGGTGGCACCTTGGTAAACGGTATGGGCCCGAGATAGGCAGTACGTTTATGATTTACGATTTTTGGTAAGTTGTGCAGACCCGTGATAGGTGGCACCTCGATAAACAGTACAGACCCGTGATAGGTGGTACGTTTACGACTTACGTTTCTTGGTAAACGGTACGGGCCCGTGATAGGCAGTACTTTATGGTTTACGATTTTTGGTAAGTTGTGCAGACCCGTGATAGGTGGCACCTCGGTAAACAGTACAGACCCGTGATAGGTGGTACGTTTACGACTTACGTTTCTTGGTAAACGGTACGGGCCCGTGATAGGCAGTACATTTATGGTTTACGATTTTTGGTAAGTTGTGCAGACCCGTGATAGGTGGCACCTTGGTAAACGGTACGGGTCCGTGATAGGCAGTACGTTACGACTTACATTTCTTGGTGAATTGTGTTTGTCCGTGAGAGACTGCACAGGGGTTTGCCCGTGAGAGACTACGCCCTGGTGAATTGTGTTTGTCCGTGAGAGACTGCACAGGTGTTTGTCCGTGAGAGACTACACCCTGTTAAATTGTGAATTGTTGGTTCATTTTGTCCGTGTAGTAATTGTATTATAAGTGTTAAGTGTTATGTTTTGGAATTTGGTGATAACATGTTGATTGTAATACCATTTCGAAACTCATGATGTTGTAGTAATTGTATTATAAGTGTTAAGTGTTATGTTTTGGAATTTGGTGATAACATGTTGATTGCAATACTATTTCGAAACTCATGATGTTGTAGTGATTGTATTATAAGTGTTAAGTGTTATGTTTTTGGAATTTGGTGTAACATGTTTTATTGCAAATCTATTTCGAAACTCACGATGTTATAGCGATTGCGTTATTAGTGCTAAGTGTTAAGATTTGGGATCATGTATGAATGTGATGGAGTTAGTTTATGAATTTTTGAAAGAATACACAGGGAAATCGATTTACCCAATCGATTTGATGAGTTACAGGGGCCCCGTTTTACACGAAATCGATTTACCCAATCGATTTTATAAGTTGTATTTCAAAATCATTTAAGAAATCGATTTGGTAAATCAATTGGATTCAATTGGATTTCAAGTCAGGGGCTTTGTCTTCAAAAAATCGATTTGCCAAATCGATTGGATTCATTACAGGGGCTCTGTCTTTCATGAAATCAATTTGCTCAATCGATTGGATTCAATACAGGGGCTCTGTCTGTCAATTGATTTACCCAATCGATTGAGTCAATCGATTTACCCAATCGATTGATTTAAGCCCAGAGTTCAGTTTTCACTAAAAACTTTCAGGAAATTGATTTCCCCAATCGATTGGCTCAGTGGAAAATCTTATTTTGAGTTAGATAATCGATTGCTCAAGTGATTTATCAATGTTTTGGTCAATTATATATTACTTGGTGGATTGGGAACTTTATTTTGATTTCATTTTTATTCGGCAAGTATGACATGAACTTTTAGCATATGGAAAATCCTTTTAAGGTGCTTGCTTAGTGGAAAGGGTATTTTGTGCATTTGAAAACTTAAATGTTATGTGTTAATTGTTAATTTCGGTTGGTGACCCTTTACAACTATTGTGGAAATCTGGGCTTTGCCCTCAGATGATAGCCAGGACTATCCTACCGGTTCATACCCTGTGGATGGGGATGTAGATGGGAATGCTTGACTGGAGCTACGTTAGGAGGATCTCACGGGGCGCGTGGAGATCACTCAGGGTGTTTAGTGGTTTTGTAAAATGATCAGACTAGGTTGACACAGTGGGAACGAATGTCTTTCTTTTGGGTTGTTTTTATTTGTAAACTGGAAGACTGTACCACTTTTGATATGTAAACATTTTGAATCCATATTTTGTGAACTTTTTCCGCTGCTTGTAAATTGTAATGACTTAAATGTTTGTCCAAGGGTATTTCCCTTGGTCATTGTTCTGTTTTATTTTAATTACTTTCAAAAAAAAAATACACCCTCACTTTGAAAAACAGGGTGTTACAATTTAAATTTAGGTCCCCAATACAAATTGGGTCCTGGGGGGTCAATTTTAACATCTTGTGTCTTAATCTTCCAAATCTGTTTACATCCTCTATTGGCAAGTCTTTTAAATTTGCAATTGTAAACAAAATGTCCTTTTCTACAACAGAAATGACAAGTGACAGCAGAGGATGCAGACTGTTTCGGTTTGACAAAGACATTATGCATGTAACTAGACTTAGCAAATTTCTGGTGATGTTTAACATTACCATAACCTATGCCATGTTTAGTCATATTCTGATTTGCATGCATTTTGCGATTAAAACCAAGTCCAGATTTTATATTGACACTTCTCTGGTTGCTAAGAATATCATTCAGTTTATCCTTGCTACTAGAGAGTTTCAATAAATCAGACTTCAATAATGCAACAGAATTCTCAAGATCAATGCATTTGGCAGATTTATCATGTGAGTCCTTTTTCAGTTGTTCACATAAGTCCTCAATCTTTTTATAATCAGTTTTCATTTGATCATGCAATTTACATTGTTGTTCAAGCATTTTCTTAGTGCTAACTAACTGCTTAACAGATTTAACATATTCAGCATGCAGTTCATTAAATGCATCTTGCAGTTCATCAAAAGAAGGATTATATTGAGAGCTTACCTCACTTTCTGATTCAGAATCCGTTTTAGCCATGAGGCACAGATTTGCTTCTTCAGTTTCGGAAGATGTGGATGATTCTTCGTTGTCATTCCACGCAATATATGCTTTTCAATTTTTCTGAGCTGGTTCCTTGCCTTTAGTTTTGGAATTTCTGTTTTGTTCTACAGCTTGTAACAATCAGCTTTTATATGACCAGGTTTGCCACATTCGTAGCATGTGACTATTTTACCGTCATTGTTTTTCGAGCTGGATTGTTTTCTGAATTTACTGTCTTTCTTTTTCATAAATTTCTTAAATCTCTTGACAAGTAACCCCAGTTCAGGTTCCTCATCATCCTCACTGCTTGATTAATCTGAGCTGGTCTCATGTTCAGATTTAGACTGATGTGTTTGGGCTTTTAACGACAATCCTTTACGTTTCCTGTCAACTTGCTCAGCTTCATTTAGTCGATGTAGTTCCATCTCATGCTCTCTCAGTTTTCCAAACAATGTAACTATTGTCATGCTTCCTAGATCCTTAGATTCTGCAATGGCAGTGATTTTTGGCTGCCATTCCCTAGTCAAACACCTCATCACCTTGCTAATTTGCTGATCATTATCAATCTCTTTGCCTAAGGCATTTAGGTTGTTGACTATATGCGTGAATCGGGTCAGCATGTCGTTTACTGATTCTTCTTTCTTCATGCTAAACAATTTGTACTCGTGCATGAGAGTATTTATCTGAGCTCTCTTTACGTCTGTGGTTCCTTCATGCGTTTGCTGAAGTGTATCCCACATTTGTTTTGCTGTTTTGCAATTTGAGACTCTAAAGAATTCATCATGACTCAAGGCAGCGGTTATGATGTTCTTGGCTTTGGCGTTGTACCCAACTTTCTTTTTGTCTTCCTCAGACTAGTCACTTTTTGGCTTTAGGATTGCTGATTCACCAGTACCTGCTATGGTTGGCACAAAAGGTCCATTTTCTACTGCATCTAAAATGTCAATACCACTAGCTTCAAGAAAAATTAACATGCGTTGTTTCCAATACATGTATGCGGCCCCGTTAAAGGCGGGAGGCCTAGCTAATGATGCACCCTCTCCTAGGAAATCAGGGGTCATGATTTTTTATGAGAGTTACTCTAACAAAAATAGGCTCTTGATGCCAATTGATGGAATATGTAACCTCTGTTTGATGAAAAATATGCGGAAGAATGCCTATTCTAACAGATATGCGCAGCAGTTTAACAAATTGTAAATTTATTAAACACAACATTAAACAAGGTCCCTAATATAAAATTCTAATGAATGCAAAAATATATGGATCATAGTATATATGGAGAAATGCATCAGAGACAATTATTCAAGATATTGATTTTCATGCAATCATGTTAAGACAATCAATCATGTAAATTCACTTAACACAAAATCTTTATCATGCATTCAATCAATATCAAAAACATAATAATTGGTGAAATTTAAACGAGATAAGGGAAAGAAAAGTATACGCGGATATTTATACTGGTTCAGCCGTCCCGTGACGACTTACATCCAGTCCCAAGATCCAAAAGGATTTTAACCTTTCTTATAGAACTTCTTAGAATCAGTTTACAGATTATACACAGTGCCTCCCTGAATTCCCAAGTTTAAGTCCCATAAACTTGACCAAGAATTCATTCAAGCGTCTTCTTGTTGACTACCTTCAACCTCGAAGAACACCACAAGTAACAACTGGATTTTCTCAAAGTAATTTGGTTACAGAAAATGGTTTGCAAAAATTGAAACATATCAATTTTACAAAGTTCTTGATCTTTCTTCTTCTCAAAGCAATCTTTCTCAATTCAGTCTTTTTCCATCCTTGTTGATCATAAAATGTATATTGTTTATGGCTGAAAAGGATATTCAAAGTAATATCAGATGAGAAAGAATTAGTGGTGTATGATTGCAATTGATATTATCAAGTTGTTTGAGTTATGAGAAGAAGTGAATGAAAGCAGTTTATATAGTTTCAGGAAAAACAACATATGAATCGATTTACCCAATCGATTCATTAAAGTTATATAGCATGCTAATCGATTGCTCCAATCGATTTCGCGAATCTTGTTTTTCTTAAATCTTGAAACTGCACAAACTAATTGATTTATCCAATCGATTATTTTAAAGAGTTCTTCAGACTTTGATGAGTGTATATAATTGAATTGATTGTCATAATCGACTTGAAGTGTTTTGTTCAAAACAACGAGATCAAAACAATTGATGTACTTAATCGATTCAACCATTCAGTCATCTCTGTTTCTAAAACTTTTTTTTGTACCAATCGATTTGGTCAATCGATTGTGGACCTTAAGTCTGAAGCACCTTTCATCAATTGGTTCATTCAATCGATTTACCAAGTCGATTGATGCCAACATTTGTACCAAAAGAAGTATATAGGTCGATTGTGCTAATCGACTGTGTATGTACCAGACCAAAGTTATTTTGAAACTTGTTTTAGTGAATCGATTTTCCTAATCGATTTATTAAACATGTTTGGCTCTGGGACATTCACAATCGATTGTGTCAATCGATTTAGACAAAACAAAATAAAGAAGTGATTGGTTTAATCGATTTTCTAAATTGATTGCCTGCAAGACAAGCCACTGACTTGCACATTTTAATTTTAGTAAATGTACCAATCGATTTGTCTAATCGATGTAAACAATCAGTTCAGTCTTTGTGATTTAATCAATCGATTTGCCTAATCGATTTGTGGCAAACTGGCTCTCTGACTTGCACAATTTATTTTCTAATAAGTGTACCAATCGATTTGGCTAATCGATTAATAGCCTGTTTGATTTTTCAGAAGTTGTGCAAATCGATTTTGCCAATCGATTGGTTAATCCCAGACTTCATAAAATCATTCAACCCTGTTACAGAATCGATTTTACTAATCGATTTGCTCATGGATCTTCAAGCTTTTGTTGATTTCTTGAGTTCCAAGCAATTGTCTCAAGTATGTAGGATTGAATTGTTGTTCCTGAAATTTTTCTCAGTTTACAATGTTAGATTTATTTCAAGCTGTATGTTTGTCAATAACATCAAAAACGAACATATGTCTAACAGTTGGAAGTTATTTTTGGAATTAATTGAAGTAGTGTTAAGACTCTACTTGATGATGGTTTTATAGGAAAACCATGCCGCCAAGAAGGAATGACGTTCCGAGAGCCAATTCTAATAGGGATGATCGAATAGAGGAGGCTATGAATAACATGGCTGCTTTTGTTGCTGCACAGACTGCTGCCAAGACTCAACGTGATCTCGAAAAGAGGGAAAGAGAGATCCGTGCTGTAGAGTCATGAGGATTAGAAGACTTTCGTCGTTACAATCCTCCCAAGAAGTGGAGAAGATCTTCGAAATGATTAACTGTCAGGCGGCAGTGAAGGTCAAATATGCCACTTATATGCTATTAGGGGATGCTGAGTACTGGTGGAGGAGTGCAAGATTGTTGATGATATCGGCTCATGAGGAGGTGAACTAGGAATCATTCAAAAGGAAGTTTTTAGACAAATACTTCCCGATGAGTACCCGGACTAAACTGGGTGATGATTTCCTGAAACTACATCAGGGAAACATGACCGTGGGCGAATATGCTGCTAAGTTCGAATCGCTATCAAGACATTTTCGGTTTTTCCGTGAAGAGATTGATGAACCCTTCATGTGTCATCGTTTCCAAGACGGACTAAGGTATGAGATCCAAGACTCTATGAAGAATAAGAGAGCTAGGCGAGTAGGGAATTTTAGTTCAGGAGGGCCTAGTCGGGTGAATTATCAGAGCAACAAGGGGAAACAAGTTGCTAAACCTTACAATCGACCACAAATAACAACGGTGGACAGAATCGCCTAGGGAACCAGAATTTCGGAAGACAATTGGGACAAGTGCTTCGATGTTTCCGATGTGGGGAAGAGGGACATTATGCTAGTGCTTGTACCTCTAATGTTCTCACCTGTTACAATTGTCGGAAGTCGGGGCACATGGCAAGGGATTGCACGGCTCCAAAGGTGGAACCAGTTGTGAATGTAGCAAGGGCTACTCGTCCCACTGCTAGAGGACACATTTATTGTGTGAGTGCTGAAGATGGGAATCCATTTGGCAATCTGATTCAACGTGACTGTGAGATTGCAGGTAACACTCTAACTGCACTTTTTGATTCGGGGGCGACCCATTCCTTCATTGCTATGGATTGTGTAAATCGTTTGAAGTTATCTATGTCTGCTTTACTTTTTGATTTGGTTGTTTCCACACATGCTAAGACTTTGATAGTAAATTCTGCCTGTTTACATTGTCAAATAACTATTCATAATAGGGATTTCTTGGTTAATTTGATTTGTTTACCTCTACAATCACTTGAGGTCATTCTCGGTATGGATTGGATGTCTTACCATTATGTGATCTTGGATTGTGCTCGTAAATTGGTTCTTTTCCCCGAACCAGGAGTTGTTAAATATCTAGCCGCCAACAAACTCCGAGTGTCGCTAAGAGAAGGGACTCATGAGTTTCTGTCTCTAGCTAATGTGGAGGCAAAGATAAATGTGGACATAGAAGATGTGATACTCGTCAATGAGTACCGGGACGTATTTCCAACGGAGATCCCAAGATTGCCACCGGTAAGAGAAGTGGAATTTTTCATTGATTTGCACCCAGGAACGGGACCAATTTCGATTGCGCCGTACCGAATGTCACCATTGGAATTAAATGAGCTCAAAGGCCAAATTGAAGATTTGTTGAAGAAGAAATTTATTAGACCAAGTGTATCGCCATGGGGAGCTCCAGTTTTACTAGTTAAGAAGAAGGACGGAAGCTCGCGTTTATGTGTGGATTATAGACAGCTTAATAAGGCAACTATTAAGAATCATTATCCTTTCCACGCATCGATGATTTAATGGATCAATTGAGAGGGGCCGCGATATTTTCGAAGATTGACTTGATATCGGGTTACCATCAGATTCGAGTAAGGGAAGGAGATATTCAGAAAATTGCTTTCAGAACCCGTTACGGACATTATGAATATCTTGTTATACCGTTTGGAGTTACCAATGCACCAGCAATTTTCATGGACTACATGAATAGAATCTTTAATCCATTCCTTGATAAATTTGTTGTGGTGTTCATTGATGATATATTAATTTATTCAAGAACTGAAGAAGAGCATGGAGAGCATTTACGTCAAGTTCTTGAGATTTTACGCGAGAAGCAATTGTATGCCAATCAGTCAAAGTGTGAATTTTGGCTAAAGAAAGTGAATTTCTTAGGACATGTGATAACCAAGGAAGGAATCACTGTAGATCCGGCTAAGATTGAGGCGGTTCTTGCTTGGAAACAGCCTCAGACTATCACTGACATACGAAGTTTCGTGGGACTGGCAGGGTACTATAGGAGGTTTATTGAAGGTTTTGCTAAGATTGTGACTCCATTGACACAACTTACCAAAAAAGATCAACCGTTCGCATGGACGAAGAAGTGTGAGGAAAATTTTCAGTTACTAAAGAGAAAATTGACAACCTCACCAGTGTTGATATTACCGCAATCAGGTGAACCCTATGAAGTTTATTGTGATGCATCTCACCAATGTTTGGGATGTGTTCTGATGCAACACAAGAAAGTTGTAGCTTATGCCTCAAGGCAATTGAAGATTCATGAGAGGAACTATCCTACTCATGATTTGGAGCTTGCTGCTGTTGTTTTTGCATTGAAGATCTGGAGGCACTATTTATATGGGTGCACGTTCACTGTGTTCAGTGACCATAAAAGTTTGAAATACTTGTTTGATCAGAAGGAGTTGAACATGCGCCAGAGACGATGGATGGAGACTCTCAAGGATTTTGACTTCACACTACAGTACCACCCTGGGAAGGCCAATGTAGTGGCTGATGCATTGAGTAGAAGAAGTGTATCGGTGTCTTCAACAATTATGGCCAGACAACAAGAGTTGTGGGAAGCTTTTAGAGACCTACACTTGAACGTAGAGTTTGCACCGAGAATTTTGAAATTCGGAATGATTAAGATTTCGAGTGGACTACTTGAAGACATTGCAAATTCTCAAGATGATGTCTTGATTCAAGAGAAGAGGAACCTAATAGTGCAAGGGAAGACAACAGAGTTCAAGATTGGATCAAATAATATTTTGCGATGTAATGGTAGGATTTGTGTACCGGAAATTACCGATATAAGGAAAACAATTTTAGAAGAGGCTCAGAAGAGTAAGTTGAGTATTCATCCTGGAGCAACAAAGATGTATCAGGATTTGAGACAGAATTATTGGTGGCCAGGAATGAAGAAACATGTAGCGGAGTATGTATCAACTTGTCTATCTTGTCAGAAAGCGAAGGTGGAACATCAGCGACCTGCTGGGATGTTGCAACCTTTAGATATACCTGAATGGAAGTGGGACATCATTTCCATGGATTTTATAACTGGATTGCCTAAAACAAGGAGAAAGAATGATTCTATATGGGTGATAAGGGATCGACTGACTAAATCCGCCCACTTTTTACTAGTAAAGACCACCTATAAGGTAGATCAGCTAACAGAGATCTACATTGCTGAAATTGTGAGGTTACGCGGGGTACCATCGAGTATTGTATCAGACCATGATCCGAAGTTTACATCACATTTTTGGGGAGCATTGCACGAAGCGTTGGGAACGAAACTACGATTGAGTTCAGCTTACCATCCACAAACGGACGGACAGACTGAAAGAACGAATCAGTCCCTGGAAGATCTGTTGAGAGCATGTGTATTAGATGATAGAGGAAGTTGGGATGATGTACTTCCGTTGATTGAGTTCACCTACAACAATAGTTTCCACGCAAGTATTGGAATGGCACCATATGAGGCTTTATATGGGCGCAAGTGTCAAACGCCCTTGTGTTGGTATAAGGACGGTGAAAACATGATTGTCGGACCAAAGATGGTGCAACAGACTACAGCTAAGGTAAAGAAGATCAAGGAGAAAATGAAGACTTCACATGATCGTCAGATGAGTTACGCGGACAAGCGTCACATACTTTTAGAATTCGAACAGGGTGACCATGTATTTCTAAGAGTCACACCTACTACTGGAGTTGGTAGAGCCTTGAAATCGAAGAAGTTGACTCCGAAATTCATTGGACCATATCAGATTTCTACACGAATTGGGCCTGTTGCTTATCGGATCGCATTGCCTCCGATACTGTCCAATATTCATGACGTGTTTCATGTGTCACAGTTGAGGAAATATCTTGCAGATCCATCTCATGTGATCGAACCAGACACAATCCAACTAAAGGATAACCTGTCGTTCGAAATACTACCTGTGAGAATTGATGACAGGAAGGTTAAGCGATTGAGGACCAAGGATGTTTCGTTGGTCAAGGTGATATGGAACCCAATTACTGGAGATGCGACTTGGGAACTAGAGAGCAAGATGAGAGAACAACACCCAGAGTTATTTATCGATGCATAGTTTCGAGGACGAAACTAATTTTAGGGGGGTAGTAATGTAAGACCCATAATTTTAAAGTATACTTTATGTATTTTAGTGTATTTTGGTATTGAACTCGGAGGCTTTTTAGCCAAAGTTATTAATATTTTGGAGTTTATATGACCAAAAAAGATATTTTGATGGTCGATTAAAATTACTCGTCGATAAATAAATTAAATTAAGTACGGTGAATCCTTTACGAAGAATTTAATGCGTTATGGGTGAACTGGTAATTTTAATAAATATCTAGATTTGGAGATATTTGTTAAAATTAATTAATATATATAAATATGTATATATGTTTGTGTGGAGGGAAAAAGGAAAGAGGATAGAAAGAAAAGAAATAGAGAGGAAGGAAAAAGAGAGAAAGGAAAAAGAAAAGAAAGAAAAAAAGGGAAGTTCATCTTCTTCCTCTGCCTTGCGTGAAACATCCTCCCCCCTTCTTCCATTTTCATTTTCTTTGCTTTCTTTTGTTCAAGAATAGAAACCCAAGGTTGGGTGATAGGACAAGGATTTCTCAACTTCACTCTTCCTCTTTGGTGTGAAAACGAAGAAAAACGGTGTTAGGGATTTCAAAACCGTCAAACACAAACCTCCCCGTTTCATATAGATTAGTAATTTTTATAATTATTATTAAAAACACTATCTGATTATAAATTATTTTTAGACTTAATATTTTATTTTATTATGTAGAATATAACATTTTTAACATTGGGTATAATATTATTTTTAAACTTTAATAGTAGTGAAATTTGTTAAAAAAAAGGACTAGTAAAATATTTAAATTGTCAAATTTATACTCAAATTAAAAAGTTGTTATTTTTTAAAATGTTGATGAATTTTTTTTTATTGTAGTTATTTTTGGTATTATGATTTATTATGTTAATAAAATAGAATTTTATTAAGAAATTGTAATTTTTTTAGCAACAAAAAAATACTTATGGAATTTTTTTATAATAATGATGTAATATTATAAATATAAAATATTTTATATTATTTTTAAAATACATAAAAAGTTTATCATTCGAAATGTTAATAGATTTGTCTAAAAAAAAAATATATGTTGTTTACATAATAAATGATTCATAAAAATTGGAAACAAATGTAAAATTTATTGATTTTAATGTAACTATTTTTTAAAAAATATTTTTAAAATTAATGATATTAAATGATTCATAATATATGCTTTTATAAGTTTCTATTTTTGTTTATAATGACTTATTTTATGAAATAACAATATTTTAATAATTATCAACAATATTTTAATAATTATCAGTATGTTCCGTCATGGTCACAGCAGGTTCCTTAACCTCAAACAAATCAAACTCCATACCAACCAACTATACCAACAACTGGCTTGATTAGACAAGATTTAAATCAACCTCAACCAACTATGACTCCGTCGACTAGAGATAGTGTACTTGAAATGTAATGCAATTTTAAACCATATAGTCTCTAACACCAATTAATAATACTTTTGAGGGACTTTTATCGTCGGGTAATGTTCCATCAAATAATGACGGAGGGAGTGAAGCCAATAATCAGAGAAATTATTATGATGATCGATCACAACAAGAAAACAAGGTTTTTGTGAGGGCCAAAAGCCCTCACAAAGGGAAATGTAAGTATTGAAGTACGCCTAAGAGGGGGGGGGGGGGGGGGGGTGAATTAGGTGTTAGTAAATTTTCTTGTTTTTAGTGATATGGTAGTTGAATTTTCTAGGTTTAAGAAAAAGCTTAATAATAAACTGCAGCAAGTAAATGGACACTTTAAGATTTATCCTAGTTCCCCTTATAACCAAGGGTACGTCCAGTCCTCTTGCACACCACAAGAGATTAATCCAATACTTGTCAGAAAATGTACAACTCCCACCCTGGGATTCTTGCTACAATACTTCTAAGATAGCACACCACTATCTTAGATTAAACTATCTTTTACAGATGATACAATAAGGTTTGAATGAGTCTAAGATGTGGTGTATTGATAAACAACTCAATAGCAATTCAAGTACTTGAGAACCTTTTACAATGATATGAAAATCTAATGCAAGTACTTAAAAAAAATCAGAATTTTGTACAAAGTTGTTCAATTAATTGATTCAAGGATCGTCATCTTTTGATCTGAAGTTATGGGGTATTTATACTCCATAAAACATCCTTTCAGATTCGTGGCCATTGATCCAAGAGATTCATGGCCATTGATCCAAGAGGCCTTTCAATGTTCTAGAGCCATCCCAGATCTGAAAAATTGTAATGTTTTCAGGTGTATTCGAATACACCTCTTTGTAACGTTCAAAAAATTCAACTTTTACATCTTGTATTCGAATAAACATTGGTGTAGTCGAATACAGATTAGTGAATTTTAGCCTCTGACTTAACTTGTATTCGACTACATATGGGTGTAGTCGAATACACAAAAACGAATTTTGGCCACTGACTTAGCTTGTATTCGACTACAGATGGGTGTAGTCGAATACATCATTTAAAGTTTTGCCTCTGACTTAAGTTGTATTCGAATACAACATGGTGTATTCAAATACACTTATGCAAATTGTCAAAAATATGATTTTAAATGGTCTGTGAATGTTGTTTTTGATTTTTGAAAATATGTTAAATGCATATGTAAATATGAATTGTTCTCATGTATTTGAACTATTGATTGGTATCATATACCTTTACATTTTATCATCTATTATTTGGATTTTGAAGTTTATTGTGAAGATATTTGATCTTCTTTTTGATCTTGTTGCATTGTCCATAATCGGTGGTCTTTGTCGTCATCAAAAACATGTAGTTTACAGGGAAGAAGCAGCCACAAAGTGGGATTTTGTAAGGGCTTTTGGCAGCCACAAATAAGCTGGTCACAAAATTTTGTGAGGGCTTTTGCAGCCACAAAGTGTCTGAAACAGGTTGGCATTTGTGAGGGCTTTTGCAGCCACAAAATGCTGCATTTGTGAGGGCCTTTGCAGCCACAAAAACCTGCCTTTGTGAGGGCATAGGCCACCACAAAGGACAAACTGATTTTTTCTGATTGGACCTTTGTGAGGGCCCAGGCCGCCACAAACTCCCTCCTTTGTGAGGGCTTAGGCCGCCACAAAATATTACATATTTAATAAATTAATTTTTAAATTCAAAATTAATAGTTTATTATAATATTATATATAATAAATTAATTTAAATATAATATTAAAATTTAAATTATAATTAAATTATAATTAAATTAAAATTTAAATTAAATTTAAAATATAATATAATTATAAATTAAATTTAATATATAATAAACTAATCTTAATATAATTACAAATTTAAAATAAAATATTTAAATTAAAATTAAAGATTAATAATTAAATTAAAGATTAATAATTAAATTAAAGATTAATTTAAATAATAAAATATTAATAATAAAATATTTAAATTAATAATAAAATATTTAAATTATTAATAATAAAATATTTAAATATTTAAATATTTAAATTAATAATTATAATTATAATTAAACATTAATTTAAATTATAAATAAATTAAAAGGAGGTTTTAGAGAGAAGTTGGATGTGAAAAAATGAAGGAGGAGTGGAGAAATATATATAGGGTATGCTTGACCCTTTGTGGCGGCCAAAGCAGCCACAATGGCCAACGGATACAAGGAATTTGTGGCGGCCTTTGCGGCCAGAAAAGACAAGTTCCTTTGTGGCGGCCTTTGCAGCCACGTACGCTTTCCTTTTTGGCGGTCTATGCAGCCACAAATGCATTGGTCACGTCAGTCCTTTGTGACGGATTTGGCCCTCACAAAATTGATTTTTTGTGGCTGTAAAAGCCCTCACAAAATCCTTAAAAATTTAACTGGATTTTGTAGCTGCCTAAGCCCTCACAAAATCACAACGTTGTGATTTTGTGAGGGCTTAGCAGCCACAAAATCCAGTTAAATGTTTAAAAATTTGTGAGGGCTTTTACAGCCACAAATAAAGACCAATTTCAATTTTGGCATTTGTGAGGGCTTTTTCGGTCACTAATTTGTGAGGGTTTTATTCGGCCACAAAATATTTATAAAGTTGGCCACAAAATATTTATAAAGTTGGCCACAAAATAGTGTTTTTCTTGTAGTGGATGTATTTGAACAATATTTCTATTTTGATTTTCGGTTTGTTTGAATATATTATACATTATTATTTCTTGGTGTGTATGAATATATTATTAATTTTTGGTTTATATGACATTATTTATTAATTTTGAAATATTTTATTTTATTTGGTAGTAAGAATTTAATTAATATTAAAATTATATTTGTATTTTTATATATAATACTATATTTAAATTTAATTATGAATTTATATTTTTAATTTTTAAATTATATTAATATTAATTTTTTATATATAATATAATTTTTTGATATTAATTTTGAATTTTATAATTTTTTTAATAAAGACCAATTGCGGTCTAAGCTCTCACAAAAGGGAGAATTTGTAACGGCTTTTGCCTTCACAAACTCTAAAAAATTTAATCAGCTTTATCATTTATGGTGACCTAAGTCTTCATAAAAAATTTTATCTTGAATATATAACATTTAAAAATTCATATTTATTTATTTTTAAATTAAAAAATTTCTAAATTTGAGTGGATAAAGCAAAGGAATACAAATTATAGAGAGACAAAAAAAAAACAACGCAAATTTTTTTTGATATTACAAAATGACTTGAGACAAACTTTTTTTTATTAGAATGACTTACATTTTAAGACAGAAGGAGCACCAATTAAAATAACGTAACAATATTAGAAAGTTGAACTACACTTTAAATGAAAATGTATGAAAAACATAATTTTAAACTTTGCAATGTGAGAGTTGTATCGTGAATGTTATGCACCATTTTGATTAAGCAGCTGTAGTGGGTGTTCTATATATCAATTCGAACACAAACCACTATGGTTATATGGAGATGAAATCTGCAAACAAGACCAAATTGTGAAAGTGGAATCCTATTTATAGAGCACGGGTGTGTAATACATTGTCATCATGTGTATATTGTGATGCTTTGAGTTATACTCTATTTAAACAAATGAGGTTCGTAGTGAATTATATGTCATTTCAAATGTTCATAGGGCGATGTATTAAATAAGGTACATATCATAATGTGGATCCTTCAATGTATGGGAAAGTCAACATGATAAATGATTTGCATTAAATTAGATTTAGAGCATATGCAAATCCTTTAGATATGGATAGTTTTGGCATGACATTTTTAAGTCGATTTAGATTTTCATCGATTTAGAATTTGGAGAATAAATAGGATTTAGATATATTAATATTAAGATCATTTTAATATGGATAACTTGCAGTTTTAATTATCTCTCGTTGATTCAAGCTCAAACATTATTAGTTGGATTTAGAGAAGAGAAATTCAAACAAGCGGCGTGGGATTGTAACAGCTACAAAAGTCTAGGTCCAGATGGGGTATATTTTGGATTTGTGAAAAAGTTTTGGGAGAACATAAAAAGTGACTTTATGAAATTTTTAGGTGACTTTCATGCGAATGAGAGGTTGGTAAAAGGATCAAATTGATCATTTATAGTTTTAATTCCCAAAATAGACAATATACAAGTCTTATATGATTTTAGTCCCATTTCATTAGTGAGATGTATGTATAAAGTTTTGTCAAAAGTGTTGGTGAATAGACTGAGTCAGGTGATTGATTATGTAATAACTAAATCTCAATCAGTGTTTGTTAAAGGCAGACAAATTTTGGACGAGATCTTAATTGCAAATGAAGTGGTCGATGAGGAAAAAAAGAAGAAAAATGAGTTAATTTTGTTAAAAGTAGACTTCAAGAAGGCATATGACTCAGTTGGGTGGGATTACCAAGAGCTTGTGATGGTAAATATGTTTTTTCCAGAGAAATGGCGTAAATGGATTTTGGAATGTGTTGGTTCAGCGTCAGTTTATGTGCTAGTGAATGAGAATCCTACATAAGAGTTTGCTATGTAGAGGGGATTGCGACAAGGTGATTCCTTATCTCCGTTCTTGTTTCTAATAGTTGATGAGGGCCTGGATGAAGCCAATCGATTCAAAGATTTTAAGGTGGGTTCAAATGAGTTTCATTTCTCTCTTTTATAATTTGCAGATGATACATTGATCATGGGAGAGAAGTGTTGGGATAATATTAGAGCAATCAAGACTAAATTTTGTGGTTTGAGCTTCAATCTGGCCTACAAGTTAATTTTCATAAAAGTATGTTGGCAGGTGTTAATGTTAACAGTTCATGACTTCAAACTGCAGCAAAGATTCTTAATTGTAAGATGAGATGTGTCCCATTCAAATATTTGGGGTTGCCTATTGGCAATAATCCTCGACGTAAGGTATTTTGAGACCTGTAATTGAGAAGATCCGAAATAGGTTGGCTGATTGGAACTATAGAACTTTGTCGTTGGGTGGCTATTTAGTACTCTTCAAAGTTGTCTTATCTGCATTATTAGTTTATTTTATTTCCTTTTTCAAGGCTCCTTCAGGTATCATTTATCAACTTGAATCTATTTTTTAATCATTTCTTTGGGGTGAGAATGAGTAAGTGAGTAAGGTTTATTGGGTCAATTGGGTGAATGTGTGTTTGCCTTTAGAGAAGGGTGGATTAGGAGTCAGAGATTTGAAAGTTTTTAATAAAGCTCTATTGAGTAAATGGTGTTGGAGGTTAAAAACGGAGTCAGATGGCCTTTGAATTAAGGTGTTGATTAATAAATATGAAGTGGAAGTTGGGGAATTTAGGGGGGGGGAGGGGGGGAAGTTCAAGGAGGTCTGCGTGGTGGAAGAATATTTTTGCGGGAAGAGTTGGTGTTGAAGAAGAATAGTTTGATAAAAAAATTGTTTAAAATTATTGAGAATGAGAGTAATACTTTGTTTTCGAAGGATCCATGGTTGGTTGGTGGGGTCTTGTGTGAGAGATTTAGGATGATATTTTGGAAGGATCCAAGCAAAAGTATCATTATTGGTGTGGAGGTTGTTTCAAGATAGATTGCCTACAAAAGAAAATTTGTTCTGTCGATGAATCATTTTTGTGGAAGATCAACAATGTGTAGCATGTGATGAGGAAGTTGAGAGAATCCGTCATATGTTCTTTGTGTGTCATTTTTTGGATCCGTTTGGTTTGATGTTTTGAATTGGTTTGTACTATTTGGTGTATTTCATAAGGATGCAATCAATCACGCTAACCAATTTAATGGTCTTTTTTTATGTGGCCGTGTACGTCAAATAATTAATTTAGTTTGATTTGAGGTGATGTGGGTAATTTGGAAATCAAGAAATGAGGCAATTTTTCATTCACATGTTTTGAATGCAAATCTTATTATTGAACATACCAAATTTTTAGCATGGAAGTGCGTGTAAAAGAATTTTATTATGAGTATAACCAATGATGCTCTCAAGCCATATAGTGTATTGGTATCGCTTGTGATTAATTATTTTACTTCTTGTTTGAGTAGTTTAGTTTGTATTTCTGTTTTGTTTTGGTCATACAGTAGAAACATTGTAAAATTTCCTTTGGTCTTGCTCTAAGTACTTTTTATGCTTAGACATTTCTTGAATATATTTATTTTTGGCTTGTTCAAAAAAAAATATTAAGATCATTAAGATAAAATAGATAATGGATAGATATACCGACTTAAATATAATTTTGGCCATTTATCTTTCACTTAATATTTATTTTGGTCTTCTATATTTTTTTTATTATTTTGTTAATTTATCTTTTATATGTGGTTTATTTTAGTATTTTTATAGTAGCTCTTTCAAATAACATTGTAGTTATTGTCATGAACTATTGAGATCAATTACCGTAAACTCGGATAAATGTTCTTCATTCATTTCAAAGAGTTTCGGATAAATGTTCTTCATTCATTTCAAAGAGTTTACATATGTTTTAAAGTATGCACAAATAATTTTTTTAAGTGCAAGCCTATTATTGGATTAAATGTATGTTTTTTTTAAAAGAATATTATATTAGATACATATTGACAATTATTAGAAGAGATTTCAGTTATTAGATGTTGTTATAACTTTTGTTGTAATTGTGACAATAACTAAAATATATTACTTATAAAAGATAAAAGACCAAGATGAATAAAAATAAAGATAAATGACCAAAACGAATATTATGTTAAAAATAAAAGATTAAAATAGGTAGTAGTATA
>JBBPBR010000004.1:15499533-15531511 GCA_037974775.1 Cicer pinnatifidum
ATATATATATATATATATATATATATATATATATATATATAAGAAATTGTTTTGGAGGTGTCAATTTATCACCTCCTTTTTTTAAAAAAATTTAATTGTTTAATTTATGAGTGTTTTATTTATTTATTTTTATTTAGTTTTTTTAAGTTATTTCAATAATTAAATAATTAGTTATGTAATTGATTATCTTAAAAAAATTATTTAATTAACTAATGATATTAAATATTGAAAATGAAGAATAAAATTAGACATTTAATATAATTTTTATTACATTAATTTGGTGCTTCGCTAAATAAACTACTAATTGACGATATATTAATCTCCTATATAGTGTATAGCCCTACACCGTGGTGTTCGGTGAATATGACGTGAGTGATGTGGAGTTGGATTTCCTTCCTCAACAAGGACACATGACTCGTTTTTGATGCACATTCTCATTTAGGTTGACATGCATTGAAGAACTAGGACATGCTTGGGTAGGAAACGACCGAACACCAAATAAGTACAAGTTATTAATATAATGAATATCAAACTTAGGTGTACCTAGGTCTACGCCAAATAAATTATTCACAAAATTATCGTCACTAGAATATTGAGATTGTTGACGATCATACTGTTAGGTTGACATAAATTGAAATGATTGTCTTGCCTGTTCAAATTGTTGTTGCGTTGGGATTAAAGAAAATGAATTGCAGTACGGTTTTGGCACTTCATATTCAATAGTAATTGCGGGTATCGATTGGAGAGGTCTATTACATCTTTGATGTTGGGACTACTCGGTCGATCTACTAGGACCAACATTTGGCTCTTCTGCAACACCACCCCATGGGTCCCACAATAGTTGTGGAACTGATAGGATAAGATTGAAGTTGTGTGTAAGCCACAACATTTACTCCTTTGTCAGCATGAGGGATCCATTTATTGGTTGACATGTACGATAGTGACTTCGATGGTCGTTCCAAACTTGAATCCATGCAACATGGTTGTTTTTCCAATTTTCTATGTGACTCCCCTGCATATCTTGATAGTGAAACATATCCATATTCATAGGATCCTTTGGTATTTTATGTAAAAGTCCAAACTACAATTTGACTATGTTTGATGTCACTCTGCAATTGTGAAACAAATAAAATCAATTTTGAAAATCTAGATCATTGAATCCTTATATGCTTTATGTGGTATGTCGCTTTCAAGACCCCTATAAGGCATCCATGTGAACTGGAGAAAATAAGAGGCATGTTAGAAAAGCGACACAATTATAAGCAGTATAAATTTTGTTCAAGAATGAAGTTTTAACTTGATATTGTTGCATGTGATCAATCTTTGATCTATAATTGACAAGGTCGTTGTATGGAGTTTCAAAATGGATTAGTCCCTCACGAACCCATCTAGTAAAAAATATAAAATTATTATTTAGCATGTGTAGTACACTTAGTATATTGCATTAGTATGGAAAATGTTTTATTGCTTTGCTAGTGGAAACGATGTATCTCTAGTGCAATATGGGGCAATGAACGACATACGATACCATATCCAAGAATGAGAGAGAAATGTACTGTTGAGACAAAATCTCAATTTAATGTTTTGATGAAAACAAACAAAAAATTAATTAAGAATTCTAATTATGATTCTAAGTGTTTTGGTATTTAATATGTGCATTTGAGTGTGTTAAACAAGATAAGTATAAAACATCACAAATCAAATCAAAGGAAACAACTCAAAAGATTGATCCTTAAAGAATGAAGATTGACAAAAGATTGATCTTTTAAGGACAAAGATCAATCTGTATATTCTGCTAAAAATACAGAGAACAATCTTAAGCAGCAGATCAATCTTAAGCAGCACATCAATCTTAAGCAGCACATCAATCTTAAGTAGCACATCAATCTTAAGTTATTCACTCTCCACATATTTGGATCAATTCTGGAAGCCACATTCAGCTTATACTATCATAATAGATCAACAAAAGAACAATAAAAATCACACTCATTTCAGAATTTGAAGAATCAAGTTATGCTTCAATAAAGGCATAATACAAAGATCATTCTTCACATAAAGCAAGTGCAAGTACAAAGCTACAAGTAGTGAAGTGCACTACTGATTTGAACTTTTCAAAAGCCTGCGCACATAACTGAAAAGGACATAATCAAGGCTGACATACTGACAGGATGCATAGGGAACAAGCTGTTTTGTTCACAGACCAAAAGATCAATTTTTTGGTGCAGCAGATCAATCTTAAGCTATGAAAGATTTTCCAACAGCTCTTTTATGACAACTGGTCTTTTTCAACGGCCATATTAGCTGTCCTAAGCCTTCTTGGAGTCTATAAATGCAGCTGCAAATTGAAGAACAAAATAGAACAATCAGCACCAAGCAAAAGATCAATCTTTTTGATCATACTCAAGTGTTTCAATCCCTTTTCTTATAGCTTGCTGTTTTGTTTTAATCTCTGTGTTGTAATCATTCACAATAGATGTCCATCCACAGAGTATATTTCTCAAACAAGATTTGAGTAAATATCAAATTCCAAATAGCCTCAAAATCACCACTTTGTAACTCAAGGTTGCTTTGTCAAATCTTGAGTAAGTTGTAAAATCCTTTCACGTTTGAAAGACAGCTTGTTAAAGTCTTTACAAACAGTAAGGTAGAAATCCTTTCTAGGTAGAAGGGTAGGAATTGTGTAAAGATCAAGATTGATTCATGAAAACCAAGAAGGATCTTGGTTTGAATACTTAGTGAAAAATCTCACGGTTGTGAGGATTGGACGTAACCTGGATTGGGTGAACCAGGATATATCCTTGTGTGATCTCTCTATCTTTATCTCTATTTATTTTATGCTGTACAATCAGTTTTCATTTTGGTAAAATTGATATTGCTGTTTTTTAAACTAAAGATTGATTTGCTACAAACTTAAGATTAATCTTTTGAGTAAAGATTGATCTCATCATTGCTAAGATCAATCTTAACCTGAGATCTAAATTTTTAAAACATAATTTTCTTAAAAGAGACAATTATAATTCAAACCCCCCTTCCTTATAATTGACATTTTTACTTCATGTACATCCACCCATACATGCATAAGATGGTGCAGTTACACGAAAAATTTGTCTATATAACTCGATAACTTCAACACAACAAATATGCACGTGAACAAATATCTCAAAATCACCACTTTCATTTTAATAATCCTTAAGATTTGATTTGACTACATGTTATTGATAACCATTAAAACTCATATCACCAAGAACACAATAGCAACATAAATTTCGTTCTTTTTACTATAAAGTTTTCAGTATTCCAAAAATGGACTATTCATTAATGCATTCAATAATCAATTTTCTCATATTATTAAATTTAAAGAAATATAAAATTCTCATCAGTTTTCTCAAGACACATATATTGTTCATAAAAGTCAAGTTTTAAATTTAAAATACTCAAAGGTCAACAAATAAAATCAAATACATCATAATAAACATATTACTAATTACATCATTATAAAAATTATAACTTCATAATTAAATACTCAAAAACACGTAAAGCACTAAACATTTTCATTACAAACATATTTATCAAGGGATATTAATAAAATATAACTCTATAATTAAGTTCATCAAGATAGATGTATTACTCAAAAGAGACAATCAAAACATTATAGTTAATTTCTTTACGACAAAAATAAAATCAACCTTTTTCTTTTAAGACATCCAGACATCATATCAATATCCTACGAAATGCTAATTTAATATCTAACCTAACTCTGCATGGGGAAAAGCCCTTACCTTAGGCGCTTTCTTTCTTAACGTCTCTAAATTTGCACGAGAAATAGCTCATGAGGCAATGATGAATTCAACAATGATAGATATTGGGATTTATGACTTAGAAAATTATTTTAGAAATGTACGAATGACAAATAGGTGTGACAGCAAGAGGCCTAATGGAAATGTAGCTATTTACGTTGCAATATTACGATTGAGTTCTTCTCTAAAATTGAAGTGCACTTAATTCCAAAATTATGCTACCAATAATTACTATTTATTTAATTTTATTAGGTTGTTACAAAGTCAATTGAAATCATGTGTATGAGTTAATTAGTATTAACTAATAAAGTTCACCGTATATTGTAGGGTGTCACACTATTTATTTTAATTTAATAAATAAATTAAAGGGTGTCACATCACTCTTTTAATTTTTTATCTAATAGTTACGAAACCAAAAATAACATAAAATTATTTTTGTAGACAATTAAAATAAAATTATAATTTTAATTTAAAAGAGATGAATCCAAGATACAAAAAGGAGACTAGTCATCTCTTAATTGCACCAAAAAGAAATTCATAATTAAATTTACAATCTTCCTTTAAAAATAAATTAAAGGTGTTAAAAATGAGTTAATGCACATTATGCCAAAAAAACACAATAAATTGTCATAAAATCTTGTCATAAAGGAGAATAAAACAATGAATCAAGTCACTAATTTTTTTTTGGATGGACAAAAAATATTTTCAAAACACATATATATAAAGGTTGAGTTTTACTAACTATATAATATCTCCTAAAAAAAATACTTATTTGGTCGTAAATAAAACTAACAAATGGTATAACTTTATAAATTCTAATTTAATTAAATAATTCAACTAATATTTTATCAACTAAAATAAATCAAGCAAGACAAAAATATCACTCGCACATAACAAAATAAAAGCAAACATATCTAAGACATCAATTTCATGATTATCAAAACTGATCAAATAAAAAAATGCACAATAGTCCATTTAGAAAATAACCACATCATAAATCATCCTCATGTAATTGTCACACCAAAACAATTAAATAAAAATAAAAGTTATAACTATTCAGGTAAAATAGAGAGTGGTAACTTTTAATTTATTTTCTTTACATATAGAATAAATTATTAGTTAAATAATAAATTACGAAAATTACTAAAAGACACATATATAATATATATGAAAATATTGGGGTGTTACAGAAACAAGTCGAACCTCAACTATATAGTCAAACATGTTGAAGATGTTTCAACATGGGGAGGTACATCAAATGATCTCTGTTACAAGATTTTTTAGGGATCACCAAACCCTTAATCAAGCGCAATAGGCATGCTCTACAATGTTTTTGTACTTTCTTAATGGTTGCATTATCTAGAATATGAGCAATGGTCAGAAACCCAACTTCCTCTAAGTAGCTAGGGAATTATAATTTCATTTGATTCCTCGATTCCGAAGTGGTGGTGACACTCAATCAAGTTATGCATTTAAAATAAAATCAATATTTTACTTATAAAATGATGATTAAGAACAAGTATACAATTAATTATTAGAATCACTTACCATTTCAATGACATCTCTAGACATGTGGAGATACTAATTTCTTAACAAAGCCACAAAGCCTGTATGCTGTAGGAATAAATTAATACACAAATTTTACTTAATTGTGAATATGAGAGCTCTAAAGTGTGTGTGAATATATTTTGAAGACAATGTATATTTATAGAAAAATCAAATATTGTGCTAAATGTTAGAACCAAGTTGGTTTGAAGAACTATAACCCTTGTTTTGATTATAACAAAAATTATTTTTCGGAGTTGTCTCTTTCCTGCCCGTGAATTTAGCAGCAGTTTGAAAGGTTGACCTATTCGGGAATCCTCAGATCTATGCTTATTTTCAACTCCCTGAAGCATTGTGTCGCTTACTACGCCAACAATTTAAAGCACTAATGTTTTATTTAAGTGTGCAGTTCCCTGATCACGTAATTTTAAATGACTTTACACTGCATCCTCTGATGTTTGGACAAGTTAAATGAACAATAAGACTTTTTTTTTCTCTCTAAAATTCGTATTTTTGAGTCCGATGAACTCACTATTCAAATGTGTTTCTGGTGATTCTTTTTTTATAAGCAATGCTTTGATTATTCTAGCTGTAATAACTATGACAAGCATTTGATAATCTATATCTAATGGAAAGTCAATGCTATGATAAAAATTCAACACTCTGATACTAGTTAATGCTATAATAAAAAGTTAACACTCTGACAGAAAGTCAATGTTTTGATATAAAGTAAACGCTTTGAAGAAGTCAAATTTATTTATCTTCTGCTCAACATCTTGAATATGTTATATGACTAAAGATCTGTGTGACATATTCTGATCATGATAACCTAGTATCTTCATGTTTGAGTATCAAGATATGAAAAATCAATCACAAGGATAAATTTGGACAAGCTTTAATAGCGAGTCAATCTATGAAGATTTAATACACAATATTATGATATATATTGATTTCTTGCAATCAGGACAACGATTAGAAACCCTAATAAACCTAAGGGTTTTCTATAAAAGGGACGTGCAATCCTCATTGAAAAACAACAACAACAATAGTACAAAAAGCATGATACATCCTTCTTTGCACTCTTGTTCTTAACCTTATTATTTTTCTAAGTGCTAAGAGATATTTTTACTTTATTAGAGTATAGCTTTGTAAAAACACTCTTGTAAGAGTTATTAAGAAAAATCCATAAAAGTTATTTGTGTGTAATCTAGCCTAGTAGTGGTTGCGTCCCTAGATGACTTGGCTTTAATAAGCCAGAAGGTTGAAAAGACTTGAACAAAGTTAGGTTGACTAGTATGTGTTCAATGGATGTGTGATTCAGTTGAAGAATAATGGATTAAGTCATTTAGTTTGAAGGAACTGGATGTAGCTATCGTGTTGGTGGTGAACCAAGATCCATTGGCTTGTTTTGTTATGTGTTTATTGTTTTATCTATTATGTTTTATTGCTATGTTTTAATCTTGCTAAAAAGCTTTTTAAAATAAAACATAATTCAAACCATTTTTTCTTGTGTTTCTTGTTCTACAATTGGAATTTGAGCTTAGTCTCAAAGTTGAACATTTAACCTTTTGAGTAAAGATCCATTTTACTATGACTAACTCTGGTGATGAAGTTACAAGTGGAAACATACATGCCTTCTCTATTTGATGGAGAAAAAGTTGAATACTGGAAGGAAAAGCTTAGAAGTTCCTATGTCTCACATGTTCCTGAAATTTGGGATATAGTTGAAGATATCTATGAGGCCTTAAAAGACGCTACTGGTGTTGAAATATCCATAAATGATCTCAACACTGATTAAAAGAAACAATAAAAGATTCTTTTTTTTTTTTATGAATGTTATCACTTTTATAGAGCTCGAAAAATGTGGCAAAAATGAAATATGAAATAATATATTCGATGCTCTGGTCCTCAACTGCGAGGGAAATAAGCATGTATAAGAATCTAAGGCAAATTTACTCGTCAAGAAGTATGAATTTTTCCAGGTGGAAGAAGATGAAAACATTGATAAAAAGTTTTCTAAATTCCAAACTATAGTTTCTGGATTCAAAGTTCTCCAAAAGAGTTACACTACCTCCGATCACATTAAGAAGATAATTAGAAGTCTTCTTAGCATATGGAGACCAAAGGTAAGAACAATTAAAGAGGCTAAAGACCTAAAAAAACAATCTCCACAAGAATCGATGAGTTCAATCTGATCCCGTGAGATTGAACTAGTTGAAGATAAGCTAAAGAAGAAGTCAAAGTAATTGGCTCTAAAACCCAAAGGAAAGAAAGAAAACTCCAAGGCGTTGCAAGCGATGGAAAACTCATAGGAAAGCGAATTAGATGACTAGAGTGAATATTCATATAGTGAACTATTCTTTATTTTAAAGAAAATCCAGTGCATGTGAAATAACAAGAAGAAATCTTTTCTCAAAAGAGATTTCAGATGATCCCAAACTAGAAAAGAAAAGAATCCTTTGCTATAAATTCAAAGAACCAAGTCATTTCAAATTAGTGTGTTCTAAATTTAAGAAGGGAAATTCCCAAAGAAAATACTTTAGTGCAAAGAAGAAAGGTCTAATGGCTACTTGGGTTGACTCTGATGAAGAGCATGTGACTAATGCTTTGATGGTAGATACCCATTTTGATTTTGATTCTAAAAATGATTATGTTGATGAAGAAATTGAGGTACTATATGACCTATCTCGAAATGAACTTATAGCCATGTTAAATGAATTTCTAAACAAGAATAATGACGTTTCTTCAAAATAGAAAAAATCTTACAAAAGCTCATGCCATCCTAACAAATAAATACAACTCTCTCAAAAAATATTTTTTTGGCAACCTAAAAAGAGAAAATCTATCTCTGAAAGAAAATGTTTCAAAAACCTTAGAGGATAATGTCTTTAATTTTAAGTATGAAAAAACCTTTCAATAATTTCTTACAAATGACATAGACAGAAGGAAACAAGTTTCTATGATCTATGGGGTTAGTGGAAACAATAAACGAGGTAGGTTCAATTTCTGATAATGGTTCCACTAGCTTTTGCCCAAAAGTTCTTAGCAACATTCATTTCAAAAATCATGGTGCTCGTCATTTCTTGAAGAGATCTATTTTTCCTTTTTACAACACTATTTTGTTGGAGTGTTCTAGGAGAAGAAAATTGGTTTAGAAGTCCATTCCCTTCATAGAAGTTTTCAAAAGATTTATTGGAAATCCTTTTTTCTTGCTCTTCATCTTCATTAGAGGATTCATGAAAGTCATTCTATGTAACCAACAAACTTTTCTTCTTTCCAATAAATAATTTCCTTTGATAGATTCCCTTTGTAAGCTTAAGAAACTCTTATTTGAAGGGTTATGACTATTTGCATTCATAACAAGTGATCTTGTTTCTTATCTAGTTTTTCTTTTCTTTTTCTGCTATTTATGGATCGTCTAAAATATATTTTGGGAAATGATTTATTCCTATTGTTCAACATGCTTTGAATTTTCTTTAAAATAAAGGATAAATCTTCACCATCTTAGTCTTCACTAGGATCATCGGGTTCATTTTTTTTTCAGTCCTCATTAGCCTGTAGATCCCTGGAATTTGATTTATTTCCTTTTGATTTAAGAGCTAGAGACTTTGACTTCTTATTTATGTTATCTTCAACTAGTTCAATCTCATGGGATATGAATGAACTCATCATCTCTTCTATAGGAAGTTTGTTAAGGTCTTTTTCCATATGAATTGTTGTTACGTTTGGTCTCCACTTGCTAGGAAGTCTTCTGAAGATCATCTTGACATGATCAACTATAGTGTAACTCTTGTGGAGATCATTTAATCTAGAGACTAAGGTTTAGAATTTGGAGAACATTTTCTCAATGCATGTCATTATCCTATTCCATAAGAAAAAGTTCATACTTCCTGACAATAAGATTTGCCTTAGCTTCCTACAGTTGTTTGACCCTTGCTCGCTCTGTAGATCATAACTTGAGCTTTGGATATTGGATTGGCGCATACGAGCAGACGTTGGAAAGCTAAACAATAGAGCTACAACCTTTGTGTTGGAATAAAAGCCCAATTCCAAACTTTACTAGGCCTAAATTGAAGATTTTGTAATCTAGACTTTTGTAATAATTTTTGGGTTTCAGGTTTAAAGCCCAAAGTCGAGTACTATATATTGGGATATGACATGAAATTTTCAGATTCAGATTGATAAAAGAAATACACCTTTTTTATTTTAATTTCATGGAAGGCTAATTTTATAAGATTAATCCATGAGGGTTTGAAGAATACTTATGATAACTGGGTCTGAAGACTAGCTCTAAAATTTGGTCTGATGATTGAATTTGAAGCATGCCTTTGAAGCCTTTACGTTCCTTTGATGTGTATAAACTCAAAATGCCTCTGAGGAGTTTATAACAAGTTATCATTAGCTCTGAATAGATTGTTCACGCGATGCACTCAAAACTTATATTCCACTAATCAAAAGGTGCAACATACTCAAAACAATGCTCTGATATGAAACCTCAAATGTTGCACTGACTCTGATGATTCAACAATGTGATTTGCCCAAAGCCACTAGTTCTAAGTCATCTAATTATGAATCTAACTTTTATTATCCAAGAAACACAACATCTTACTACAACAAGAAATTCAATAGATCTGATGGAAAGTCAACGACTCTAATTAAAAGACTTCATTATGAAGAAAAAACTTAGTTGGATTAGAATTTTTGAATATTCAAGAACAAGCGCAAATCCATTCTCGTTTCAATCAATCAAGAGTATGATGGAAGACTCACGTGAATAAGTTTTTGAACAAAATCTGAAAGTAGATACAACTCAAAATTATAATTGAAAGAAATGTTTGACCAAGGTGAAAAGAAAATGTGACCAAAATATTGTTCACAAAAAGATGTGGCCAAAATATTGTTAACAAGAAGAATTGGTCAAAATATGGTTCACAATAAGATATGGTCAAAATATTGTTCACAAGAAGATACAGTCAAATCGCTGTTCAAAAGTTTCAAAAAAATTTGTGTTGCCTTTATTTGATTTTTAGAAATTTTTTGTGGTATTTTTATATTTTTTGGATTTTATTTGATAAGGTGTTCGATTTTTCACTTCAATTTTAGTGATAGGGACATTGTTGGAGTTTTCATAATTGTGATTTTGCATTGCATTGTTGTGATGATGCATGACTAGGGCTAGTTCTGTAAATCTGCATTCCCTTGAACCTGAAATAGATAGGACATTTCATTAACGTCATAGACTTAATAGAGCTGCTAGTGCTAACGAGTTAGAGTCAGATAATGAAAGTGACAACTTGCTCTAAAATATGGTTGATGCGAATAATATAACCCGAAGACAACTTGTTGCACCTAATGTTACTTATAATGCATTGTGTACCACATATCTTAAAGTTACTTTACCATTTGAACTTAAATCTAGTTTAATACACTTGCTTCTAAAGTTTAATGGTCTTGCAGGTGAGGATCCCCACAAACACTTGAAGGAATTCCATGTTGTGTGTTCTACCATGAAGCCTCAAGGAGTCACATAAGACCACATTAAGCTGAAAGCCTTCCCATTTTCACTCCAAGATGTTTCCAAGGACTGGTTATACTACCTTCAACCAGGTTCTGTTACAAGTTGGAATGATCTCAAGAATTGTTTCTAAAAACGTTCTTCCTTACGTCAAGAGCTGCTTCAATCAGAAAAGAAATATGTGGCATTAGGCAGATTGATAAGGAATCATTACATGAGTATTGGGAAAGATTCAAGAAATTAGTGTCTAGCTGTCCTCGTCACCAGATTTCTGAACAATTGCTCATCCAATATTTTTATGAATGCTTGGTACTTAAGGGTAGAAGCATTTGGGATGCTGCTAGTGGGGTATCACTTGTCGATAAGACCCCTGATGACTCTTCATCATATGCATAATATTTATTGATTTTAGTCTTATTTATCTTTAATCATTAGTTAATTTAATGAGTTATTTGATATATTTTGTTGATTTTAGTTATTTGATTTAATGAAATGTTTTTGTTCTTATTTGCTTAATTAAGTAGAGATTTTTCGTAGTTTTGCGTTGTTACTTTGTTTTAAGTGCAGGGCTGAATTTTGGTGAGAAATCCACATGACTCATGTGGAGTATTTCAGCCATATCTGGAGTTGTAGAGGTCCAATTGGAGTCACACCAAGTTCTAATGAAAGCTAAGATTCATATCTACAACTTTCATGAAGACACCGGGACCAAATGCAGACTCGAAAGATGGGAAACACGCAAAATACGTCAGACAACAGATGTTGTGCGCCTGGAGCGCGCCCTGCACGCCTGAAACGCATTTCCAGCCATTCAGCACTGTCAATACGCGTGTGGAGCGCAAAGACTGCGCCTGGGGCGCAGGACGCGCATCAGCATTCATAAAAACACAAATTTTTACTGTTTATGGATCTTTTTGACTCTGGGGAAGTGGGGAGACTTGTACCCTAGCATAGAAACTCAAAGACGGCCATTTCTAACATCATTGGAGCAGTTTTATCAAGAATCATTCATGAATCCTTGTTGTAACTCTTCTCTAATCCCTATCTTTTGTATCTCTGTCATGAGTAACTAAACCCTATTTATTAGGGATGAGTGTAACCAGATGAAACCCTTATTTTTCTAATTTGATTTCTAGTTATATGAATAAGTTTATTGAATTATTTTTCTCATCTCTGTGCTTAATGCTTTTTATTACTTGATCAACATTAAAATGTTCTACGATTTGTATTTTGAAACGGAAGTGGACTTTACGAATGCTTGAGATGAGAAATTCATGAATTTGTAGTCTAGGGATAGATGCAGGTCATGAAGCCAATTAAATTAGTTTCAAAGCAATAGTTTACAAGAGAATTTCTACACGGTAATGCTTAATTCTAATCTTAAATCTACTAAGGAATTAGGGGTTACTTTGGAATTAAAGGTTCTGTCACTAAGACATTAGGGCAAAAATAATAAAGAGAATTTGGTAATAATTCAATAAAGGAATTCAGTAACTAGGATCAAATTAGACACCAATGTTGGATTCGAAGTGAAACTCATCCCTGACATTTTTCTCATTATAAAAGATCAATTTTATTACTGTTGTTAATTTCAAATATTACTTCAATCAACTTGGGAACCTTTTGTTCAATTGCAGTAATTAAATATAATTCAATAGTAAAACGCAATCCTTGAGTTCGACACTCGGTACTACCGTTTTATTATTACTTGCAACGATTCAGTACACTTGGTGAAACGCTATCAAGTTTTTGGCGCCGTTGTTGGGGATTGCCATATCACTATTGAATTTAATTTACTTAATTGAAATTTTTTGCTCTGCAATAAAATTTTTTGATTTTTTTAATTTATTTTTTTTTTATTTTTTTGAGAAAAAAAATTTCTTTTATTTTCTATTTTTATTTGTTGAACTTGCTAATGTCATGTCTAGTGGTTTTTCTCTTCTTTGTTTGAGATAACTATGCGCTGTAGAGCATGGAAGATTATGATGATGATATTCTATTACAATTATATGAAGAGTGTGATACTTGTCTTATATCGGGTATATGTCGCATGATTGAGGGGCAAATCTTGAGCTATACATTTTTAAAATATCACCCTCAGATTCCTCCGTGGAAGCCTCTTAGGTGTGACTTTTGCGGAGAAGCACATAAGAATGGACATTGTTCAGATGACCTTGATGAACTAATAGAATATGAAGATTTTTTTTCTCAAAGTTACAGAAAACGACGAGTGTTATATTAAAAAGATCTATTGGGAACAAATTCTACCTCCTAAAACTCTATCCAAAGAATCAGATGACAAAGACTTTCACATTACGGACGTTTTGGTTGAATTCATGAAGAATAACATGGTTTCAATTGAAAGATTAGAAAGTCAATGTGAGAGGTTATTTGAGCAAGTGGTTATGTTTGAGATGATGGGGGAGAAGTTGAAGATTGAAGATAATTTCATTGTTGTGGTAGAAGAAGATAAGCAAGAGGAAAATACGAACGAGGAAAAGAAAAAAGAAGAGATTGATAAAGTTCGAGATTCAATCTATGCCTTGTTCATCAATGTCCAATTGAGAAGGACATGGAAGCAACACCTTTTATTTCTTAAGTTCATGGAATTTCTACCAAACAAAAAGAAAAAGAAGGATTATGTGTTCTTTCTGTCATATATGCCACCTTGATAATAGTTGAGGCGTCAAGCTAATGACTTTAAAGAAGCGCTTCGTGGGAGGCAACCCACAGGTAGAGGTAACTTTTATTTTTTACAATCTTATTTTTGTTATTTGGATGTGTTTCTTTTTAGTTGTGTGTAAACGTGCACTATGATGAAGAATTATTAACAACTTGCATTTGGTCTTAAGTTTTATGTTTGACATTTTGAAATTTAAACTATATTTCTTTGCTCATATCATTGCTCAATTCGATAAGTTTCACTAATTCATGCATTGTTGATTACTGCTTGGTTGTTGAAGTCTAACTCGCATTTAAAAAAAAAACACTAAATAAATTTTGTAGTGGCATGTTTGGCATCATTTAGATAATTCATACTCTTTCTTATTATCCTAGCTGTGAGCTTTTGAGCCTAAACACTTATTCTTTGTTGTGTGATTATCCAGACATGTGTTATCCCTTCAGAACTTGCACTATTTATGACCTGCATCACTTGTAATTTATGCATACATTGAGGCAATTTTATTTGGTCGTTTGAGCCTTTCTAACTACCCTATGAAAATGTTATCCTTTGCTAGCCCCTTTGAGCCTTGCCCCTTTATTTCAGTTACTAGCCACATTACAAAACAAAAACCCTACTTCAATTACATCACCTTACTTCGAGTTAGGTAGAAATTTTTTGTCTTGTCTTGATCAAATTCAAAGTTTGGGGTTGCTCATGGGATATCAACCTTTTAAGTTTGGGGTGGTTATTCTCACAAAAAGAAAAAAAGAAAAAGAAAAAGAAGAAAAGAAGAAAAGAAGAAAAGAAGAAAAAACAAAAGAAAAAAAATGATAAATAATATCTTGATAAATAATATCTTCTTGGTTCTTTTGTCAATGTTTGAGAATATCCAAAATGAAAAGGTGAAGAAAAAAAATGGTAGAATAATTTGGAAATATATGCCTAACTGCAAGTAGTAAAGCCTACTATCCCAAAATGTCCTACCCTTACTTAAGCCCCATTACAACCCGAAAGTCCTCCAAAAATGTATGTGTTTGCTGCATTATGATTGCTAACTAGAATTTTTTCAAGCCTATGGTAGCGTGATGCATGTTCTAGGATTTGAGTGATAAATTCATAACCCTTCTAAACACTCGAGAGAAATTTTGGTGAGATTGTGTGAAGAGAGAGTTGAATTTGATAAATGAATGCCAAGGTGTACAAACCTTGTTATTTTTTGTAAGCAACCATAGAGTATGATGGATGTTTTGTAGTAGCTGTAACTTTGAGAATTGAGTTTGATTTGAATTGAGAAATTGAGTTTAAGTTTGCTTTTAACTGCACCAAATCTGAAATTAATTGTTGCTTGGGGACAAGCAATAGATTTAGTTTGGGGTTGTGATGACTCTTCATCATATGCATAATTTTTATTGATTTTAGTCTTATTTATCTTTAATCATTAGTTAATTTAATGAGTTATTTGATATATTTTGTTGATTTTAGTTATTTGATTTAATGAAATGTTTTTGTTCTTATTTGCTTAATTAAGTAGAGATTTTTCGTAGTTTTGAGTTGTTACTTTGTCTTAAGTGTAGGGCTGAATTTTGGTGAGAAATCCACATGACTCATGTGGAGTATTTCAGCCATATCTGGAGTTGTAGAGGTCCAATTGGAGTCACACCAAGTTCTAATGAAAGCTAAGATTCACATCTACAACTTTTATGAAGACACCGGAACCAAATGCAGACTCAAAGTTGAGAAACACGCAAAATACGTCAGACAACAGATGTTGTGCGCCTGTAGCTCGCCCTGTGCTCCTGAAGTGCATTTCCAGCCATTTAGCACTGTCAATACGCGCCTGGAGCGCAAAGACTGCGCCTGGGGCGCGCAACGCGCATCAGCATTCGTAAAAACACAAATTTTTACTGTTTAGGGATCTTTTTGACTCTGGGGAAGTGGGGAGGCTTGTGCCCTAGCACAGAAACTCAAAGACGGCCGTTTCTAACATCATTGGAGCAGTTTTATCAAGAATCATTCATGAACCCTTCTTGTAACTCTTCTCTAATCCCTATCTTTTGTATCTCTGTCATGAGTAACTAAACCCTATTTATTAGGGATGAGTGTAACCAGATGAAACCCTTATTTTTCTAATTTGATTTCTAGTTATATGAATGTGTTTATTGAATTATTTTTCTCATCTCTGTGCTTAATGCTTTTTATTACTTGATCAACATTAAAATGTTCTACGATTTGTATTTTGAAATGGAAGTGGAATTTACGAATGCTTGAGATGAGAAATTCATGAATTTGTAGTCTAGGGATAAATGCAGGTCATGAAACCAATTAAATTAGTTGCAAAGCAATAGTTTACAAGAGAATTTCTACACGGTAATGCTTAATTCTAATCTTAAATCTACTAAGGAATTAGGGGTTACTTTGGAATTAAAGGTTCTGTCACTAAGACCTTAGGGCAAGAATAATAAAGAGAATTCGGTAATAATTCAATAAAGGAATTCAGTAACTAGGATCAAATTAGACACCAAGGTTGGATTCGAAGTGAAACTCATCCCTGACATTTTTCTCATTATAAAAGATCAATTTTATTACTGTTGTTAATTTCAAATATTATTTCAATCAACTTGGGAACCTTTTGTTCAATTGCAGTAATTAAATATAATTCAATAGTAAAACGCAATCCTTGAGTTCGACACTCGGTACTACCGTTTTATTATTACTTGTAACGATTCAGTACACTTGCTGAAACACTATCAACCCCAGAAGCGGAAAAGGCTTTGATTTTGAAATGTCCATTAATTCTCAGCAGTTTACAACTAGAAGCAATTCAGTAGTGTTGACAAGAGGTGTGAATGAAATTCAAGCTTCTTCCTATAAGAATTTAGAAGGTAGACTTGATGAGCTTACTTCTTTAGTAAAATTGGCAATAGGAAAAACCCAAGAAGTGGTATGTGGTATTTACACTTCTCTAGCGCATCCTACAGATTCATGTCCTACATTGGAAGATGATCCGATTGTTGATGCTCAAGCCAACTATGATTTGTCATCTAAAAGGTACAATCCTGGTTGAAGAAAGCATCCCAACCTGATATGGGGGAATTCATCTACACAACAACAGCCTAGACAACATCAACAACAAAATAGCCTTAACAACAAAACAATGCACCTTCATTAGAGGACCTCGTTAAGTAGATGGCTGCCCAGAATCTCCAATTTCAACAAAGAATAGATTCCACCGTTCAAAATTTAGAAACAAAGATTGGTCTGCTAGCCACTTCAATTAATCAATTGAAGACTATGGGGTCAAGCCAATTGCTTGCACAGTCAGTGGTAAATCCAAATGCTCGCAATGTTAGTGCAATTACATTGAGGTATGAGAAAGCTGTTGAAATACCAAAGGTACCTGAAACTGCATTGAAGAATAACAAGGTTGCTAACGACACTTTGATAGCTGAAACTATTGATGTTGAAAATTGAGGAGGCAGATAGGGACAAGGAAATCCTGGATACCACTTCCTTTTCCTTAAAGGGTAGTGAAGACTAAGAAAATGGAGGAGGCAGATAGGGACAAGGAGATCCTTGATATATTTAGGATGGTGGAAGTGAACATTCCCTTCCTTGATGCAATTAAGTAGATTCCAAGATATGCAAAATTTCTAAAAGATTTGTGCACCAACAAGAGAAGGTTAAAAGATAATGAAAGAGTAAACATGGGGTAAAATGTTTCATCCCTCATTCAGTCCATGCTTTAGAAATGCAAAGATGAAAGAACTTTTTCCATTCCCTTCCTTGATGCAATTAAGTAGATTCCAAGATATGCAAAATTTCTAAAAGATTTGTGCACCAACAAGAGAAGGTTAAAAGATAATGAAAGAGTAATCATGGGGTAAAATGTTTCATCCCTCATTCAGTCTATGCTTTAGAAATGCAAAGATGAAGGAACTTTTTCCATTCCATGTACCATATGCAATAGTCAGTTTGAAAATGCTATGTTAGATTTAGGAGCTTCAATTAATGTTATTCCCACATCTATTTTTAACTCTCTTGCTCTTGGACCTTTATAGGGTACATGTGTTACCTTTCAATTAGCGAACATGAGCAATGCTCATCCTGTTGGACTTGTGGAGGATGTATTTGTTTGAGTTAATGAATTGATATTTACTGCAGATTTTTACATTCTAGATATGGAGGGAGATGGAGAGAATACGTCTAATAGGGTGCCTATCATCTTAGGCAGACCATTCTTGAAAACTGCTATAACAAAAATTGATGTACATGTTGGAACTCTATCCATGGAATTTGGTGATAGCATTGTAAAATTCAACATATTTGATGCTATGAAACACCCCATGGAAGACCATTCTATTTTTCAAATTGAATTGCTTACTGATTTTGTTGATGACACTTACCCCGATATGTTTGCTACTGATTTTTCCTTTATAGTCTGATTTTGATGATACTTATACTTGTGAATTATGCACATATACTCAATTGTGCTTTGTGTGTGCTGACATCGAAGTTGCCTTGCATGTTGATCATTGTGCTGATATTGATATTTCTACTAACATAATTGATTTTGCAGACTTAGCTTCGACCACTGGTGTTATACCTTCCATAGAACAGCCACCGACTAAAGAGCTTAAGCTACTTCTTGAAAATTTGAAATATGCATATTTAGAAGGAAGTGGCAAGTTACTTGTGATTATTTCAGCCAAACTTGAAGATGAGCAGGAAGAGAAGCAGTTGCAGATTTTGAGAAAACACAGTAAGGCAATTAGATGGACCTTGGCTGATATTCTTGGTATTAGCTCATCTATGTGTATGCGTAGGATACTACTGGAGGATGGGGTAAAATCAGTTAGGCAGCCCCAAAGGCGACTTAATCCATTAATTTTGGATGTTGTAAAAAAAGAAGTGACCAAACTCTTGCATTACGACATTATATACCCCATCTCTAATAAGCAATGGGTGAGTCTGGTGCAGGTAGTCCCTAAGAAAACTTGACTCGCAGTGGTTAAAAATGAAAATAATGAACTTATCCCCACACTAGTGCAGAACAGTTGGAGGTTATGCATTGATTACAAGAAACTAAACCATGCAACTAAAAAGGATGATTTTCCTTTACCATCCATTGATCAGATGCTTAAACAATTGGCTGGTAAGTCACATTATTGTTTTCTTGATGGTTTTTCAGGTCATTTTTAGATCTATATTACACTAGAGGACCAAGAAAATACCATATTCACTTGCCCTTTCGGCACATTTGCCTATAGGGGTATGCCCTTTGGCCTATGCAATGATCCTAGCACTTTCTAATGCTACATGATTAGTATTTTCGCTGATTTGATAGACAATTGTATAGAATTTTTCATGGGTGATTTTACTATGTATGGTTCCTCATTTGATGCATGCTTGAACAATTTAGGTAGAGTTTTGCATAGATGTATTGAAACTAACCTTGTGCTGAATTATGAAAAATGTTATTTTATGGTTGAACAAGGAATAGTTTTCGGACATGTGATCTCTAAAAATGGGATGGAAGTGGATCCTACCAAGATTGATGTGATTTCTAATTTGGCTTACCGATCTTGCATCCGCGAGATTCGTTGTTTTCTTGGCCATGCAGGTTTTTACAGGTGCTTTATCATGGATTTCAACAAGATAGCTCTTCCGTTGTCAAATTTGCTGCAAAAAGATGTCAGTTTTACCTTTGATGGCAAATGCAAGAAGCCGCTTGATTTCTTAAAGACAACACTGACCTTACTCTCATAATTCGGCCACCTAATTGGTCCCTCCCTTTTGAAGTTATGTGCGATGCATCTAATTATGCAGTGGTTGCAGTCCTTGCACAAATGGTTGGTACGGCTGTCAATTTTATTTATTATGCTTTTAGGACTTTAGATTATGCACATGCTAATTATACTACCATTGAAAAGGAACTTTTAGCTATTGTTTTTGCACTTGATAAGTTTAGATCATATTTGCTAGGTTCGAAGGTAGTTGTTTTTACTAACCATGCAGCCTTGAAGTTCTTGCTGAAGAAACCATAAGTAAAACCGAGATTGATCTAATGAATGTTGCTACTCCAAGAATTTGATTTAGAGATTAATGATAAGAGTGGAGCTGAAAATTTGGTGGCATATCATTTGAGCAGAATAGAAATGTATGAGGACTCCATCCCTATTCAAGATGACTTTCTTGATGAGCAACTGCTACAATTGCGTGAGGGAACTCATTCGTTTGCTGATTTAGTTAATTATCTTGTTGTTGGAGTCCTTCATGTAGATGCTTCTAGAACACAAATACAAAAACTTAAAAGTGATGCCAAATACTATGTGTGGTATGATCCATATATGTGGAAATTCTGTTGTGAGCAAGTGATTAGCTGATATGTTTCCCACCGTAAGACTCAATCCATTCTTCATTTTTGTCATGCCTCTCAAGCTAGGAAACATTTTGCTCCTCAACGGACAACAAGAAAAGTCTTAGACTTAGGTTTCTTTTTGCCCACTTTGTTTAAAGATGCTTTTGAGACTTAAAAAACTTTTGAACAGTGCCGAATAGTAAGAATAGCAATCAGTCGTAGGAGTGAGATGCCTCGACAACCTATGCTCTTATGTGAAGTATTTGATGTGTAGGGCAGTGACTTTATGTGTCCTTTTCCTTTATCTTTTGGTTTTGTCTACATTTTACTAGCTGATGATTTTTGTTTCGAAGTGGGTGGAAGCAATACCCACTAGACTAATGATTCTAAATTTGTTGGAGGTTTAATCAGATCAAATATTTTTTGTAGGTTTGGAATACCCCTGACCATCATAGTGATCAAGGGACTCATTTTTGCAACCGTACCATGGACATTTGGTTTTAGAAGTATGGGGCTGTGCACATAGTTTCTACACCTTATCATCCCTAGACTAATGGGCAAGCTGAAATCTCTAAGAAGGAAATCAAATAGATCTTAGAAAAGATGGTGCAACCAAACAGGAAAGACTGGAGCCACCGACTTGAAAAAGCTCTTTTGGGCTTATAGAACAACCTACAAAACACCAATAGGGATGTCTCGTTTTCGACTTTTGTTTGGTATGGCATGCCACCTCCCAGAGGAAATAGTGCAGCGTGCTTATGCGGCGATCAAGAGTTGTAACCTTGAGATGGAGAAGGCAAGTTTGGAGAGAAAGCTTCAATTGCAACAACTTGAAGAGTTTAGACTTGAAGCTTATGAGAACTCTCGGATCTATAAGGAGAAAACTATGTACTTTCATGATAAGATGATTTTTCAGAAGCAATTTTCCATTGATAAAAAAGTTTTATTGTTCAATTCCCGTCTAAAAATTATAGCTGAGAAACTTCGATTGAAGTTTATTGACCATTTTGTTGTTACTAACATTTTTCCTCATGGAGAAGTGGAAATAAAAAGTGAAAATACTGAGAAAGTTTTCAAAGTAAATGGACAACGTCTCAAGCTATTCCATGAGAACTATGTGCTTGAAGATGCTACTATAGAAGAATTCTCCTTGGAAAAGCCCACCTACACTGAAGTTTGAACAAGGAACTTCCTTTCCTTACTCTTATTTTATACTTGTTACTTTCATTGAGAACAATTTGTAATTTAAGTGTGGGGGTATTGTTTAGGATCTTATTTGTTATATTTAAAAAAAAATAAAAAAGTAAAAAAAGGACATTGCACTGCATGCTTTTTTATCAGATTTTGTGGTTGTAAATGTTGTGAGTTTGTTTGGACTGACATGATTGGATAGTATCTTTGCATTTTTGATAAAATAAATTGGATTAAAATGCTAAATTGTGCATCATTTGTGATAGGTCATTAACCTTTGTGAGATTTTTGAGCTTTATTATGAATGGAATACATTTTTCCATGTTTTTTTTTTCTTACGTGTTATCTCATTCATGATTGCTAGTTACGCTAGAACTTCACTTGACTCTTGTCCGCATGCATATATTGAAATGATCTAGACATTTATTTCTTGTTAAGCTACTAGCCAAATAAGCTTACCCTACAATTATCCATTTTTTTAAGCCTCTTCGAGCCTAATTATCTCATTCTTTGTTATAAAGTTCATTACAAGCCTAAAAGTGAAAACAATGAATTGACCCAATCTTGGGGGATAAAGGAGTCTTTCCTTAAATAGGTGTGGGGGTGCTCAACTTGTTTGTTTAAATTTGAGGGTTATATAAAAAAAAATGAGGAATAAAATAAGGAAAATGGTTGTGTTGTGAGTAAAGAAAGTGTGGGAATATAAGTAAATTATATTTTGTTGAGTTACTTCTTATTGTTGTTTTTTCTCTCTTAGTCATTAATCCTTTATCTTCTTTGATTTTCAGCCATAGAATCCTTTGGATTATCTCACCCTTACCTTGGCCACATTTCAACCTGAATAATGACCTTTTGATCATTATGTGCATGTGTTTCAAATATAGATGTTAGAGGCTTGTCAAGCCTATGGTAGTGCTAGCTTTCATGATGTGCTTTGAGTGTGAACAGTAGCCCAAAAACTTTAAGTGTGAACAGTAGCCCAAAAACTTTGAGTGGTTGGGAGAATTTTATATCTTGGGAGGACTCTATCACTTATGATGCATTCTTTAGTTAACTTGTCCTATAGACTTTATATTTTTAGCTATGAATTTTATATTTTTAGCTTGTTTATAGACTTTGGGTTGAAATTGAATTATAATTTTATTATTTGCATTTTGACCATTGCTTGCTCTGTAAGCCATAACTTGAGCTCTGAATATCGGTTGGTGCATACAAGCAGGTGTTGGAAATCTAAAAATCAGAGCTATAACTTTTGTGTTGGTATAAAAGCCCAACCCCAAACTTTATTGAGCCTAAATTGCAGATTTCGTGATATGGACTTTTGTAATAATTTTAGGGTTTAGGGTTTAAAGCTCAAAATCAAGTACTATATATTGGGAGTTTTCTTTCCTTTCTATGACATGAAATTTTAGGATTCAGATTGATACAAGAAATAAACCATTTTTATTTTAATTTCTTGGAAGGCTACTTTTATAAGATTAATCCACGAGGGTTTGAAGGCTACTTCTGATAACTAGGTCTGAAGACTGGCTCTAAAATTTGGTATGAGGATTGACTTTGAAGCATACCTTTTTTGCCCTTATGTTTCTTTAATGTGCATAAAAGCAACATGCCGGTGAGGAGTTTATAACAAGTTATCATTAGCTCTAAATAGATTGTTCACCCCATGCATTCAGAGCTTATATTCCACTAATCAAAAGGTGCAACATACTCAAAATGATGCCCTGATATGAAACCTCTAATGTTGCACTGACTCTAACGATTCAACAATGTGATTTTCCCAAAGCCACTAATTCTAAGTCATGCAATACTGACTTTAACTTTTATCATCCAAGAAATACAACATCTCACTACAACAAGAAGTTAATGGATATGATGGAAAAAGTCAATGACTCTAATTGAAAGACTTCATTATGAAGAAAAGACTTACTTGTATTAGAATTTCTGAATATTCAAGAATAAGCCTAGTTCCATTCTCGCTCCAATCAATCAAGAGTATGATGGAAGACTCGCGTGAATATGGTTTTGAACACATTCTGAAATTAGATACGACTCAAAATTATAATTGAAAGAGATATTTGACCAAAATATTGATCACAAAAAGATATGGTCAAAATATTGTTAACAAGAAGAAATGGTCAAAATATTATTCACTAGAAGATATGGTCAAAATATTGTTCACAAGAAGATACAGTCAAAATGTTGTTCACAAGAATATATGCTCATAATTTGCTCACAAGAAGATATGCTCATAATTTGTTCACAAAAAGATGCCCTCATAATTATTCACATGAAGATATACTCATAATTATTCACTAGAAGAAACATTTATAATTTTTCACAAGAAGATTCATTCATAACTTGTTCACAAGAAGATACATTCTGAATCTGTTCACAGGAAATATATGATCCACATTTTACAAGGACAAAAGTGAAACCTTAATCTATTCTATAAAAAGATATTCAATGATGAAGAAGAAAGCGTTAACTCCTAAACTCATAAATCCATACAGTTTAGAAAAAAATTTGAGAGCTCAAATTTCCTAAGTATTCAAAGTTCAAATGTTTAAGTTTTAGTGATAAATCAATTATAACATGTTTAGTAGAAGGAAAACACAATTCGTTCCAAACTTGTATAACCCAGTCCGATAGTAGCTTTAGTGTTCCTTTAAGCAATATGTGGTTTTCAGGTTGTGTCAAAAGACTTGAATTGTAGGGTCAAGGTATAGTTGCCTTCAACAATATATGGTTTTTACGTTGTGGGGAGAAGACTTGACTTGTAGCATCAAAATGTGTTTTTGCTATAAAATGTCTATAGGTGTTAGATTGTTTTGTTTTGAAAAGATTATAAACACATAATTGAATCATAAAATATATGTATTGAACCCAAAAAATCAACTAGAACTGAACCATTACTAAACAAGTACTAAAGTAGAACTAAAACAATATTGCAAATTTAAATAAAAACCAAATAGAAATGAACTAGTATGCCCTTAAAATCATATTTTAATACATTTAATAAGGTGAAAATACAATTCAGGATTATCTTAGTTGTGCCATATAAAGACAAGGGCGGGACACGATTTGTGACATTAAACAAGTTAAGATCATCATCTACATGTCATGTAGAGGACCACCCCACAACTGTCGTATTATTTTTTCTTTTCCAATAATTATTGAATCTTAGGGCATATGTTGCCACTATATTGTAGCATGGGCTCTTTTTGTTTGACAAACCTTACTGTAATGTAATGTTTCAAACCAACAAGTAATGTTATGATAGGTTTATCTCTATAGTCTTATACATGCACGTTGCAAACCTCTCACATGTTGTTCACTTGCATGTCACAATGGGTATTAGTGATAAATGCAAACCTAGTCCACGTAGAAGTTGGGAGTTGCATCATATATTTCCAAGCATTTTAATTTTTTGCCTTTATTTTTTGCATTGCTTTCTCCCAATCTTGGACCATTATAGCCTTTGCTGCCAACCCAAGAAGTTTTTCATATGTCTTTCAGGATACCTTTTTTCTTTCTTGTAATTTTCATACATGTAATTTGTGTTCCACATGGGCCCCAATGTTGGCCATAGCATGTACTAATCCCTGAAATCAATTCATAAAAAACCATTACATAAAAAGCTAAATAAAACGACAAATATAAGAAGGATTCATAAATGAAGCCATACATACCTGTTGCTGATTTGAAATGAACACATATTGCCTATGTTGAACATTGTTAAGGTTGTTATAACCAAGTTGGTTTGAAGAACAAAAGTTTTTTAGTGGGAATAATTTATTGCACTAATGAATTTATTTAAGTGTTCAAATCCTTTGTTATGAACTTTAAAGACTTTATGATGCATCCTCTAATGAATAGAGAAGATAAACAAAGAAATCAAGACAATGCTATGAAAAATCTGTTAAAGTTGTATTTAACTCTAATAAATGTGCTCTTAGCGCATCTCTGCTAAATCTACTATTACAAGCTCACTCTATTTATTCTGCATTTTATAATTATGTAAAACTACTTGATCGTCTAAACAATGCATCAAGTCAATGATCTAATAAAAAGTCAATTTTTTAAAGCCAAACATTTGAGCGCATAAATTTGAACTAGTCAATATTTCAACATCCTCTGTTCATCAAAGTTGGACTTATCATATGTCTGAAGAAATGAATGAAAACCTCTGCCTTTCTTACCATTTATCTCATGATACGTTCAATTAATTATTAAGATAGATTTGGATAAGTTCTTAAACGTTGATTCAAGATATTTGAAGATTCGACATGAGCCATTATTTAACATGGAGGAGGAAAGTGACACTAGAATATTTTTCTTGAAACAATCAAACATGTGTTGCTCTATTAAAAATTCAATTAATAGCGAAGCGAAATCAAAATAAATAATCTTAAAATCAACATAAAAATCAAACAAGTAAAAATACAATTTTTTTGAGAACCAAGCGGTGATTTCATCATATTGATAACCCTTTCCTCCTAAGGGTGGCCTTTCCCTTAGGGGTGGCTCAATCTAACGGATAGCCCTCTCCTCTAAATCTCGTAACGCATCATCACACAACAATTAGGGAGCTTACCTCTCGTTGATAGCCCTATCCTCCTACGGATGATATTTCTCATAGGGGTGACTCTATCTAATGGGTAAGTCTATCTAATCTAAACGAAGTAACTAGGTGCACCTAACCCCGTTAACAATTTAGTAATTAAAACAATGATTTCTCAAAACACGTATTTAAAATCATCTCTCATTTCATCATACTTCATGGAAAACATATTCAATCGCATACCAATTCAAAATTTAAATACTTTTAACTCATTCGTAAATCAAACTAATAACATATTATATAACAAAGACCATTAAAATAAATAAATGACAAAATCATTATGACAATTCAAAGTGGCATGATGCAAAGCAACTAATCCATACCCAAAATCACATCAAGATCTACCAAGTCAATAACTACTAAATCTACTAGCAACACCTTGGCCTCAGTAGTTATATCACAAGAATGATATACTGACTTAGCAAGCAAATTTTCTCCAATAGGTGCAGCTACAACTAAAACCTCTTCTAAAGAAGATGAACATTTACCAAGTCGAGTAGCGAACCTTGAGGATACAAAAGAATGTGTAAATCCAAGGTCAAAAAAACATGACCATCTTTGGAACAAATAGAAAGTATACTTGTAACTACTGCATTGGATGTTTAAGCATCCTGACGAGTCAAAGCAAACACTTAAGCCTCACCTCTTCGTGCTGGTATCTAACCTCTACCACCAAATCCTTTCCCTGTTGAGATGTTCTTGAACCTCTGACATAAGAATTCATACATTGTCGCACATATGCAGAATGAACTTGAGAAGATGCCAAAGTTGTTGTTGTTGATGCATAACTCGAGGATGGATGTGTCATGTCTACACGACAATCCCTCCTAATGTGACCTACTTGGCCAAATTGATAACACACCTTACCATTACCATCTCAAGAACAATTTCCAAAGTGAAACCTACCACAAATAGAACATCGTGTAGCTAAAACAACGGAATGTCTATAAGGGAAAGTGGATTGTGATGCTACTCTAGAATCTGATTTACGACTCTCCACTGTCACAGAAGACTGTCCGCTATGAACGCCTCTTTGAGACATGAATCTTTGTTTCCCCTGATAACCAAACATAGATCCACCACTGCGATTCGAATAGTTACTATAAGAACCTTCAACCCTTTGTTTCTTCTGTGGATCTTGTTTATTGCCTCCTTTTTCCTTCTGTCGTTGCTCAATCTGAAGGACGAAACTCAAAACCTCAACAAAAGTACAACAACTTGACCCTACCACATATCTAAATAAGTAATCATTCAATCCTTTAATGAACCTCTTAACACAAATCTCCTCAGTGATAGGATAAGGAGCGTGTCTAGAGAGCTGTGTAAAACGAGCACTATACTTTGAAACTATCATACCCTCCGCTTTCTCCAATCGATCAAACTCATGAGCTAATCCATCTCTTACATTATCTGGAAGAAAATGAGCAATGAACAACTAAGATAACTCTTTCAATGCTAACAGATGTGACCCCACTTATCTACCACGTGAAACTATATCAAACCAATCTTGGGCCACACCTATTAGTTGAAAGGATGTCAATTCCACTACTCTTACCTCAGAAAAACCCAATGCTCTCCAAAGCCGCTCTAGACTATCAATGCATTGTTGTGGGTCATCCGCCACACTAGACCCATAAAAAGTAGGGGTTTTAAGCTTCATGAAGTCTGGTAAAGTAACCTCAATACCCTTCCTTGCAGCAGTCGTCTAATGCTCAACTTGTCTAGCCTCTTGTTGACCATTAAGATTTTCATTCCTTTGATCACCCTCCTGTTGTTGTTCGACAACAACCCCAACAACTTGCCGCATAACCTGTTGTAATCCTTGCAGACCAACAACAAACTCTTCTATGGCTGGATTTTTGTGCCTCCTCCTAGGCACCTCAATATCAGCATCCAAGCCACGTCCTCCAATATTAGCACTACGCTTATTTTGAGCATGAACTGAAACACAACCTCGTTGACGAGTGCCTTGGGCTTTGGCAGTTGACTCATCAGCAATTTCCCTTATAGTAGGATTCATAGTCTTGGGGTGGCATGCTCACATATTAAAAGAACATTGATCAAATATTGAACAAGACGACAATAAAATGTGGAACGGTAGTGATGATAAATTTAAACACAGATTCAAAAAACAAATGAGACTCTCATAGAGTGCTAATTCATCTTCCTATTTATATTCAACCTATAGATGATAAAAGGTTTTGAATATTCAGTTTAAAATAAATATATTCGTTGGACACACTTCCCAAGTGTCAGATATATGTTAAAGCAATTAAACATGTGTTTATTTGTTGTCCAGAACATTCATGACAATCAGAGAACATTCTTGCTTTTGGGCTTGATGGAAACGTGAGTGCGTGAGCTGTCAAATGTTAATTTTGATATTGTTTTCATGTTAGAATTATGCAGAGCTTCCTGTAGGATGTTGTAAGTACAATGTACTTGTGTTCTTGCTCACAACTCATCAATTTGAAGATCAATCTTGAGTTTGTTTTCCTCATTTAGGCATTCAGCTCGAGTTCTGGGTTTCCGCATTTATTAGAGCAGTCTTGATACTCTTTAATATGTGGTTTAGACTTTGGAAAATGATATGTTTTAATTCTATCTTTAAAAGAGAGTTAAAATCAGAATCTTCTTTTGTAAAAACAACAACATTCTACTCTTTTTTTTAATCTTTTTTTATAGTGTTGAGTTTTGACAGTTGTTATGTGTCAATCCTTTGTCTCAGAAACATGATGTGATTTCTGCAAAAAGATGCAACAATAGTGTCTTTGCTGTCATGGTTGTCCTTGCTAATAGCTCATCAATTTGGAGATTGATCTTGATGTTTTGCTTTACCTTTGTTGATCCTCTTTGAACGAATCTTTCAAAAACGATCTTGTGTAGATTATTAAATTCTTCTATAGTGAATAGTAATGTTTTGTAGTTTAGATAGATTTACTTTTCGTAGCCCATATCGATCTTAAATTACAACATATTTTTCTATTTGTAAACCAGAACGTTCTTGGATTAAAGCTGAAAATGGAGAATGTTCTTCGTTTCTATTTTGAGTGATTGCTGGATTTTGACAATTCTGAAAGTTGTTGTGTGTAAATCTTTTCTGTTTTGTACGTGTGTTAGTGATGCGGTGAATTTATCATTTCATTCCAGTTTGTACTTGCTTACTGTAGCCATCAACTTTGGGAATTAGTCTTGCTTTTTATTCTTGATGCATTGATTTGCTTTTTGTTGATCTTATGGAAAAAATATGTCTAAAATGATCTTGAGTATATAATTATGTTCTTTTGTAGGGAATACCGGTGATTTGCAATGTTGATTGATGTATTTTCGCAGCCCAAATCAATCTTAAATTAAAGAAGACTTTGTTCTTTGTAAACAAGAATATTATTGGATTAATGCTATTAAAACTAGAACATTCTTCGTTTTTCAGACTGCAGTCCAAAATGATCTTCGTTTTTCAGACTTCTATCCAGAATGATCTTCGTTTTTTTCGAATGATGTGAGGAATGTTCTTCGTTTTTTCTGTTTAATAACAAGAGCATTCTTCGTTTCTCAGATTTGATCTTGCTTCTTTGAAATGATGATTAATTGAATATAAATTAATAGATATATATTATAAATAGTAATTAATTACAATATAATATTTAATTTCTCCAGCAGACATGGAACCTCCCTTATGAGTACTGGTACCCCTCTCAGATGCTCTATTAATCTTTGCTTTTTCTCTCTTCTGTTTGTAAGCATATGTGTTCCATTTCCTCCACAAAGCAGTCCAAATATTTTCACCAATCCAATTAGGTTGTTTTTCCTCGCCCTTATTACATGCGTAAGCCAACATAGATGAGAGACGCTTTGAAAAGCGATGGTCAAATGAAGCCAAAATTGCAGCATCATGCTCTCTTTTTCAAGTACATTTAGTATGTTGTTTGTTTAAATTTAAAAAATATTAAAAATATAATTCAATTAAGCAATCAAATGTATATATAATTAGTAATTAAATAAATTAATCTAATCACTTACTTTGAAACAATGTAAAAATTGATCAACTTCGCTAAATTGAGGTGTCTTATCCTCTTTTATCTCACCCCAAGACAATCATGGTTTTTTGTATTTCTCTTGTATGACTTCAGCAATTGCCTTTGCAGATGATTTAAAAGGAAGATGTCTTCAAAGTTTACATCCAAATTAAATATAAAAATGAATTAATAAAATAATGTAACATGCAATAATGAAATATTTAACAATCATAATTAATTTAACAATCGTAGTTTACATACCCATCTCCTTCTGGAATGATGACAATGCGGTTGTAACAATCAACACATCCGGGTTCCATTATTTCGTCTATAGTATTAGGCTCTACTGGGACCTCCGGATATAGAGGAATAACTCCACCACTAGTACCAATGGTCGGCATCGGCATGAGAGATGGGTCATTAACAACACGTGGTTTAACAATTTTCTTACCACGTGATGTTTTGGATATTCCTCATATTGCCACTGTTCCTGTTCCTCCTGATCCTTCCGAACCTCTTGATCCTCCTACTCCCGACACTGAAGCCATGTCTATATATATATATATATATATACATATATATAAAATAATATATGTGTGTAAGTACAACTAACATAAATTAATTAATAATGAAATATACATAAATAAATTATAAAACTATATATATATATATACACACATATAATGCATAATTAATTAATTGTCTTTGTCATCGTCATCATCGTCGTCGTCATTTGATGAGTGAATTAAGTCACTGCCCTCATCATTCTCTAATTCATCTATTTCTTGTTCATCAACTTCTTCTCCAATGTTTGACTCATGACAAAGTTGACTAATAGTCTCATCTCCAATCACATGATCCAAATTTGACATTTCATCAATTTGATATGCAACTTCTTCATTTTAACCTGCTTCAATTTCTTCTATTCCACTCGTTGGTCTTGTTTTGATTGCAGCACACCAACCTTGTTTGCTTCTGACAGTTGATGGATAAGGAACATAATACACTTGTCTTACATTATGGGCCAGGGCAAATAGATCAAACCGTGGATATTTTTTGCTCATACGAATGTCTATAGTATTGGATATCAAATTGATTTTAGTTCCTCTACTAGAATATACTTGTTGTCTCATATTGTCTCCCTGCACTGGACCAGCTCGCTGAGCAGGAAGAAGAGTAGCTTGTTGATCATCCCATTCTTTCATGATTTGTTGAAGTTTTTGTTGTTTAAAAAATAAATAAATAAAATTAAAATAGTTAGTTAATATATAATAATTTAGAGAGCTAGTTCATTATAATTAGAATGTATATAGTTAAAGAAATATATATATATATATATCAATTTAATTACTAATTAAATATATATTTACTTGAATCATTTGTGATAATCCATCAATATACTCATTTTTTTTAGGATTAACATGAAGATAACGATGTATCTCAACCTGAGTGACCTCTCTTCTAAGTTGTTTTTCCTAAAATATTAAATGTCAAGTTTAATTGGTGAAATCTAATAATTTTATTGAATACAAATTGACATATATATATATATTAATAGTAATTACTATATAATATTTAACTTCTCTAGTAGACATGAAATCTCCCTTGGGAGTACTGATACCCCTCTCAAATGTTTTATTAATCTTTAATTTTTCTCTTTTCTGTTTGTAAACATATGTGTTCAATTTCCTCTACAAAACACTCAAACATATTCACCAATCCAATTTGGTCATTTTTCTTTGTCCTTATTACGTGGGTACGCCAACATAGATGACAAACGCTTGGAGAAACGTGGTCAAAAAAAGCAAATATTGGAGTATTATGCTCTCTTTTTCAAGTACATTTTGTCTTTTGTTTGTTTAAATTAAAAAATAAAAATATTACAAATATAATTCAATTAAACATGCAAATGTATAATTAGTAATTAAATAAATTAATTTAATCACTTACTATGAAACAATGCAAAAATTGATCAAAAATAGAGACTGTAAGTATATAATTGTTTTGTTCGAAACTACAACTCTTTGTAATGACTAACAACAAATATTGATATCGATAATTTTAATAATATTTTTTAAAAAATAGTTACATTAAAATCAATAAGTTTTACGTTTATTTCAAATTTTTATTTTTCATATATTATGTAAACAACATAATTTTTAATTATTTTTTGAAAAGATTTACTAGCATTACGAATGATGAACTTTTTATGTATTTTAAAAATAAAATAAAAATATTTTATATTTATAATATTACATATTTTATGA
>JBBPBR010000004.1:15533789-15564536 GCA_037974775.1 Cicer pinnatifidum
AATATTATACTTTTATATTCCTGTATACGGATTATAGTAATACTAGATATGTGTTATTTTTATTTTAGTTATAATTAAAAATTGTTACAATACTCACCAATTTAAATAAATGTAAACACTACTAGTTGCATTATATAGGACTTATTGACTATCTATTTCAACACCCAAATTATAGATATATGCCATATTCTGTTTTTTTAAATATGTGATTCTATTTTATTTTAATTAAAATTAGACGTTTGTTTTATATTGGTATACTAATATGTATGTTCGATGATATTAAATATAGTTTTAGTTATATTATAAGTAGCAAATAATTTATTTAATTAATTTTAATAAATAATTTAATTATTTATTGGATCAAGTAACTAATTTGTACTGGTTGTTGTGTTAAATTATTTTCTTTCACGGATTATTAGAGACAACAGCCGATAAAGAAACGACTCGTTAGCATATCAGATTCATTGGAAGGAATCTTCAGTCGAGGTAAGGGGTGAGATGAGGTTCGATTTTATGAGTATAAAATAACGCGAGATGAACAGGAATACTGAAATTCCCATATGTTCATTCGGGGCTTACTACGTATGGTTGAGCCCTATTGAGTAATAATAATTAATTAATAATATATGAATGGTAATAGTGAGGACTAAAATATAATTTAGAAACCTATAGAATTGTGTGAATTAATTTATATTAAGATTGTGTGTTATTTGATTTTATGAAACATATACTAATTGTTATTGTATGAATGATATGTATTTGAGTGTTCTTGTCTACTTGACTGAAATTCTGATATTACTTGAAAGTGCACCTAATTGATTCCTTATTATGTGATTGATGAGGCTGGACTGTGTATTGTGAGTAGTGTAAATCAAATATTGGGATTTTATGTGATTGACTGATATAACGATATATATATAATGATGAATATTGTGATGTCAAACTGAAACTTGTTGAATTGTGATGATCGAGTAAGTCTGAGGTATGTGTTGTAGATTTTGGAGTTAGGATTATTTTGTCATCATATAGGGAGGGTTTGACAAACCTAGTGATTCGGGGAAGTACAACGGAATGAGCCTGATCGTGGAGGGCTACAGTCGAACTGTAAGGTAAGATTGATAGACCTTGGGGGTACACCTAGTGGGGAATTCCTAAGTGGATTAGTGGGTTATTCCCTAAGGCCGGGACCTATCGTGCAACACAAGAGTACCCCGACTGTCGCGTATATGTGTCTCGGGTTGAGTTGAGGGGATCTATGAGGACTTGGCCATTCATGAATTGTCCGTCCACTCTTGTAGTGGCATAGTATCAGGCCTCCTAACCAAGTACTTCAGAGTAGAATGGTACCAAATGATGAAGTATAGAGTATAGGACATGCATAACATTTCATTATTTTGATTGTCTTATTATGAATGGATTTGATAAGTCGTTGATATTATACACTTGACTGTTTTTGGAGATCGTGATAATTTGATCGTTTGCATGTTCTCCTCGTATATTTTATACTGTTACATAATTTCGATACTCACCCCTCGTTGTTTGTGTTTGGCGTTTGCGACGGACGCAGACGAGCTGTAAGTTGCAGGTGATGACTAATACCATCAGAGAGGCGGAAGCCGTCATGTCTTGGAGACTCTATTCATATGCATTGTATTGATGTTATTTGGAGTATATTTTGATTTTGGAAATTCCCGCTCTGATAGTGACATCGGGTGGGGACTTTATTTACACTAAATTTAAAACATAAGTACGTGTACTTCAAAAAGGATTTTGTTGTTTGACATTATGATTTCGATTTCATTATGTTTGATGGAAATTTTGAATTTATGTGACATGCTTATGATTACGTGATATTTTTTACCTTAATAAAAAAAAATTTATTTGGGGTTTAGGGTGTCACAACTTGAAGCTTACAAACAACTAAGAACTATTCGTAATAAGCACAATAGCACCACTATCAAAATAAAAATTAAATAATATTAATTAAATAAATAACTCCAAATAAAAAATAACATTAAAAATAAAATAAAAACATACCAAAATTCAAGAGAAAAGGTAGAGAGAAAAGTTGCAGAAAAATATTTGTAGAGAGAAGGTGGAGAGAAAATTTAAAGTGAAGGTAGAAATGAAAAATGAGAGGAAGAGTGATATTTATAGGAAGAACATTAGGCCTTTGTGGCGGCCTTTATCTTCCGAAAATTGAATCTGACTTCTTTTGTGGCGGTCTAAGCCCTCACAAAGCTACAACGTTGTGATTTAGTGAGGGTATAAGCTGCCACAAATTTCTGCTGAAATTTTCAATCAATCAAGTTCATTGTAAGGGTATTGGCCACCATAAATTCAAATTACTTTTCCCTCCCATAATTTTGTGGCCGTTTTTGGCTGACACAAAATTTACAATCAACCAAAAAAAATATTTTTGATTTGTGAGGGCTTTTTCAGCCACAAGTAACAACCAATTTGAATTTTAGTATTTGCGATGGCTTTTTCGAACACTAATTTGTGAGGTTTTTTCAGCCACAAAAAATATTTGTAAAGTTGACCACAAAATGCATGTTTTCTTGTAGTGGTAGTTCTTGCTAGAACTAGCTTTTCTTTCATATTCTTGATTCAGATGGACCATGATTGCACCACTTGATTTCAAGATTTCTTACACCAAGTATCTTCATGTATTCCTTCACTTCTCCTTGCAACCAAAACAAAACAAAACTAAAAGGAAGTGAAGTAGTACTAAAACCGGATAAAAAGCATCAAATTAACCTATTAAACAAAGTAAATAGCTTCTCAAATACCCCAATGCTTGAATCATTGCATGTCCTCAAGAAATAGCTTAAGGTAAAAATTATGAACAAGCAGACACCATAAATAGGGAAATCAACTTTTAGTTCAGGTGTATGCAATAGGAATATCGAAACCCAAAGGATAACCAACTTGGGTTCTTAATTAGGGACTTAGACTCCTTTGAAAACACAATTCTTATTAATAGGACACTCAACTCTCAGTGTTTCAGGGTAATTGGGATTCACTCAAAATTTTACCAATGCAGAATAACCCGAATTAAGTTAACCAAAATCTAATTCATTGAGACAATTATGCTTAGTTGATGAAAAAAATTATTTAAGAATTAAAATGGATTAGAATAGGACAAGTGAATACCAAAATGATCAAAATCTTAATCTAGTGATACCATTGTCTTTATTGGATAAACTACATTCCCTAAGATCCAAAAGGGGTTCAAATAGGCCGAGTGAAGACCAAAGTGGCTAATCCACTTATTAGACGAGCTACATTTGCTATGTACCAAACTAGAATAGAATAAGCCGAGTGAAGATCAAAATGACCAAAATTTAATCCATTGAGGGACTTAGGCTCCTCTTAAAACACAATTCATATCATTAGAACACTCAACTCTCAAATTCTTTCAGTGTTTTAAGGTAATGAGCATTCACTCAAATTTTCACCAATACAAAATGTCCTACCATAGACTTGACTATTAACCAAATCTTCACTATATCTCTCATGAGGGCATATATGAATCAAAAGCATATTTCAAGGTTTTAGTAGGGCCTAGGGACAATATGCAGGGAAAAAAATAAAAGGGATATTGAAAAGGCTATTGCAAAATAAACATATGATTACAAGTAATCTTTTTGAACAATTGAAGGTCAACATATTCAAACAATTATTCATCGGTCGAAACATGTTTTTTCATTAGAGACATTACTTACCCTTTTTCTTTATACTCTACCTTTTCACATGACATTATCTCACTTGTAATGAGTCCAATCTATTACTTCGAGTAGAGCACCTTAATGTGTCATTCAAATAGGGACTTATTAAAAAAATTCTCTCTTTTTTATTTTTTTTCTTTCCTAATTTTCTTCTTTTTTTATTAGAAGTTGCTCCACTATATTAAAAAAGATAATTTATGTAAGGTTTAAAATTCCCTACTAGTGGAAATTATAAAACAAAACAAGTCCTAAGACTTGAAATTTTTTTATCCTATTGTTCTTTTTTATTCAAACATTATCACAAGAAAATTTAGCCTTAAGGTGGTTGCAAGTTATGTTCTAGAGAATACAATCAATGGTGAATCATCATTCAAAACAAATAAAGGGGCATAATATTTGATGATGTAACACAAGCTCCTGCATAAGTCAAAAACTCACATTTAGTAGCTAAGTCAATTAGAAGATGCTATTAGAGAATATGCTAATTTATCAAACTTAAAGTGTGGCTTCTGAAAGTGAGTGGCAACAACATGCACAAAAGAGAAATTATTTATCTATTTATTTTTATTTCAAAACAATAAAATAAAAATTAAAACACTAAGAAAACAAGCAAATAAGAAAGTGTATCCCCGATTCTAGGGTCATACATTAGCCTCATTGTAAAAATTGAAATAGTCAGGAAAGGGGTAAGAAAGCACACAAGATTATGGCGGTGGTGGAAAGTGGCTATGTGCACACACTACAGTCGTAATGGTCATTACTGCCAAGTCGTAATTCATGGTGGCCGACCTTTTAGAATAATTGGGATAAATTGTCCATAAATTATGGAAAATGATTGAATTTAAAGAATTTCATAAAACTTATTATGTTAATGAAAAATTTTATTTTAAACATAAATATACCAAAATGCTTTTCCTTTTTTATATACCAAAATGCTTTCCCTTTTTTTATAGAACACTTTGAGACTTGGGGCGAATAAATGATGATATTATGTTATTATGATGTATTAATATTTTTTGTGATGGTACTTTAGATGATGTTATATAAATTATAAATTATTGTAGTTATAACCATGGTTCAAAGAGATAAAGAAAGTTTTTGACGTAGTATAGTGCTAGAGGAACATAAGGTAGTATTTGCCACTCACGTACTAAAGGGTGAAGTAGAACATTGGTGGAAATAAGCGAAGGCTCATATACTGACTCTGAAAACACCATTAGATTGACAACATTTTGAATCACCTTTCTTGGAAAAACAATATCCAAAAGTGTGAGAAAGTAGATATAGTTTGAGTTTGTCCACCTGCAACAAGGAGGCATGACAATCGTTGAGTATGTGGCAAAATTTGAAGAACTGGCAAGATTTTTGCCCCATGATCGGTATGCACCAAACGAAGAGTGGAAAATTAACAAGTTTGAATGGGGCTTGAAACTAGAAATCAGAGGCAATGTAGGATAGTTGTAGATCACAAACTATTCCATCCTCGTGCATAAGAATTACATTGTTGAGGAAAATTTGAAATGGGTGCAAGAGGATAAGCAGGCAAAGTGGCAGCAACGCAATGATTCCAGCAAGTTCAATCAACAATTGAAGGGAAAGACTTAACAAGGAAAAGGAAAACAAGTTTAGAATAAGTTGAGTGAAGACAAAAAAAATATCAAAACCTTAATCTATTGGGACTATTATACTTATTTGATGAACTACATTGACCAAAAACCAAAAGGGATTAGAGTAGGTCAAGCAAAGACAAAAATGACTAAATCTAATTCCATTGAGACTATTGTGTTTATTGGAAGAAGTACATTGGCAAAGAACCAAAACGGGTTAGAGTAAGCCAATTGATGACAAAAAAAAAAAATCTAATTGATTGATACTATTGTGCTTACTTGCTTAACTACATTGATTAAAAACCAAACATGATTAGAATAAGCTGAGTTAAGACAAAAATGACCAAAATCTTAATACATTATGATAAATACATTTATTAGACAAACTACATTGATTAAGACCCAAAATAGATTAGAATAAGCTAAAAGAAGACCAAAAAGACCTAAGTCAAATCCATTGAGATGATGGTGTTAATTTGATGAACTACATTAACTAAGAATCAAAATTGATTAGAATAGGACCAAAATCTTAATCAATCAAGGCTATTGTGCTTATTTGACGAACTACATCAGCTAAGAACCAAAATAGATTAGAATAAATTGAGTGAAGAAAAAATGGCAAAAATATTAATCCATTGCGAATAATTCAGTAATAAAAGAAACTACATTTGCTAAGAATCAAAATGGATTAGAATAAGACGATTGAAGAACAAAATTACCAAAATATAATCCAATGATACTATAGTATAGTTTTGGTGAACTAAATTGACTAAGAACTAAAATGGATTAGAATAAAACGAGGGAGGACAAAAGTGACAAAAATCAATCCATTGACACAAATTCACTTATTTGATGAACTACATTTGTTAAGAACTAAATTTGATTAGAATAAGCCAAATGAATACAAAAATGACCAAAATATAATTCAATGAGACTATTGTACTAATTTGATGAACCACATTGATTAATAAACAAAAGGGATTACAATATGGAGAGTGAAAATCAAACGGTATTGTTCTTATATGATGAACTACATTGGTTAATAACCAAAATCGATTTAAATAGGCCAAATGAGGAATGACCATAATCTAATCCATTAATAATATTGTTCTTTTTTGAGAAACTTCACTGGCAAAAATAAAAAATGGATTAGAATAAGCTGAGTGAAGACCAAAATGAAAAAAAATATCAATTCGTGGATAGATATACTCTTATTAGAAGAACTACATTTGTTAAGAACCAAATTAGATTAGAATAAGCCGAATGAAAACCAAAATGATCAAATTATAATCCAATGACACAATTGTCCAATTTTGAGGAACTACATAGACTAACAACTAAAATAGATTAGAATAAAATGAGTGAGGAAAAAAATGAAAAAAATCTTAATCCATTGACAAAAAATCACTTAGTAGACGAACTACATTTGTTAAGAACCAAACTAGATTAGAATAAATCGAATGAATACAAAAATGACCAAAATATAATCCAACGAGACTATTGTGCTAATTTGACGAACCACATTGACTAAGAACCAAAAGGGTTTAGAATACGAAGAGTGAAAATTATAATGACTAAAGGCTTAATTCGTTGAGATTATTGTGCTTATATGATGAACTACATTGATTAATAACCAAAATAGATTAGAATAAGCCGAATGAGGACAAAACATAACGTAATCTAATCCATTGATACTATGGTTCTTATATGGACACATATGCTCTTATTAGACGAACTACATTGGTTAAAAACCAAACTAGATTAGAATAAGCCGAATAGAGAACAAAATGACCAAAATATAATCCGTTGAGAATATTTTGCTAATTTGATGAATTGTGTTGACTAAGAACCAAAATGTTTTAGAGTAGGTAAAGTAAATACCAAAATGACAAAAAATCATAATCCATTGAGAATATTGTTCTTATTTCATGAACTAGATTGGCTAAGAACCAAAATGTATTAGAATAAACCGATTAAAGATAAAAAAAAAAAAAGCTTATTCCATTTAGACTAATTCACTTATTAGAGAAACAACATTGGTAAAGAACCAAAAACGATTAGAATTAGCCGATTAAAGATCAAAATAACCAAAATCTAATCCATTGATACTATTGTGCTTATTTGATGAACTACATTGATTAAGAACCAAAATTGATTAGAATAGGCCTGGTACAAAATAAAATGACAAAAATCGTAGTCGATTGACACAAATGCAACTATTATACTAACTGGATTAGTTAAGAACAAAACTAGATTAGAATCAGCCGAATGAAGACCAAAATGATTAAAATATAATTTGTTCTTACTATTGTGCTAATTTCATGAACCACATTGTTTTAGAACCAAACTGGATTAGAATAAGTCGAGTAAAAACTAAAATAAGCAAAATGTTAATCCTTTTAGACTATTTTGCTTATGGCAAGAAATACATTAGAAAATTACTAAAATACAATAGACTAAGCCTACTAAAGACCAAAATCTTAATTTGTTGAAAATATTGTGCTTATTTGATGAACTACATTGGTTGAGATCCTAAATGTATTAGAATATGCCAAACAAAATCAAAATGGCAAAAGTCTTAATCCATTGAGACTAATGAATTTCTAAGATGAACTACATTAGTTAAAAACCAAACTTGATTAGAATAAGCCGAATGAAGACCAAAATGACCATAATATTTCTCCATTGTGAAAAATGCACCTATTAGACGAATTACGTTTGCTAAGAACCTTACTAGATTAGATAGCCAAGTGAAGAAAAAAAAGGCCAAAATCTTAATCCGTTGAGATTGTTGTGTTTATTTGATGAACTACATTGGCTATGATCCAAAATGAATTAGAATAAGGCGAGTGAATATAAAACAAAAATCTTAATCCATTGACTTAAATGCATATATTACACAAACTACATTGGTTAAGAACCAAACTAGATTAGAATAAGCCGAATGAATATGAAACCAAAATCTATTCCATTGAGACTATTGTGCTAATTTGATGAACCACATTGACTAAGAAACAATTTTTTTTTCATAGAATAAGCCGAGTGAAAACCAAAATCACCAACGTCTTAATTTGTTGAGACTATTGTGCTTATTTGATGAACTACATTTGTAAAGTGTTGAACCTTCGAATTCTGGAATAATTCTTGCTTAGATTGATTCCTGTATATTTCTGATGAAGATATGGAATGGATAACACTTCCTAGGTGTAGTCATTTACATAAAAATTTGATCATTCTTGTTTATGGCAGATGTTGAGAACGTTCTTTGTTTTCCAGAAATATGTCAAGAACGTTCTACGTTTTACTGATTTTGGTTTCTTGATTTTAATAAGATCTGCTTTTTAATGCTTGGTACTTATCTTATTTTAACACACTCAAATACACATGTTAAATACCAAAACACTTAGAGTCATAATTAGAAGTCTTCATTAACCTTTTGGTTTAATTATCATCAAACATTAATTTGGGATTTTGTCAAATCGATACACCAAAAGGCATAACCAAAAATCCATAGTGCTCATACCTAATTCTAAAGGCTGCTTTTGGTACATCCTCTAATTTTATTTTGATTTGGTGGTACCCTGATCTCAAGTCAATTTTGGAGAACACAATAGCTCCCCCTTATTGGTATAAAAGGTTGTCAATTCTATGTAGAGGGTATTTTTTTTTTTCTGGTCACTTTATTCAATTTTCTATAATCTATCCTTAACTTCATATTGCCATCCTTCTTCTTAACTAAGAGCGCAGGGGCTCCCCAAGGAGTGACATTTGGTCTGATAAACTGCTTGGTTATCAGGTCATCTAATTGTTTTTTCAACTCACTCAATTCTAATGGAACATCTTGTAAGGGGAAATGGAGATTGGCCCTGTTCGAGGAACCAAGTCTATTGAGAACTTTGTTTCTCTTTCAGGAAGCAATGATATCACATCCTCTGGAAAGACATCCTCAAACTCACTGACTACAGGAATCTTGGACAAGTCCATTTTAGACCCCGAGTTAGAGGATAGTAATAATAGTATGCCTTGAACCCCACTAGTCAGACATTGGAAGAGTAAAGTACTGTTGATCTAGGAAGGGTACTTGGTTTCCTCTGATTAGGGAATTCCATGAGGAATTATCACTTTCCTTCCATGGAAAATTAGAGTTACTGAATGGTCGGACCTCTACTTCGTTCCTAATATGATATCCAATCCCTTAAGAGGCAACCAAACCAGGTTTATTAGAAAAACTCTATCATACAGGGTGATTAAACACTGGTGACATACTAAAGAGGTCTCTATTGAATTCTTAGATGTAATGCTTACAACTAAGGGATAAGGCATTTCAAGTACAAGGAAATTATGTTGCAAAACGAAATCATAAGAGCTGAAAGAATGGGATGCACTGGTGTCAAACCTGAAAATTAAAAGGATTTCATTTATGAATCTAGTGCCAATTATTAGATTATGATTCATACTTTTCTTTGCACTAAGAGCAAAGACCCTCCTAGTGTTAGGCTTGTTTAGGTTGGACTCTTGCTTGTTTTTGGCGTACTAGACAAAAGGGAGCCATATGACCAGACTATTTGCAGTAGTAGTAGACTTGCTTTCCAACCAGACACTCTCTTCCACAAGCTCTGCCACACTTAAGACACTTATTTGCTCTTGGGGAACTCGAGGTCTGTACTTTTTTTCCTTTCCCTTGGGGAGTATTTACCTTCAACTGTTGGCCAAATTTTCCAAACTCTCTCTTTTGTTGCCACTTAGTTTGCCTCTCATCTTGTAGCTTATTTAAATTGTCTTCAACAATGTAGTTCTTGCGTACAAGATTAGAATAGTTAGTAAGCTCCATATGGCCTATGTTCCCTCTGATTTTAGGCCTCAATCCCTACTCAAATTGGTTTATCTTCCATTCTTTAGTGGGTGCATACTAGGCATGTGGGGAAAATCTATGCAACATACATGTCTCCTTGTTGCAGGGTCACAAACTCCAACTCCTTTTGTCTTCTGGAACTTTTTGGGTAATACTTGTCCAAAAAGGCCACCTCAAAGTGTTCCCAATTCATAGGGGTTCCTTGAGTCAAAAGATAAGCCTTTGCGCTCATCCACCAATACTCTGCCCCACCTTTTAGTAGATGGGCAGAAAATGCCACTTTTTGTTCTTCAGTACAAGACACTACTTTAAAAGCCTTCTCAATTTCACCCAGCCAAGCTTGGGTCTCTGAGGAATTGTGGCTGCCCTGGAATGTTGGAGGCTGCAACTTAAGAAAATCATAAAACACCCTATTGGAATTTGGAGTGCCATCTCTTTGCATTGTCATTTGTTGTACCAAATTATGGATATTGGTTGCTTGCATTTGAATAGCTTCCACAACCTTTTCCCATGGTTCAACAGTGGGTGGTGAAGTCATACTATCTTTAGGGGCATGATTTGTAAGACCCTTAATTTTAAATTTTAATTTATAAATTTTAAGGAATTTTGTGTTGAATTTCTGAGGCTTTTTAACCAATTTTATGGCATTTTGTGAGTTAAATGCCAAAAATATCTTTTTAGAGACCCGATTAAAATTATTCGTCGATGAATAATTTTATTTAATTACGGTGAATCTTTTGTCTAAGAAAAAAATTTCTGAGATGCAGCATTTTTCAGAAAAATTCATCTGCCCATTGAATTGCGGCGAGAGTAGATATTTTTCTAAAAAAAGTGGTTTGTGACGTGATGTGAGGTGACAGACGTAATGATGATTTTTATAAAAAAATATCTAGATATTTGTTTAGATATTTATTATTATTATTATTATTATTATTATTATTATTATTATTATTATATATGAAATCATTAGAGAAGTATTCTCACTTTTCCCCTTCTCTTCTTCATTCCCATTCCCGTGCCTTCTTTCTATTTCGTTTTTTTTAAAATAGAAAGCAAAATAAAAGAAATCAACCTTGTATTACGAAAGGCAACAACATTTTATCATTCAGTTTGAGTGGGTTTCTCTTTCAGCTTCCTTCACTCCATCTTCCTTTCTTTCTTAGCAAAAGCAAACTAGTGTTGGTGATTTAAAAAAAAAATACAAACCCTCATTTATCTTCTAGATCTAAGCTTCCATTCGAGGAGTGACAGAAGGGAAAATTGCTCATTGGCACGCTACGGTGCTAGTGACCTAACTTTGGAAGCGACGACTTTAGGGAAGTTTTTACCGGAATTAATTAGGGTACCGTAATCACGTGTTAGAGCTATCGTTAAGGTAATGGCTCCTTCCAAACTTTTAGTTTGCATTTAGGACATTATTTGTGATTTTGTGGAAAAGAAATTTGATGTATTTGAGGTGTGATTTTGAGAAAAATTAATTTAATGTGACTATGTGTAATTTAGTGGAATTTAGATTGGAGGTGTGGTTTGTGGTGATTCAAGTTTGGTGTGATTTATATGTTCATAATTATTATTATGAATTTTTTAGATATGATTTATTTGTGGATTTTGTAGAAAATGAATTGATGAAATTTGGTGGTTTATGTGTAAAAATGTGGAGTTTTGAATTTGGGTGAGTTATGTTTGAATTGTTGAAATTTAATTGAGGTGTTATATGTGTGTTGTGGAATTGAATTGATTGTTGTCGGTGTGAATTGGCGATAATTAAATTTGATGAGTTTGAGTTACGTAATGAGTTATTTTCAAATAAATGAGTTTGAACTGAAATTGAAATTTTACAAAAAAAAATTCAAAAAGAGTTTAAAATGAGTGTGAAAAAGTTCCAATTTTAACTAAGTTAAATAGTTTGAGCAAAAAGATAGATTGAAATTAAAAATGGTTAGAGTTCAAAATGTTACTCTTTTAATTACTCTTTGATTGAGTTTAAAAAGAAAAAAAGTTTAGAGTATTTTATTAACTCAAAAATTTCGGTGCTTTAATAGTCGAGTGTGTGTATGGGAAATTTTGACGATATTTGTTTTATTTAGTTTTAAGTAAATAATATAGATTATTTGGTTTTAAAACTTTGGTGTGTGAGAAAGATTTAATTTTGGAAATTTTGTTGTGTATGGATTAGTTTTATTGCGAACAAATTGTTATAAATATTCATGTTTATGTAGTTAGCTCCTTGAGTCTCAAAAATGAATTGAGACCGTTGGCACTGAGTTAGCGGTGGGGAGAACTCTGATATATTAATGTTTTTGTGGTGATTTATGGTTGAAAATTTTGGAGATTGAATATGGGTGATTAATGTTTGGAAATTTTGGTGATTCATGTTTGGTGAAATTGATGTGTTCATAATTAATATTATGAATTTTTTTAGAAGAAATTTATGTTTGACTTGGTGGAAAATGAATTTAATTCAATTTAGCTGTGGATGAAATTTGGAGATGTGATTTATGTGTGGTTGTGGAAATTTAAATTGGTGTGAATAAATATGTTTGAGTATGCTTTGTGTTATGTTTGAAAAATCATTAGTGTTAAATGAGTATTAAAAATGAAGAATCTTTTAATACCTGCATTTACTTAATGATTGTGGTGAAAAGAGTCAGAGTATGTTCATGCATTTCATTGTACATGGTAACCGCGATGGGGCCATGGTGATAGTGATGATCGTGATGGGCCACGAGATGATGCCATGTGATCTGTTGGTTCATCTTATCCTTGCGGGGATTTTCGTGTCGTGTAGGTCTGTGATAGAATACACATTTTTAGTAAATCGTGCTGACCCGTGATAGGTGGCACCTCGGTAAACAGTACTGGTTTGTGATAGGCTGTACGTTTACGATTTACGTTTTTTAGTAAATCGTGTTGACCCGTGATAGGTGGCACCTCAGTAAACAATACTGGTCTGTGATAGGCGGTACGTTTACGATTTACGTTTTTTAGTAAATCGTGCTGACCCGTGATAGGTGGCACCTCGGGAAATAGTATTGGTATGTGATAGACAATATGTTTACGATTTACGTTTTTTGGTAAATCGTGCTGACCCGTGATAGGTGGCCCCTCAATAATTAGTATTGGTTTGTGAGAGGCTGTACAATTATGATTTATGCCATTCGAGGAGGGTTTTGGTTTGGAATTCCGAGTTCATCCATTTTGGCATATACGCATTGCATTAGGGTGCTTGGCACGCGAGTCATGTTTGTTATACTTTGATGATTGTATATACATAGTCGGTTGTTGTTGTGATTTTTCGTAATTGCTTTGAGGTGTGAAGTTGGGTTGATTAAGTTTTGATGTATTTATATGTTCATAATGGATTTAATGAATATTCGATGTGTGATTGAGGTGTGAATTTGTGGAGATTCATTTGGTGTTAATTATGTGTTCATAATTGATAATATTAATGTTTGAAGTATTGATTGATTCAGAGCCATTTTAGAATTGAAAATCTGCATTTTCTCAATTGTTTATGCATTTTTGGACATATGAAAACCCTTTCGAGGAGTATGCTAAGACGAAAGGTTCTTTTGAGCATTTGAAAATATAAGAATTTTGTTATGTGATGTTTGTTAATTTCGGTTGGTGACCTTTACAATTATTGTGGAAATCTGGGCTTTGCCCTCAGATAAGAACCAGGATAATCCTACCGGTTAGTACCCTGGAGATGGGAAAGTAGTTAGTCATACTTGACCAAAGCTGTGTCAGGAGGATCTTGCGGGGCGCGTGGAGATCACCAGGGTGGTGTAGTTTTGTAGCATGATCAAATTAGGTGGTTGTATAAGGACTAGATGTCTTTCTCTTGGGATTGTATTTATTTCATTTTGGAAGATTGTATCTATACTTAAATTGTCTGATGACTTTTTCTTTTAATGGGTCCATGTTCCACATTTTGATGTGATGTGGAGAAAGTAGAGATTCTTGAGGCAGTGCTTTTATGCAGGTGTCTGCCGAGAATACTCCAAGGGTATGAGCTACGTCTGATAGGTGTCATAGCCCCGTTGTATTTTTCTATTTAAATACTTTGGATTTTGTTTCAAAAACTATTTATGTTGTTTGTAAATATTGTTGACTTTTGTCGTTGTGTTACGACTTAAATATTTATCTAAAAGTATTTCTTTCTTTATTTCTTTGTTTTTTAGAAAGAAAAAAATACACTCGCGCTGTTAAAAATCGGGGTGTTACATGATTCCTCCTAGATCCTTTAGCCATATTCTACATACCATACATAAAATACTAAATTGATATGACTTAATATTATGTGAAATGATAATTAGAATGTATAGTAAAAGAAAGTTATTCTAATTCCTAACACATAACCCATAGTCCTATTAAATCGACATGGCTCTAATACCAAAATGTAAGACCCATTATCAGTTGTCTAGAATATGGCAATACGACCCATACACCTTAATAAAAAAGAGGTAACTAATAATGAATAATAAATTAGAATCACCAACATAACTCAAAACTACATTCATAAATATAATTTACAATTTTTTCAGTAGATTCATAAAATATTATATCTTGAATATAAACTATGATTTTTTGATTACATCATAAAATAAAACATCAAATTCTAATTCCACGAGTTTGGAATTAATATTCTGATGCTAAATTCATGTCTCATGTTCCTCCAACTACTAAATAAAAAATAATCATTGGGTGAGATAAAAATATCTTAGTGAGCTTTGACAAAAAAAGGGAACACAATCTCAAGAGTTTCTTTCATAAAAATGTATAAAACATGTAAACAATTATACATCTCATTTATAAATATTATAAATGTTTGATCTAACGAAGAAGATGATGTTATGATTAAATTGGTTTTTTAGCTCCTTTTTTTGTTGAATTGCAGCTTTAACTCAAGTTCTTTAGTGGGTTATTGTCCCCTGCTTCATTGATTGAGTTTGATTTTTAGGAGTGTAAGGATAGATTTAGACATGTAAGATCTAAAAACGGTTTTAAAGAACTTTAAGAAGCTTTTGGGTTTAAAAGATTTGGAAAATTAAGGAAAATGAGAGGTTTGAATATTGAGATTAACGGGTTTGCTCACATTAACTGGAAGAAGAAGAAGAAGAGAAGGTGTTCTCAGGAAAAAAAAATGGGATTTTTTTTTTTGTACGATAAATGATATTTAAGGGAGTATAGTGAAAATTGTCTCACCCTTCATTTATCTAAATATTACAATAGTGCCCCTTTCTTAATTAATCAAATTTTAAACTAATTATTTTATTTTTAAATTTACAGTTTCATTAATTAACTTCTAGACTTAATAAAATAGATAAGTTGTTACATTTTTTAATCATAATAATGTCAATACCTTTGTTAAATTTGAGTACTCATAGACATTACTTAATCATATTAATGTCAATACCTTTGTTAATTTTGAGTAATCGTCAACATTACTTAATCATAATAATGTCTATTTATTTGAAATATTTTGTTTTATTTATATTGTTGTAATTAAATTATAGATCATGTTTTAATCTTCTATTTGAATTGTTTATTAACCACTATCAAATTGGAGAATTAGTTTGATGGTTGCATATTTTTGTTTTGAGAGTTTGATCTTATTTGAGTTTAATTAGTTTGATGTTAATATTAAAGTCGTGAGTATGTATGAAAAGTGAGATTAAATTTAATTATATATATACTTATATATTTTTTCAGGCAACACATACTTAGAATCGCCAAGAGATAAAAGACATTCTTCTGAGTCTAGTTGTCGGTCTAATCATGGAACAACATCGTTAGAAGAGACTATCTAGATGATTTATGAACTATGTTTGATGTTATTTTGCATGTTCAATCACTCTATTAATCTTTTGGTTTTTGATTATTTGAAGTAATTTATTTATTATTTTAATTAAATTTATTGTATAGTTGTTATTTTGATATAATATATGAATGAGATTTATGAATATTTTTCATTTTAATTAAATTAATGTAAAATAAAAAAGTAAAAAAAAAAAAAACAAGAAAAAAAACTTAAAATTGCGACGGTTTAAACCATTGTACAAAGTACATAGCAGCGGTTCGTAACTGTTGCAATACCTTGGAACAAAAAGTAGATGTAATTAAAGAACTTGTTGATGGCTGTTAGAACTGTCGCAAAATCTGCAACAGTTGGAACAATGATTTTTTAACCATCGTAAAATAGTATCGTAACACACGAATCTGCGAAGGTTGAAGAACTGTTGCAAACATCAAATTGCGGCGGATACAACCGCCTCAAACCCCTTTTTATACTGCCCGCAAAACCTATTTTTTTCTTGTAGTAAATAAGAGCAATTATCCTCTAACTGTATTTCCTATGTGTGGAGATTAAGTTTGAAGACAATGTTTTATTAATGACAATATATTTTAAGGTAGCATCAATTATAAGTAAGTTAGAAGTAATAATCTATGTGTTTTTGACACAATATTATCACCTAATAAACAATAAGTTATGTTTACTAATAGTGTAAGTCATAATATCTCAATAAGAAGTAAGATTCAAGACTTTCATTGCTCGTCTAACTAAAGATCAAAGTGTTGAAGACAAATGATGTATAAATCAATAATTGATCACAAAGGAAAGAATGCTACAATTATATACTTTTATAGCTTAAGTTAACTAAGATTCAAGACTTTCATTGCTCGTCTAACTAAAGATGAAAGAAGAAATATTTGAAGAAACCATTTTTAAGGTCAACATTCTAACTTGAAGTCAACCTTGTTTAGTCAAACAATTGAGTCCAAAACTTTGAAGAAGTCAATGTCTCTACAAATGACTAGAAAAGATAAACCAAAAGATCAAAACAATGCTCTAAAGAATCTATAAAGGATGTGTATGACTATGTTAAACACATTCTCAATGTGTCACTATTGAATCTAATTACAAGCTCACTCTGATGATTATGCGTCTGTTAATTCTGGTAAACAAGTTAACCATCTAGTCAACACTATGATAAAGTCAATAATATTTTTAATAAAAAGTAAACTTTCTTAAGACTGAAGAAGAAAACTATTAGTAAACTTCCTCTACACATCAATGATCAATTTAATCTTCGACCGAAGAAGTGCATGACATCCTCTAAAAGTGTCACTTTCTAAGATCTGCCTTCTTTAATCATTATACATTGAACTAATTATGTAGATATATATTTTTATGTCTTAAAGTCTAATTTGCCTTAAATGTGGATTTAAGATTTTTAACGGTAATATTCTTAACAAATAAATTCATTAGTATTTAAGTTGAAGTCAATCATTATGCTAAGTGAGAGAAAATGAAAAAAGGCATTGTTTTAAGAAGATTTCCGCAAAAGCCTAGAACACTTCAAAAGAAAATAATGAATGAAAAGTTCTCTCAGTAGAGAGTTATTAGAATTGATGTAAAAAAATCAAAGTGTTTCATATAATTGAATTGATATAGGAATTAAAATGTAATATTCTCTAAATGAATTTGTATAATTGAATTAATATTCTAAAAAGGCCTTAATTCTTTGTCGCTATTAAAATTAAAAGTTAATTATTTTTGACTTATTTAATTCTAGTATTCCAATTATAACCTTACTTTATTAAATAAAATTTTATATCCAGAGATGAGTGTTTGACAGTAAAAGTGACAATTTAATAAATTTGTATTATGTTTTACATGAATTTAAAAAATTAATTGCCCTTAATTAATTTTCTTTTATATATATATATATATATATATATATATATATATTATTTAAATGAAAAAAATACGTACATGATATTTCATTTTCAAGTGGAGGCTTTATGGAATAAGGATTCCTATTTGAATGACATGTATACAGAGTCAAATAAAATGGACTTCCTTTGCTTATAGGAATATATATATATATATATATTATTTAAATGACAAAAATATTTATATGGTTGCTGTTGAAATTGTTGTTTTTGCTAAAATTGATGATGTTGCTCTTGAAATTTTTGTTTCCATTTTTCATTTAGTTAATCAATTGTTGCTTGTAACAGTTGTTGTGTCTTTTCTTCTTGCTCACTAATTCATTGTTTCTTTATCACTACAAGAAAACACTTGTTTTGTGGTCGAAAAAAATTCTCACAAATTACTGACCGATAAATTCCTCACAAATACTAAAATTCAATTTTTTTTGTTATTTGTGGCGAAAAAAGTCCTCACTGTTGATTTAAATTTCAGCAGCATTTTGTGAGGGCAAAATCCCTCACAAAATTACATCGTTGTCCATTTGTGGGGGCTTAGGCCGCCACAAAATCATGCATTTATGAGGGGAAAAACCACCACAAAGTTACTCCTTTGTGACTGTAAATGCCGCCACAAAGTCACTCGTTTGTGACTTCAAAAGCCGCCATAAAAGGCGTAGTGTACCGTTGGCATTTATGGCTGCTTTGGCCGCCACAAAGTCAGTTTTTTTGGCTGCAAAGGCCGCCACAAAATCCCACATTACTGTTGGCATTTGTGGCTGCTTTGGCTGCCACAAAGGCCCAATTTTGTGGCTGATTTGGCCGCCACAAAGTGTCATTATTCTCTATAAATTTAACTTTTCCTCTCATTTTTCATTTCTACATTCTCACTAAATTTTCTCTCCCTCTTCTCTCTACAAATATTTTTTCTCAAACATTTCTCTTTTATTTCTTAAATTTTGGTAAGTTTTTATTTTATATTTTATTTTTTAATGTTATTTTTATTTGAAGTTGTTAGACATAAGTCCATTTTGATATTATTGACAAACATACATCATTTTACAAATTTAACATTTTAAACTGAGTAAAATTTCAGGAACAACAACTCAACCCTACATACTTGAGACAATTGTTTGGAACTCAAGGAATCAACCAAAGTTGGAAGACTTACTAAGAAAATCGATTAGGCAATCGATTTTGTAAAGGGGTTGTATCAAAATCTGTATTCTGTGATTAAGGCAAACGATTGGGCAATCGATTGACACATCCATTGATAACTCGATTTTGTAAATCACAGAACCAAGCCTTTAGTGATTAAATCGATTGGCAAATCAATTGTGCAAATCACAAAACCAAGCTGATAGTAAAATAATCGATTGGCAAATCGATTGTGCAAGTCACAGAACCAAGCTTTTAGTAAGCTAATCGATTGGTAAATCGATTTTGAAAATAAGGTTTTAAAATGAACATGTTCTGTGATAAACACAATCGATTGGACAATCCATTAAAACAAATTACTTTGTAACAAGTTTGGTAGCAATCGATTGAGAAATCGATTGAATGGACTAACTGGAAAATCATTTTTCAGAAACATATTACATAATCGATTGGCAAATCGATTTGCTTGAAATAGCTAACTCTATGTAATAATCCAAATCTATTGACAAATCGATTTGATGAAAATAACTGAGTCCCTGAGACCAGTGAAATCGATTCATAAATCGATTGGAACAAAAGTTTAAGTTACAGGGAAAGACTTAGCCTATTGCCAAATCGATTATGTGAATTATTGAATCGACTGAGTAATCGATTGTTTTGATCTCGTTGTTGGAACAAAACACCTTTAATCGATTATGCAATCGATTCCAATATGAACTGAATATCAATTTCTGAAAAGTGAATTAAAATAATCGATTAGGGAATCGATTAGGGAATCGATTAGTTCATATAGTTTCAAGATTCAAGAAAAACAAGACACGCGATAATCGATTGGGAAATCGATTGAGCCTGTTTAATACATTTATGAATTGATTGGGAAATCGATTTATATGTTGTTTTTCAGAAACTATATTAACTATTTCAATCACTTTCTCTCATAACTTTTGATAACCAACTTTCATATCTTTTGACACAACTTTTGATATTACTTTTTCAGAACTGAACCAAATGTTCTATATGATCTTAGAGAACTGAAAAAGACAACTTAAGAGAAACAAAGATATCTCACAAACACTTCTTTGGCAAAGTACTTCTTGTGTGAGATTCATTGTAGTGATTGAGTCATCTTCTGTATTTCTTTTACCTTTTCTGTAACAAAGTTTTTGTAAAGAAAGAATTGAAAAACCCAGTTGGGAAACTGGTAACTCTCTTCGTTGGTGAAGGTGTTCATCAAGAAGAAGTTTCATCGTTATCTTGTGTGAGTTTGGCGATTAACTCCAAGGATTCGGTGGCTGTGTAATAGAATCAAGAGAGTTAGATAGCTAGGCCTTGTGTGAGCTAGACAATCTGTAAAACATACTCTTGACGATTCTATTGGAAAAAGGCTGAAATCGGTTCGGTTTCAGGACTGGATGTAGGTTGTCATACTGATAGCTGAACCAATATAAATCTCGGTGCACAAATCTCCTATCCTTTCTCTTTATTTCAATATTGCATGAATGCCTAATCTTGAATGTCTGTCTTGATAAATATTTGTCTTGATCAACATTGTGAATAAGCAGTGTATTTGAAATCTGGTATTGTTATTGCATGCAATAGTGAATCTTTGATTCTGAAGAAATTTTGTATACGATCTTTATTAACCTGTGTGATAATCTTGTAAAACTTAGTATAGAGATTTCATCTAAGTTTTTAGTAAATAGAGGCCATTAATTCCCACAATTTGCATCAAGAGCCTAACTTTTTAGATAAATTCTTTAAAGAAAAATGACCTCTGTAGAATTTCTAGGAGAAGGTGCATCCTTGGCAAGGCCCCCTGCATTTAATGGGGCTGCCTACATGTAGTGGAAACATAGGATGTTGATTTTTCTAGAAGCTAGTGGTATTGATATTCTAGATGCTGTAGAGAATGGACCCTATGTGCCAACAATTGCTGGCACTAGTGAAACAGCCATTTTAAAACCCATATCAGATTGGTCTGAGGAGGATAAAAAGAAAGTAGGATACAATTCCAAAGCTACGAACATTATAACATCTGCTTTAAGCTGTGATGAGTTTTTCAGGGTGTCTAACTGTAAAACAGCCAAAGAGATGTGGGATACTCTTCAACAAACCTATGAAGGAACAATATATGTAAAAAGGGGCCAGAATCAATACTCTAATGCATGAGTATGAGTTGTTCAACATGAAGAAAGTGGAATCAATAAATGATATGCAGACCAGATTCACACACATCATCAACAATTTAAATGCTCTTGGTAAAGTGATAGACAATGAGCAGCAAATCAGCAAGATCATGAGATGCTTAACCAGAGAGTGGCAACCCAAAATCACTACTATTGCAGAATCTAAAGATCTAGGAAGCATGTTTATCGCAACATTATTTGGAAAACTAAGAGAGCATGAGATGCAACTACACAAGCTGAGAGAGACAGAACAAACAAATAAGAAAACAAAAGGTTTATCACTGAAAGTTCAAACTCAAAAACCAAAGCCTGAACCAATAGATTGCACACTTAATTCTGAAAGTAAAGATGATACAGAACCCGAAATTGGAATGTTAGTCAGGAAATTTAAGAAGTTCCTAAGAAAGAAAGATAACAAGTTCAGAAAGCCATCAAGTTCAAAGATGAATGATAGCAAAGTAACTTGCTATGAATGTGGAAAGACTGGACATATCAAATTTGAATGCTTCAAATTGCAGAACAAAAACAAAAATGCAAAGGCTAAAGGCAAAGAACCAGCTCCTAAAACCAGAAAGGCCTACATCGCCTGGAATGATAATGAAGAATCTTCTTCATCTTCAGAAGAAGAAGAAGCTAATCTTTGTCTTATGGCCAATATAGATTCAGATTTTGAAAATGAAGTAAGTTCTAACTCTAATCCATCTTATGATGAGCTACATGATGCATTTAATGAACTACATGAAGAACATGTTAATGTACTCAAACAGTTAATTAGTACTAAGAAGATGTTTGAGAAACAATGCATGACATGTGAAGAAATTAGAAAAGAACATAAGGTGATTGTTGACTTGAATGAGCATCTGAAAAAAGAATCACATGATAAATTTGCTAAGTGTATTGAACTTGAAAGAACTGTTGCATCTTTAAAATCTGATTTAGCAAAGTTTACAAGTAGTAAAAACCAATTATCTATTCTTCTTAGCAACTAGAGAAATGTGCATGTAAAATCTGGACTTGGTTATAGACAAAACAGAAATGCTGATAATAATCTGAAATTTGTTAGATCTAAACATATGCATGACTTCTTCACTAAACCAAATCAGAATTCATCCTCTGCTATTACATGTCACTTTTGTTGTAAAAAGGGACATATGGTGTTTAATTGTAAACTAAAAAGACTTGCCAACAAAGGATGGAAACAGATTTGGAAAGTTAAGAAATCAATGGTTGAAACTAACTCTCCAGGACCCAATCAGAATTGGGTACCTAAAACCAAAACTTGATTTCATTTTGTAGTTATGCTTGGCATCCAGGACCAGTTTATGGTATCTAGATAGTGGGTGCTCCAAGCACATGACAGGAGACAAGTCAAAGTTTTTGTCTCTAAACTTAAAAGATGGAGGTTATGTCAAATATGGTGACAATAACAAAGGTAAGATATGTAGTGTTGGAGACATAGGCAGTGAGTCAACTGCAGTCATCAACAATGTGCTTTATGTCGAAGGGCTAAAACATAATCTTCTAAGTATAAGTCAGCTATGTGATAAAGGATTTCAGGTACGCTTTACACCTCAATCTTGTATAATTGAGCATAAGGAGAATAAAGGTATGAAACTGGTAGGTGATAGAATCAATAACATATACATGCTTGATTTTAATGCTTTGCCTGCTAGTACTATTTGTTGCTTATTATCCAATGTTGATGAAAACTGGTTATGGCATAAGAGAGTAGCACATATTCATATAGATCACCTTAATAAGCTAGTTAGTAAACAATTAGTTTTAGGACTCCCAAATAGGAAGTTCACTAAGGATAAGTTGTGTGATTCCTGTGAGAAAAGCAAGTTAGTTAAGTAATCCTTTCCCCCAATAGATTCAGTTAAAACCACTAAGGTTTTACAATTAATACACATGGACCTGTTTGGTCCATCCCAAGTGAAAAGCTTTGGAGGTAACTTGTATGGTTTTTTGCTAGTAGATGATTACTCTAGGTATACTTGGACATTTTTTCTGACTCACAAGAGTGAGGCTTTCTCTATTTTCAAAAGATTTGCAACTTTAGTTCAAAATGAGAAAAACCAAAAAAATAATCTCCATCAAAAGTGATCATGGTGGTGAATTCCAGAATGATTCCTTTAATACCTACTGTGAACAAAATGGAATACATCATATGTATTCTGCCCCTAGAACTCCCCAACAAAATGGAGTGGTTGAGAGGAAGAATAGGTCTCTAGAGGAATTAGCTAGAACTATGATTAATGATTCCAATCTTCCTAAGTATTTTTGGGCAGATGCTATTAGCACAGCCACACATGTAGTGAATAGGGTTCTTATTAGGCCAATACATAGAAAAACTCCCTATGAGTTATATAAGGGTAAAAAGCCAAACATCTCTTACTTTAGAGTCTTTGGGTGCAAATGCTTTGTTTTAAACAATGGAAAAGAGAACCTAGGAAAGTTTGATTCTAAGGCAGATGAAGGTATTTTTCTAGGTTACTCACAAAATAGTAAAGCCTATAGAATCTACAACAAAAGGACAAAACCATAGAGGAGTCAGTTCATGTAAAGTTTGATGAACTATTTGCTGAAAACTTGAACAACAATCCTCCTATAGTTGATGCTTCTTTGGATGAAGTTGTAGAATCTGAACCATTAGAACCTAGTGAAGCTGTACCTCCAACTAACCTTGACTGTGTTGAACCTATTAGTCAAGATGACTTACCTAAGGAATGGAAGTTTAACAGAAACCATCCCATTGACAACAACATTATAGGAGACATCTCAAAAGGAGTTGCAACTAGGAAGACCCTTAGACACTTCTGTAACTTTACAGCTTTTGTTTCTAAAATAGAACCCAAAAACATAAAGGAAGCTCTATTAGATAATGAGTGGATAGTTGCTATGCAAGAAGAGCTTAATCAGTTTGAGAGAAACAAAGTGTGGATCTTAGTTCCTAAACCAGAAGATAAACACATCATTGGAACCAGATGGGTATTTAGGAACAAGATGGATGAAAATGGAGTCATAACTAGGAACAAAGCTAGACTAGTTGCCAAAGGTTATAATCAGGAAGAGGGTATTGATTATGATGAAACCTATGCCCCTGTAGCTAGGTTAGAAGCCATTAGAATCCTGCTTGCTTATGCATGCATCATGGACTTTAAACTTTATCAAATGGATGTGAAAAGTGTCTTTCTCAATGGTGACATCCAAGAGGAAGTTTTTGTTAGCCAAACTCCTGGTTTTGAGAATCCTGATTTCCCAAATCATGTCTATAAGCTAACAAAAGCCCTCTATGGGTTGAAACAAGCTCCAAGAGCTTGGTATGAGAAGCTGAGCAATTTCCTCATTCAACAAAACTTTTTAAGAGGAAATGTTGACAATACACTTTTCATAAAGACAAATGGAAATGACATCTTGCTGGTCCAAGTTTATGTTGATGACATAATATTTGGATCCACAAACAATAAACTGTGCAAAGATTTTGAAAACTTAATGAAAGGGAAATTTGAAATGTCAATGATGGGAGAGCTATCTTACTTCTTGGGATTTCAAATTAACCAAATCAAGCATGGCATTTTCATTAGTCAAACTAAATACTGTAATGATTTGTTAAAGAAATTCAATTTTGATAACTTTAAGTCCATTGATACTCCCATGAGCCAAGTGTGTCACTTAGATAGAGATGAGAAAGGTAAACCTACAGATGTAACAAGGTTTAGATGTATGATAGGATCCTTGCTCTATCTTACAACAAGCAAACCTGACATCATGTTCAGTGTCTGCATGTGTGCAAGATACCAATCCAATCCAAAAGAGTCCCACCTAAGTGCAGTGAAGAGAATATTTAGATATCTCATAGGAACTAGAAATTTAGGTTTGTGGTATCCTAAGGGATCTACTTGCACTTTAGTTGGATATTCTGATTCTGATTTTGCTGGATGCAAATTGGACAGGAAAAGTACCTCTGGTACTTCTCATTTGTTAGGAAACTCCCTTGTGTCTTGGTATAGCAAGAAACAAACTAGCATTGCACTATCAACAGCTGAGGTTGAATATATTGCAGCTGGAAGCTGTTGTGCACAGATTCTCTGGATGAAACAACACCTATCTAATTTTGGTGTTGATCTAGGGACTGTACCCATCATGTGTGATAATACTAGTGCAATAAGCATTACTAAGAATCCTGTAATGCATTCTAGAACCAAACACATAGAGATAAGGCATCACTTTATAAGGGACCAATACCAAAGTGGGAATATAAAGCTTGAATATGTTAATACAGTTGATCAACTAGCTGACATTTTTACCAAAGCTTTACCAAAAGAAAGCTTCCTTCATATTAGGATGAAACTAGGAATCATAGATCCTAGTGAAATCTGATCCCTGTGCCAAATCGATTGCATAATCGATTGTCCTACAAATAAATAGAAAATTGGCATTTCAAAATCGATTGACAAAATTGTCTATTCAAGAAACACGATAATCGATTGGATAATCGATTTGTTGATCACTGGAAGCTTTAAGTTCTTTAACATTCCCCATTCCAATCGATTGGGCAATCGATTGACAACTTGGTATAGTTTAAAGAATCGATTGCATAATCGATTACATTGACCCCAGACATCAGAATTTGAGAAATCTTTCCAAACTCTAACCCGAGCATCGATTGGGAAATCGATTGATTCAAAGTTCTAAAATCTGAATTCAAGTGAATCCATTGGGAAATCGATGCTGAGATGATCAGGTTCCTGAATTGATATGGAAATCGATTGGGACATCGATTTAGTAATTAAAGGACAATCGATTTGGGAATCGATTTGCAACGTTGGAAGGTAATAATGACTAAATCGATTTCACTTCCCCAGCAACGGTAATATAATCGATTTGGGAATCAATTTATACTAGGCAAATTCTTAAGCAATCGATTAAGCAATCGATTGTGAACAGTGGTACTTAAACCCTAAATCGATTTCTTTCCTTACTTTTCCAAAATTTCTCAAACCTCTCATATTTTTTCTGCCTTCTCTCTGCAAACCTCAACTTTCCTTCCATCCATTATCATCTCAAACACCTCTAAACTTCTTCAATCTTACTGATGGCACGCGTTAAACAAACTTCTACAAGAACTCCCTCACCATCTTCTTCATCTAGTAGAAGAACACCATCTCCTCCACCTCTATCCAAGAGAATACCCATCCCAACTCACAAAATAATGGCCAAAGATAAAGGCAAAGCCATTGCAGTGGATCAAGGGAAGAACAAGAAAAGAAAAGATCCTCCCACTGAAAAGTTAATGGCTGATGCGATGAAGGATACTGCTCAGAAAAAGAAGAAAATTATCTCTTCTCCTCAACCGAAGAAGAAATCAATTCCTTCACCTCAACCAAAAAAGACACAGTCTTCTAAAGGAAAACAAGCTGAAGAATCTAATTTGCCTTCTGCATTTATCAACAGAAAAGTCCATGAAGCGAGAACCATGGACTTTGCGTACTTTGATCTAAATGGTTTTCATTTCAAAACCATTTGAGGTTTCATGGTTTAGAAAGCTTTCTCTCCTGCTCTCTTGATGTTTATCCAAAACTAGTCAAAGCATTCTATTCCAAATTCAAACTCACTGATAATGGGTTCAAAGCTGAAGTCAAAGGAACGATAATATCCATGACATTTGAAGAATTCTCAAATCTGTCCGAACTGCCATTTCATGGAAAATCAATTGATGGTAGTGATGGATCAAATGCTGCTGATGAGGGCTGGGAAGCATCTATGGACAGGCACACGGCTGTGCAGGACCTGATGATCGAAGGTTTTGTGGAAACAATTTCACTTCAGATAGGTCAAATGAAGGTCCAACATCGGATGCTTATGTACGCACTAACTCGGATGCTCGTACCACGATCCGGCAACCACGCCGTTGTCCAGAGATTGGACATTACTCTGCTATGGGGATTGTTCAAGGAGCTCAAGATGAGCTGGGCTTGGATTGTTCTTAGGAACATGACAGAAACAGCTCAAGGTAAGCACGTGCTCCCTTACCCCCAATTCATCACAAAGATTCTGAGACATTTCAAGATATCTCTAGTCAATGAAGAATCTGCCAAAACTATTCTTATTTTTGGAGAATCAATTGTAAACCAAATGCAATTGAAAAGGGTGAACGACATTTGGACAAGACCTCAATCAAATGCTGAACAAGATCAGCCGAATGCGGAACAAGCTGAGCCAGTTGAAGCCCATTCTTGGATTTTAGCCAAGCTGCTGGAGTTTATGGAAACTCAGGCGGCTCACAACGCTAAAATGGAAGCTTCAAACGCAAGAATGGAAGCCGCTCTGAGTAAGCTTCAGGAAAACCTGAACACAGTTGCTTAAGATGTGGCTGCTATACAGGAACACTTAGGCCTTAAGCTATCATTTGAAGATATTTCGAACATAGGCTGATAAGCGACGGAAGAACTAAATCCAACCAACTTAGATAGCGCTGAACCTCATGGTGAGGAGACACCTGCTAAGGTTAATACAACGGTCTCTACCTCTCCCGTTGGTAATAATGAGGACCAGCCCCAGCTAGATTAGTTGCTTAGGATTTTAGGTTTTTGTGTTGCTTTGTAATGTTCTGTTGGTGATGTATTATTTTTCTACTCATTGTACTATTTTCTTAAATATATGACCAATGAGAGTGTTTACTCAATTTAACTGTGTTTAAGTTTAATTGTACTCTGATCTATACTGCTATAATCTCCTTTTTTTTTTTTTTTGCTCTAACGCCACAATCACCAGTGCTCATTTTTATTCTGATTTGCAAACAAATATAGATTATGCTGATGTTCTCTCCTTTCACTTCTTGTTGCATTAAATGAAAAAGGGGGAGAGAATTTATAACTTGCATTACATATTACTTGTGTTGCTGTACTGAAATTGAATTTAACCTGCTTCTACTACTGCTGCAAATTGGCAAACTGCTCTGATAATTGTTCTGATATTGATAAATAGCACTGACTGCCAATTGCTCTGATATCATGTTAATACTGATACTGCATAACTCTGATACTGCATGATGATGCTAATCTGTTTTTTGTCAAGCTCTAATACCCTGATACCAAAGTTTGAACAGCATGCTATGATAATTTAATATGTTGATATATTACTTAGATAAATCATGAATGCTTAAATTTAGGTGGAGCTTGCTTTTATGATGTTATACCTTGAAATTCAAAACTCAAGTTAAAATTGTATGTTTGTCACTTAATCTAAAAAGGGGAGATTGTTAGACATAAGTCCATTTTGATATTATTGACAAACATACATCATTTGACAAATCTAACAATTTAAATTGAGTAAAATTTCAGGAACAACAACTCAACCCTACATACTTGAGACAATTGCTTGGAACTCAAGGAATCAACCAAAGTAGGAAGACTTACTAAGAAAATCGATTAGGCAATCGATTCTGTAAAGAGGTTGTATGAAAATATGTATTATGTGATTACGGCAATCGATTGGGCAATCGATTGACACATCCATTGATAAGTCGATTTTGTAAATCACAAAACCAAGCCTTTAGTGATAAAATCAATTGGCAAATCGATTGTGCAAATCACAAAACCAAGCTGATAGTAAAATAATCGATTGGCAAATCGATTGTGCAAGTCACAGAACCAAGCTTTTAGTAAGCTAATCGATTGGTAAATCGATTTCGAAAATAAGGTTTTAAAAGGAACATGTTCTGTGATAAACACAATCGATTGGACAATCCATTAAAACAAATTTCTTTGTAACAAGTTTGGTATCAATCGATTGAGAAATCGATTGAATGGACTAACTTAAAAATAATTTTTCAGAAATATATTACATAATCAATTGGCAAATCGATTTGCTTGAAATAGCTAACTCTCTGTAATAATCCAAATCGATTGACAAATCGATTTGATGAAAATAACTGAGTCCCTGAGACCAGTGAAATCGATTCGTAAATCGATTGGAACAAAAGTTTAAGCTACAGGGAAAGACTTAGCCTATTTCCAAATCGATTATGTGAATTATTGAATCGACTGAGTAATCAATTGTTTTGATCTCGTTGTTGGAACAAAACACCTTTAATCGATTATGCAATCGATTCCAATATGAACTGAATATCAATTTCTGAAAAGTGAATTAAAATAATTGATTAGGGAATCGATTAGTTCATATAGTTTCAAGATTCAAGAAAAACAAGACACGCGATAATCGATTGAGCCTGTTTAAAACATTAATGAATCGATTGGGAAATCGATTTATATGTTGTTTTTCAGAAACTATATAAACAATTTCAATCACTTTCTCTCACAACTTTTGATTTCCATCTTTCATATCTTTTGACACAACTTTTGATATTTCTTTTTCAAAACTGAACCAAATGTTCTTCATGATCTTAGAGAACTGAAAAAGACAACTTAAGAGAAACAAAGATATCTCACAAACACTTCTTTGGCAAAGTACTTCTTGTGTGAGATTCATTGTAGTGATTGAGTCATCTTCTGTATTTTTTTTACCTTTTCTGTAACAACGTTTTTGTAAAGAAAGAATTGAAAAACCCAGTGTGGAAACTGGTAACTATCTTCGTTGGTGAAGGTGTTCATCAAGAAGAAGTTTCATCGTTATCTTGTGTGAGTTTGGCGATTAACTCCAAGGATTCGGTGGCTGTGTAATAGAATCAAGAGAGTTAGATAGATAGGCCTTGTGTGAGCTGGACAATCTGTAAAACATACTCTAGACGATTCTATTGGAAAAAGGCTGAAATTGGTTCGGTTTTAGGACTGGATGTAGGTTGTCATACTGACAGCTGAATCAGTATAAATCTCGGTGCACAAATCTCCTATCCTTTCTCTTTATTTCAATATGGCATGAATGCCTAATCTTGAATGTCTATATTGATAAATATCTGTCTTGATCAATATTGTGAATAAGCAGTGTATTTGAAATCTGGTATTCTTATTGCATGCAATAGTGAATCTTTGATTCTGAAGAAATTCTGTATACGATCTTTATTAACCTGTGTGATAATCTTGTAAAACTTAGTATAGGGATTTCATCTAATTTTTTAGTAAATAGAGGCCATTAATTCCCACAGAAGTTATTTTTTTAATAAATATTATTTAATTTTTATTTTGATAGTGGTACTATTGTGGTTATTGCGAATAGTTGTTACTTGTTTGTAAGTTTCAAGTTAGACACTATTCGACATCAAGTATGTAAGACATTTTAAATATAGATTAGTAATTATATAATTATTATTGTTATATGTTTTAAAATATTTTTATTCTTAATATTTTATTTTAGAATGTAGATTAATATATTATTTTTAAAATTTAGTATAATATTAGTTTTAAACTTCAATGTTAGCAAGATTTGTTAAACACATTACTAGTAAAAAAATATTTAATTTGTAAAATTTATACTCAAATTAAAATATAATTATTTTTTAATTGTTGATGATGTACTATTTTGTTGCAATCATAAAT
>JBBPBR010000004.1:15565010-15687922 GCA_037974775.1 Cicer pinnatifidum
AAATTTTATTTTAATTTATATATATATGTAGTCTCTATTACGATTTATTTTATTATTTGTAAATGCTCTTTTAATTGATATATAAAGTATGTCATAATTTATTATTTAGTAATTTATTGATATTTGTTGACAGCTAATTTTGTCCGCTACTTTAAGATTTTTAACAAATATATAAAAAATTTAATAAAAAGTAATAATGATAAAAATAATAATAAAAATAAATTATTAGACCTTTCAATTTTAGAAAATCATGGATGTGTTTGGTTTCTGTTTGCTTTTGATTCCTTTTCAGAAATTTACACTATTTTCTAAAATAAAAAAAAATAAAATAAAAAAGAAACGTATTTAATTGAATAAATGGATTGATAGTAATAAAAATCATTATAATGATCATCATTTGAATGAAAAAAATCCGAAAAGAAATTAATCAATGACAATAAAAATCAGTATAATGGTGATCAATTTAATAAAAATAGATTAATGGTAATCAACTGTCAATTATTATCTTCTGTTTTGAAATCTACACCCAAAAATTCTATAAATAGTCTACAGCGAGAGTAGAAAAAGGGGACCACAATTTAGAACACAATTGGAGAGCATAGAAAAAAAAGAGAGACATATTAATAGGCAAAAGAGGATAAGAGAATCTGATCTTGAAAAAATCGATCTAGCAAAAAAACAATTCAACAATAAGGTATCAATTTCTTATTGTTTTCTCTAATTTTCTGCTTATTAGTTTTTGTATTGCATCCTTTTAAAATATACCCTTTTTTTTCCTTTTTTTTTCTGTTTATAAAAAAAATTAATTGATATGTTAAGCTTTCATTTTTTTTTTTAAAGTTGTTTATTCCTAAAATTGTTTTATTTGCAACACAAAATAATAAAAATATAACAATATATAATATGTTCCTTCATTTTCAGAGCAAATTCCTCTACCCCAAACAGATCAAGCTCCATACCGACCAACTATGCCAAGAGCTGACTTGATCAGACCAGATTTAAATCAACTAGTTATGGCTCCGTCGACTAGTGGTGGTGTAGTTGAAGATGAATCACAATTTCAAACCATGTTGTCTCCAACACAAATTAATAATACTTTGAGGGACTTTTTTCGTCGGGTAATATTCCATCAAATAATGATGGAGGGAGTGGAGCTAATGATGAGAGGAATTATTACGATGATTGATATATTTGAATAATATTTGTTATCTTTATTTTTGGTTTGTATGAATTTATTATACATTATTATTTAATTATGGTACGTTTAATTTTTTGTTTGTATGACATAATTAATTAATTTTGGAATTTTTATTTTGTTTGGTATATATAATTTAAATTTATAATTTATATAATTTATTAATATATAATATTTATTTTAAATTGATTATAATATATTTTGTTTGATATATATAATTTATTAATATAATATTTATTTTGAATTGAATATATTTTTGAATATAATTTAATTTGTTTGTTATATTTAATTTATTAATATATAATATTTATTTTAAATTTAATATAATTTCAAATATAATTTATTTTGTTTGATATATATAATTTATAAATATTTAATATTTATTTTACATTTAAATTTTTAATTTTTAAATTATATTAATATTAATTTTTTATATATAATATTATTTTTTAATATTAATTTGAATTTTTATAAATAAAAAATTTAATAAAGTTACACGTTTGTTGCGGCCTAAACCCCTACAAACGGTACAGTTTGTGGTAGCTTAAGCCCTCACAAACTGATTATTTTATGTCATGTCATCCTTTGTGGCAATCTAAACACTCACAAAAGGACAACTTTTGTGGCGATTTTGACCCTCACAAACGTTTATTGTTTTAAACATCTTAGTCTTTTGTGGTGGCCGATGCCTTCACAAATTTGTGGCGGACTTTTCCATCATAATTTTGTGAGGGCTTAAGTTCTCATAAATGGTAACCAAACAAACTGAATTTTGTGGTCGTTGTTGCTGTTTTGGCCACCACAAACTGAAAGCATATGTGTTCCATTTCCTCCACAAAGCACTCAAATATATTCAACAATCCAATTTGGCCATTTTTCTTCGCCCTAATTACATGCGTACGCCAACACGGATGACAGACACTTAGATAAACGATGGTCAAAAAAAGAAAGAATTTCATTATTATGCTATATTTTCCAAGTATATTTTATCTGTTGTTTGTTTAAATTAAAAAAGATATTAAAAATACAATTCAATTAAGCATGCAAATCTATTATAGTAATTAAATAAATAAATTAATTTAATCATTTACTTTGAAACAATGTAAAAATTGATCAACTTCACTAAATTATAGTGTTTTATCCTCTTTTATCTCATCCCAAAGTAACCATGATTTTTTATATTTCTCACGTATGACTTCAGCAATTGTCTTTGCAGATGATTGAAAAGGAAGATATCCTCAAAGTTTACATGCAAATTAAATATAAAAATTCATTAATAATGTAAAATGCAGTAATTAACAATAATGAAATATTTAACAAGCATAATTTAAAACAGTTTACATACTCATCTTCTTCTAGAATAATGACTATGCAGCTGTAACAATCAACACATTTAGGTTCCATTATGTCGTCTATGGTATAAGACTTTATAGAGACCTCAGGATGTAGGGGAATAGCTTCACCACTAGTACCAGTCGTCGACATAGACATGAAAGATGAATCATTAACAACACGTGGTTTAACAACTTTTTTTTACCACGTGATGTTTTGGATATTCCTCGTATTCCAGCATTTCCCATTTCTCATGATCCTCCTACTCTTGACACTAAAGTCATATATATATATATATATATATATATATATATATATATATATATATATATATATATATATATATATATATATATATATATATATATATATATATATATATATATATATATATATATACATACCCATACATATATGTTTATGTACAAATTACATAAATTAATAAAGAAATATACATAAATAAATTATCACACATTTCACGTAATTGATTAATTGTCTTCGTCATCATCGTCGTCATTTGATGACTGAATTAAGTCATCGCTTTCATCATTTTCTAATTCTTCTATTTCTTGTTTAGCAACTTCTTCTTCAATGTTTGACTAATGACAAAGTTGACTAATAGGCTCATCTTCAATCACATGATCCAACTTCTTAATTTTGATATGCTTCAACTTCTTCGATTATACTCGTTGGTCTTGTTTTGATTGCAGCACACCAACCTTGTTTGCTTTTGATTCTTGATGGATAAGGAACATAATACACTTGTCTTACATTATGGACCATGCCAAATGAATCAAAAAGTGGATATTTTTTGCTCAAACGAATGTATAAAGTGTTGGATATCAAATTGATCTTAGTTTCTCTACTACACGGATCAAACCACTTGCAGCACAACAAGACCATTGTTTTCACATAATCTAGGAACGTATAGTCAATTTCATAAATATGTTCGATTATGTCGAAGAAATCTTCTACTATACCACTATCAGACACACTTTTCATACAAACTCCACTATTAATTGTTTCTTTATCGTTGGTCCAAGATTCAATGTGAAATTTGTATCTGTTGAAATAATAGGTGTTCCATTCTTTGAAACTTCTACTCGGGTCCATATATAAGTTCCTCAAGTGGTTGTTGATAGGAGATAGTTCTTCGAGATGTACTTGTTAAAACCATGATGGAAAATTTGAAAGTATATCAACAGAAGATAGTCCTAATGTTAAAAATGCCCTGATCGATGACCATATATATGCTTTTTTATTAAAATTAAAATACTATGGTCAATGTCAATTTAAATTTATTAATTAAAGATTAAGAGGGATTTAAAATATACTCAATATATGATTTAATTTCAGCACAATTAATCAAAACGTGAATATGTGTTGCATTAAATACTTTGTCACTTGGCAAAAAAATAAAAAAATCCCTACCATCTGATGACCAGACAAGCTAAAAACTGATAAAGCCTGTGGGAAACATATAACACTATCAATACATTTCTTCCGTACACTGATGACAACTTTTCGTTGTTGAAATAATTCAAATTGTGACACCCTAATCTCCAAAATAATATATAATAGTTCATACAAGAACTTTTAATATTTTAATTCGCAACGGATAAAGAAAATATGTTTTCAAGAAAATAAAACTTTTATAACTAATTTAGGATATCACATTTCTCAAAATTCAAAAGGGACACTTTAAAATTTTTCCTCTTATAAAACAATGAATTCTCCATAAATTTGATTTAACTATAATTTCTTAATTCCAAAAGTTTACTTGTACTTATAATATTTTGTCCAAAAAGTTGTTTCTGATTAAATAAATAAAAATACAAATTATGACTCTAATTCTCGGTATCATCTATCAGAGCAGGGCTTCTCCCAAACCGGAACTTCAAGACTCATTAACCTGTAATAACTGCGATTTCACAAACGTAGAGTCAAGCCAGTCAAACACGAACAACGAAGGAGGTGAGTTTTGAAATCATGTTAATAATATAATATAAGTAAAGATAACACACAATTAATCATAAATAAACCGTATCATTACACACACATTCTTCAAGAAAAAACATAACATTATAAAGTCAAAACCACTTAAGGAAAATCAATACATTTCACTATAACATCAAATCATCTAAGAAAAAATATAATCACACACGACACATGTTAATCACAATAAAACAATCACAAGAAAATGCAATGCTATGCATGAGCTTATACCCTACTTCACTGGTACCATTCTAACTCTGAAGTACTTGGTTAAGAGGCTTGATACTATGCCACCATCCTGGTGGACAGACAATTCAAATTGGTCTTGTCCTCATAGATCCCCTCAACTCTACCCGAGATACATATACACGAAAACGTGTGTTTCATGGTAGCTCCCGACATTAGGAGTGCAACCTCCAAGTCACCTAGAAATTCCGCACCTGAATACCTCCAAGGTCTAACAGTCTTTCCTTAAGGCTCAACAGCAGACAACCATGATCAGGTTCATTCAGTTGTACTTCCCTAGAATCACTAGGCTTGTCAGACCCTACCTATATGATGACAAAATGATTTTCACTTCACAAATTGTCAATATTTGTTTTCTTCCATCGTTGGCATATGATACTCCATTGAGACCGTCATCTCAAACACAAATTGGAATTACCACTATTTCATCAAGTATAGAGTTACTTCAATATTCTCATCACAAATTTATATCATTACAATCATTAATCACACATCATAATAATCACATAAATTCATCACAAATTTATAGCATCACTATCATCAATCATACTTCATCACATAAATTTATCACAAATTTATAACATCACAATTATTAATCATACATCATCATCATTATCACATAAAATTATCACAATGCATTCATCTTTTATCATCACATCATATAAACTTACACATAAAATCCATTCGATACGTAATATCCCAATAATATCAAATACCACACATTTTAAGAAATTAAATCAATTAACACTTACAAATATTTCTATTCTATATTTTAATCTCACAATTTCCATATTTGAATATTAATTAATTTATTCCTTAAAGGGCTACTTCCGTACATAGCAAGCCCTAGATAAATCGTTGGGAATTACGGTTTTCCCGTTTATCTCACAATATATTATACTCATGAGTTCAAACACTCTCTCAGCCCTTACCTAATTTTGACGCTTTCACACGCGAATACGATTCCACGAGCAAACAACTTGTTTTCTTTGTCTCTTTGTCCTCCGATCGATCTAACTCGATAGTTTATGGTTAAACGTCAAAAATAAATTATGAGAAGACACTCTAAAAACTAAATTTATAAATTCGGTCACGAAAACTTACCAAGAATCAGAAAATCAATTAGTGGATAATATAGCCACTTTTTACAGGATTGTTTTGGCGTTGGTTTCACCCAAATCGGACTAACGGTGAAGAAGAACGATGCAAAATAATGAACTCTATAAATAGAGAAGTCGGATATTTTAAAGAGAAATTAGGATGGTTAAATTTTTTAGAAAATATATTTAATTGACTAACTAAATGAACAAAACGAGATATTGAAATTTGGACAAAACGGAGAAAATTTTCTCAACAATGATGGATGATTGATATAAATTTTTTTCTTTTATTCTCTACACGTGCGGCTGCTTTTCATTTTGGTGCGGCAACTTTTCATCTTGGTGCGGCAGCTCTTAATGTCGTTACTGAAGCATTACTTAGTTAGGTTATAAGTAACCTTTATTTTTTATATTAGTTATTTTTAACCAAAATCAATTTTATTTATTTTTTACATCATTCTTTTTTTTTAAGACCCAACTAATTACTTTCCAAAAAAATAAAATTAAAAGATTAATATATTATGAGAATAATTAAAATAATAAAATAAATAAATATAATATCAATATTTTATATAAGCCACTAAATCAATTAAATATGTATAAAATAAGTACAACTTAACAATCACACATATAAAAAAATTAAACAACATATTATTAATATTTCAAAATCAATATTTTACCCACTAAAAATATTAATTAAAGTAATTACAATTTTAAAATTATATGAAAAATAATAAAAATCCTTGTATTCAAAATTATAACTATAATCACTAGTATATGCATTTTAAGGTATTTTAACATTAAGAACGTATTTTAACACTTCTATTTATAAAATAATTAATTAAAGTAAGAAATAGTTAGAAGCAATTAAAATATGAGTATGTGAACATATTTATGAGTTAGTGAAATGCATATAAAAATATCACATTAATTATCTACACGTATATACATGAAAAATCGTCTGAAATTTTACTCTTTAAAATATTTAAACTGAAATACAATTTTTTTTAGTAAAATATTTAAAATATAATATTTTTATTTACATTACTCATTTAGTCAATTATGTATAAAATTAGCACACGTAGAAAGCACACATAACAAAAATTAATCACAAAATTTATCAACATATATTTTAAAATAATTTTAACATCAAATTAATTATTTAAAATATTATTTCATTAATAAAATAATTTATATAAAATTTGGGGTGTTACAATTCTCCCCTCGTTAACGAAATATCGTCCTCGAATATTATGGTGAACAGTATGTGAACTAATAACTAAACACCTTCAAGATTCAAATTTAGTGTATAAACATTTTTAAGGCATTCATTACTCAGTTAAAGACATTATGTAAAAAATAGGTGTTTAGCATGATAGGCTAAAATGACACAATGAATCATTCAAGCAATCACATATAATATCTCATTCATGAACGAAATAGCACAATTACTAACCATAATTTATGAACTACCTTAAGTTTAATGAAGCCAAAATATGTCAAATGAATTGTTAACTTCAACTAATTATTCAAACAATGACTTTCTTGTTTTACTCTAAAAATATTTAAATAATATTATAAATTTCTTAGCAAGTTTCACTTAAGTAACAAAAATAGAGCAATATTTCAATTATTTTATACCATTAAGAATTTAAAATATAGACACATAGAAGAATTCATATCATAAGCAATTTCTTAGAAATCAAGAACTAGAGTACATAAACATAGTGGAAAAGGACAAATATTTTTAGATAATTTCAAAATACACTCGAACCTTGTAGAATACTTATGTTTTTGATGAAGACAAAACAATCAAACGCTTTGAAGTCTCAACAGCAACAAGTTTTTGACATAATCAAAAAGGAAGAGAATGTAAAATACTTATGTTTTTGATGAAGACAAAAATCAAGGAAAATGATCAAGTTGCAAGCTCAAAAAGAAGTCAAACAATCAAAGTCAACTATGGTCAAATATGCTAGAAGTCTTATAATGTAAAGGTACATGATGCAATCTAATATTCTTATATTTCAAATGCACACGAGAACCTTTCATTTTAGCATTGCATCAAAAGAGTTTTTAAATTGTCAAAATGCATTAACAATGTTTGAAAATCAAGTTTTTGACAAAATGCAATGTCGTATTCGAATACAGCATATTGTATTCGAATACAGGTGCTAAGTCAGTAGCAAAAACTTGGCATCTGTATTCGACTATGAGGTGTTGTCGTCGAATACAAGTGCTAAGTCAGTAGCTCAGACTACACATCTGTATTCGACTACAACCTGATGTAGTCGAATACAAACAACAAGTCAGTGGCAAAATACACTTATTTGTATTCGACTACATGATCCTTGTATTTGAATACAAGATGTAAAATTTGAATAGATTTGAACGTTACAAGAGGTGTATTCGAATACACACATGTTGTATTCGAATACAATTGGAAACAATGCAATTTTTCAGATCTGAAATGGTTCTAGATCATTGCATTTGTTCATCAAACCTCTAGGAACGAATGCCAGTGATTTGAAGTGATGTCTAAGGAGTATAAATACTTCATAGCTTCAGATTTAACGAATTAATCTTTTCACAATCTTAACATCAATCTTAACATCAATCTTAGAATAACTTTGAACAAATTTTCTTAAATGTTTTGATTCATTCAAAGTCTTTCTTTCATATTTCAAGTACAAATTTAACTACACATATAAGTATTATTTAATTACTATATATTATATACTAAATTGTCACAAAAGAAATAATGCACGAAGTGATAAACAATTTCAAAATCTGGTCGATAATAGTTCTACATAATTCTATATATATCAACATAAATAACTCTTAAGATTGCTGAAAAAGTTATACAATATTAATATTAGACATAGAAGCATCAAAAAGAGTAATCAATAAGAAATATAAGCATCTATAAGCATCAAATAAATATTATTATGGATAAAATAAAATTATATAACCCGAGTTTTTTTTGAATTTGGCTGAGGTGTGCAAAAACATTGGATTTGAAAGTATTTCACCACCACATATAAGTTAGTCGTGCAGTTGGCCTCATAGCTAACACTCTTCAAAATACAATACAACTGACACTTTTTTGCTAACATCGCACATAAACTAGCAGGACCACGTGATCATCTTTTGGATGCTCAACGAACTTAACAATAAACTTAAATCAAAATATGAAAGGTAGAAATTTTTGTCCATAATCACATAATTAGTCTCGTTGTTTTATTTTATTTTTCAATTTTAATTTGAAGACGAAATTTTGATACAAAAATTGATGATGTGTCATTTTTTTAATAATGTCTCAAATAAATTGATTATGTCGATACATTCATGTAGATTAGTTACATTATATTATTATTTCAAATTATTAAAACACATTTCCTAATTTTTTAAACACTACATTTTATAAAATCCTTTAATTATAAAAATCAAATAAACATAAACACAAGAGACAATTGAATTGGATCAAAAACCCAAATCCTTAGGAGAAAAGGAACCCTAATTCCATTTTTTTTCTTCTTCTTTTCCATCTTGTTCTTCATTTCATCTTCTCCTTTTGTAATTTCATTCTTCTTCGTCGATACTGCTTGTTTTGTCACTTTTTCTTTCGTTGGTTTAGGTTCTTTTACTTCTATCTTCTTAATACTTCTTCGTAGACGATTCTACTTCATTTCATCTTCCTTTATTCTCTGTGTTTTCTGAAAACAAATATCTCCCCCTTCTTATTCAGTTACAAGCAATATTTCTCATTTGAGAATTACAATAAGAAAATGTTTGTGTGGACTTGAATCTCCTTCGAGTCCTTCTTGAACTAATGAAAATCTAAGTTGAAGGTTTCATGGTTATAGGTAACTATTTGTCATCATTATGGGGGAAAATTTACTCAAGATTGTTGATTTTTTGCTATGTTGTTTCAATTATAGGGTAAAAAAAGCTTGCAAATTATTTGATTGGTTTGACGAGACATTGATATAACAAGCAAACGAAGTTATTTTGTTTGTAGTGAAAAGAGTGATGAATTGAAGAAGAAAGACAATGTGATAAAAAAGTGTGAATATAAATTGAAGAAGAAAGACAATGTGATAAAGACGTATGAATATAAATTAAAGTTGGAGATGAAACTAATGTGGGGTTTTCTCAAATTTTCGTGGCTATTAATCTAGTTCTTCTTCTTATTGTATTATTGAGCTAATTGCATGGGTTGGATTGAAGATATTTTGTAACGATGTAATTTAACATAATAACCCGCTGAAGGTTATTACATCATAGCACAATTTTACTTCAATCCAAACATATCAGAACTTTGCTGCTTTCCAGACATATTAAAATTTTTGCAGCAGAACAAAGTAGACATACATTACAAATAGGTTTTTGCAACAGAGCAAAATAAACTTATATTAGCATAATTTTCCTGTAATTTGTATTACAAATAGAGTATAATAACATCAGTTTACTACATTACAAAAAGAGCAGAATTTTGAAAAGAGAAAATCAAATTATAAACACATAATTGAATCATAAAATATCATGTATTGAACTAGAAAATCAACTAGAACTGAACCATTACTAAACAAGTACTAAAGTAGAACTAAAACAATATTGCAAATTTAAATAAAAATCAAATAGAAATGAACTAATATGCCCTTAAAATCATATTTTAATACATCTAATCATGTGAAAATACAATTCGGGATGATCTTAGTTGTGCCATATAAAAACAAGGGTGTGATTGCATGGAATGTCGATCTAATCCCACTTACGACAAACACAAGTTTGTTTTTTTTGTAGATCTACTGAATAAGTGTCCATACCATTTGTGAAATTAAACAAGTTAAAATCATAATCTCCATGTCATGTAGGGGACCACCCCATAACTTCCCTTTTTTTTTCTTTTCCAATAATTATTGAATCTTAGGGCATATGTTGCCACTATGTCGTAGCATGAGCTCTTTTTGTTTGACAAACCTTACTATAATGTAATGTTTCGAGCCAACAAGTAATGTTATGATAGGCTTATCTCTATAGTCTTATACAGCCACGCTGTAAGCCTCTCACATGTTGTTCACTTGCAGGTCACAATGGGTATCAGTGAGAAATACAAACCTAGTCCACATAGAAGGTGGGAGTTGCATCATATCTTTCCAAGCATCTTAATTTTTTGCATTGCTTTCTCCCAATCCTGGACCACTATAGCCTGTGCTGCCAACCCAAGAAGTTTTTTCATATGTCCTTGGGGATACCTTTTTTCTTTCTCCCAATTTCCATACACCTAATTTGTGTTCCACATGGTCCCCAATGTTTGCAATAGCATGTACCAATCCCTGAATTAATTCATAAAAAATTATTACATAAAAATCAATTCATAAAAAGCTAAATAAAATGACAAATATAAAAAGATTCATAAATGAAGCCATACATACCTATTTTTGATTTGAAATGAACGCATATTGCCTATGCGGAACATTGTTTAGGTTGTTATAACCAAGTTGGTTTGAAGAACAAAAGTTTTTTAGTGGGAATAATTTATTGCGCTAATGAATTTATTTAAGTGTTTAAATCCTTTGTTGTGAACTTTAAAGACTTTATGATGCATCCTCTGATATAGAGAAGATAAACAAGGAAATCAAGACAATGCTCTAAAGAATATGTTAAAGTTGTATCTAACTCTAAAATATATGTTCTCAGCGCGTCTCTGCTGAATCTACTATTACAAGCTCACTCTATTTATTCTGCATTTTATAATTATGGAAAACTAGTTGATCGTTTAGCCAATGTAGCTAGTCAATGATCTAATAAAAAGTCAACTTTGTTAAGTCAAACATTTGAGCCCAGAAATTTGAACTAGTCAACATTTCAACATCTTCTGCTCATCAAAGTTGGACTTATCATATGTCTAAAGAAATGAATGAAATTCTCTGCCTTTCTTACCATTTATCTCATGATATGTTGAATCAATATGAAGACAGATTTGGATAAGTTCTTAAACGTTGATTCAAGATATTTGAAGATTCGATATGAGCCATTATTTAACATGCATGAGTAACGTGACAAAAGAAGATTTATCCTGATTCACCACCAACTTGGTAGCTACATGCAATCCCTTCACTTTGAAAGATTTAACCACTATTTCAAATCCTTGAATTACACAACACCTAACCCTACAAGTCATTCTTCTCAAAAAAATCTGACACTTATAGACATTTTGAGGCAAAAAAACATCTTGACCCTACAAGTCATGTCTTCTCCACACAATCGAAAAACCATAGATTGTTGAAGGAAACTACATCTTGACCCTATAATTCAAGTATTTTCGACACAACCAGAAAACCATATATTGCTTAACGGAACACTAAAGCCACTATCGGGCTGGGTTACAGAAGTTTGGAACGAATTGTGTTTTGCTTCTACTAAACACGTTGTTACAATTGCTTTCTCACACTAAAACCTAAACCTTTGAACTTTGAATACTTAGGAAATTTAAGCTTTCAATTTTTTTTTTCTAAATTGTATGGATTTATGAGTTTATGAGTTCATGTTTTCTTGTTCAGCCTTGAGTATCTTTTTATAGAATAGATTAAGGTTTCACTTTTGTCCTTGTAAAATCTGGATCATACCTTTCCTGTGAACAAATTTAAAATGTATCTTCTTGTGAACAAGTTATGAATGTATCTTCCTGTGAATAATTCTGAGTGTTTCTTTTTGTGAATAAGTTTGAGTGTTTCTTCTTGTGAATAATTCTGATTGTTTCTTCTTGTGGTCAAGTTATTTTATCATTTGTTTAAAAAAAAACATGACAAACATCATTCAAACTCATTTTTCTTATGTTTTTCTCTCTTCAATTGGCATTAGAGCTCATTATCAAGGCTAAATACTTAATCGTGTTTAAGTAAAAATCTAATTTTTATCTTTATTATGACTTACTTTGGTGATGAAGCTACAGGTGGAAAAGATATTAGGCTTCCTTTGTTAATGACGAGAGTGAAGGTGCAAACACTAGAAAGGGGTTAAATTGCGCTTTCCAAAGTTGATAACATTTTTATAATTTGTAAATAAATAAAAAGCTAGTTCGGTTTTGGTGACTTACTTGGAGTAGAAAAAATTGAATTCAGAGGCAGCAAACAATGAAAGCATAAATAATTTGACACATAGATTTATTCTGGTTCACCACTAACTTGACTACATTGAGTCCCCTCATTCAGAAGGTTTTAACCCACTAATTCAAATACCTTGAATTACAAAGAACCTGACCCTCCAAGCCAGTCTTCACAAACAACCTAACAACCCCAAACTTTGAGGAACTAACCACCTTGACCCTACAAGCCAAGTATTTTTCTAACAACTTGACAACCTCAAATTGAAGAAGGAACTAAACCACTATGGGGTTGGATGCAAAAGATTGGAACTTGAGTAGTTGCTCCTAAAAAATATGATAATAAAAATAACTCTCAAAACTCTAACCAATGAACACTTAGGAAATATTTCTAACTTGAACAAGTGTTTCTCTCTTTGAACTCTAAGACTACTCTTTTTTGCTTTTCGATGATTTTCTTTGTAACACCCCGATTTTTAACAGCGATAGTGTATTTTTTTTTCCGAAACAAATTCATAAAACAAAGAAATAAATAAGGAAATACCTTTGGATAAATATTTAAGTCATAAAACAACGAAAATTAAGTCAACATAATTTACCAGCAGCGGAATAGTTTTTGAAATACGAATCCAAAGTATTTACACATCAAAAAGTGATACATGGGACCCATCGAAAATAAAATGTCATGCTGACAATATTGGTATAGGTACAGTCTTCCAAATTAAAATAAACACATCCCAAAAGAAAGACATCTAGTCCCTATTCGTCAACCTAATCTGATCATTCTACAAAAACTATACATCCTGAGTGATCTTCACGCGCCCCACAAGGTTCTCCTAACATAGCTGCAGTCAGGTGTTTCCAACTACATTCCCATCCACAGGGTACGAACCAGTAGGATGGTCCTGGTTCTCATCTGAGGGCAAAGCCCAGATTTCCACAATAGTTGTAAAGGGTCACCAACCGAAATTAACAATTATCATATAACATTTAAGTATTTAAATGCACAAAATAACCTTTCAACTTAGCATGCACCTTAAAAGGGTTTCTATATGCCAAACATGCATAAACAAAGTTGAAAAATGAAGTTTTTAACAAAATAGCACTGCTGTATTCGAATACAACATCTATGTATTCGAATACAAGGCTGTTTCAGCATTCAGCAGCAAAAACAGCATGTCTGTATTCGACTACAACAGTCTGTATTCGACTACACAGTAAGTCAGTGGCAAAACAACATGTTTGTATTCGAATACAGCAAGCTGTATTCAGATACACATCAGACAGCAGCAGAAAAACAACAAAATTCAGCTAAATACAGCTTTTTAAAGGGTTTCAAAACCAATCAACACTTACACACAAATCCAAACAATCACACTTAACAATTATAGCACAATCATCACGACATCTTGAGTTTCGAAATGGTTTTGCAATCAATCACACTTACAAACAATTCCAAAACACCCACACTTGGCAAATATAACCCAATTCGTGTAGAAATCTGATATGGTCCAATGAATTTCGGAGTCAATTTCTTCGATTTCAAGGCTCTACCAACTCCAGTAGTAGGCGTGACTCTTAGAAATACATGTTCATCCTGTTCGAATTCTAAAAGTCTGCGACGCTTGTCCGCGTAACTCTTCTGACGATCTTGTGAAGTCTTCATTTTCTCCTTGATCTTCTTTACCTTAGCTGTAGTCTGTTGTACCATCTCCGGTCCGACAATCATACTTTCACCGTCCTTATACCAACACAAAGACGTTTGACACTTGCGCCCATATAAAGCCTCATATGGTGCCATTCCAATACTTGCGTGGAAACTATTGTTGTAGGTGAACTCAACCGACGAAAGTACATCATCCCAACTTCCTCTATCATCTAATACACATGTTCTCAATAGATCTTCCAAGGACTAATTTTCCTTTCAGTTTGTTCGTCCGTTTGTGGATGGTAAGCTGAACTCAATCTTAGTTTCGTTCCCAACGCTTCGTGCAATGCTCCCCAAAAATGTGATGTGAACTTCGGATCACGGTCTGATACAATACTCAATGGTATTCCGTGTAATCTCACAATTTCAGCAATGTAGATCTTTGTTAGCTTATCTACCTTATAGGTGGTCTTTACTGGCAAAAAGTGTGCGGATTTAGTCAGTCGATCCACTATCACCCATATAGAATCATTCTTTCTCCTTGTTTTAGGCAATCCAGTTATAAAATCCATGGAAATGTTGTCCCACTTCCATTCAGGTATATCTAAAGGTCGCAACATTCCAACAGGTCGCTGATGTTCCACCTTCGCTTTCTGACAAGTTAGACAAGTTGATACATACTCCGCTACATGTCTCTTCATTCCTGGCCACCAATAATTCTGTCTCAAATCCTGATACATCTTTGTTGCTCCAGGATGAATACTTAATTTACTCTTATGAGCCTCTTCTAAAATTGTTTTCCTCATATCTGCAATTTCTAGTACACAAATCCTACCATTACATCTCAAAATATTATCTGATCCAATCTTAAACTCTGTTGTCTTCCCTTGCACTATTAGGTTCCTCTTCTCTTGAATTAAGACGTCATCTTGAGAATTTGCAATGTCTTCAAGTAGTCCACTCGAAATCTTAATCATTTCGAATTTCAAAATTCCCGGTGCAAACTCTACGTTCAAGTGTAGGTCTCTAAAAGCTTCCCACAACTCTTGTTGTCTAGCCATAATTGTTGAAGACATCGATACATTTCTTCTACTCAACGCATCAGCCACTACATTGGCCTTCCCTGGGTGGTACTGCAGTGTGAAATCAAAATCTTTGAGAGTCTCCATCCATCGTCTCTAACGCATGTTCAATTCCTTTTGATCAAACAAATATTTCAAACTTTTATGGTCACTGAACACTGTGAACGTGCATCCATATAAATAGTGCCTCCAAATCATCAATGCAAAAACAACAGCAGCAAGCTCCAAATCATGAGTAGGATAGTTTCTCTCATGAATCTTCAATTGCCTTGAGGCATAAGCTACAGCTCTCTTGTGTTGCATCAGAACACATCCCAAACCTTGGTGAGACGCATCACAATAAACTTCGTAGGGTTCTTCTGATTGCGGTAATACCAATACTGGTGAGGTCGTCTATTTTCTCTTTAGTAACTGAAAATTTTCCTCACACTTCTCCGTCCATGCGAACGATTGATCTTTTCTGGTAAGTTGTGTCAATTGAGTCACAATGTTAGCAAAACCTTCAATAAACCTCCTATAGTACCCTGCCAGTCCTGCGAAACTTCGTATGTCAGTGACAGTCTCAGGCTGTTTCCAAGCAAGAATCGTCTCAATCTTAGCCGAATCTACAGCGATTCCTTCCTTGTTTATCACATGTCCTAAGAAATTGACTTCTTCTAGCCAAAACTCACACTTCGACAGATTGGCATACAATTGCTTCTCGCGTAAAATCTCAAGAACTTGATGTAAATGTTCTCCATGCTCTTCTTTAGTTCTTGAATAAATTAATATATCATCATTGAACACCACAACAAATTTATCAAGGAATGGATTAAAGATTCTGTTCATGTAGTCCATGAAAATTGCTGGTGCATTGGTAACTCCAAACGGCATAACATGATATTCATAATGTCCATAACGGGTTCTGAAAGCAGTTTTCTGAATATCTTCTTCCCTTACTCGAATCTGACGGTAACCCGACTTCAAGTCAATCTTCGAAAATATCGCAGCCCCTCTCAACTGATCCATTAAATCATCGACGTGTGGCAAAGAATAACGATTCTTAATAGTTGCCTTATTAAGCTGTCTATAATCCACACATAAGCGCGAGCTTCCGTCCTTCTTCTTAACTAGCAAAACTGGAGCTCCCCATGGCGATACACTTGATCACCCATTGTCATGTTCCCCTGATAAAGTTTTAGAAAATCATCACCCAGTTTAGTCCTGATACTCATCGAGAAGTATTTGTCTAAAAACTTCTTTTTGAATGATTCCCAGTTGACCTCCTCGTGAGATGATCCCATCAATAACCTTGCACTCCTCCACCAGTACTCAGCATCCCCTAATAGCATATAAGTGGCATAGTTGACCTTCACTCCTGCCTGACAGTTAATCATTTTGAAGATCATTTCCACTTCTTGGATCTATTGATCCGCTTTCTCTGAATTCTCATCTCCCTTAAACTTGGGAGGATTGTAACAACGAAAATCTTCTAATCCTCTTGACTCTGCAACATGAATCTCTCTTTCCCTCTTTTCAAGATCACGTTGAGTCTTGGCAGCAGTCTGTGCAGCAACAGAAGCAGCCATATTATTCATAGCCTCCGCCATTCGATCATCCCTATTAGCGTTGGCTCTTGGAGCGTCATTCCTTCTTGGCGGCATGGTTTTCCTATAAAACCATCATCAAGTAGAGTCTTAACACTACTTCAAATAATTCCAAAACTAACTTCCGACTACATCAACACATAATAACTATTCTGGACCTGATAACTCAAACCACCGAAACCAACGCATGATCAGATAACGACTCCCAACCTACAGGTTGACCTACAATCTATAACCAAAACTCCACATCCCCAAAGAAAACCAAACCAAAGCTCTGATACCACAAATGTAACACCCCGATTTTTAACAGCGAGAGTGTATTTTCTTTTCCAAAACAAATTCATAAAACAAAGAAATAAATAAGGAAATACATTTGGATAAATATTTAAGTCATAAAACAACGACAATTAAGTCAACATAATTTACCAGCAGCGGAATAGTTTTTGAAATACGAATCCAAAGTATTTACACATCAAAAAGTGGTACACGGGACCCATCGAAAATAAAATGTCATGCTGACAATATTGGTATAGGTACAGTCTTCCAAATTAAAATAAACACATCCCAAAAGAAAGACATCTAGTCCCTATACGTCAACCTAATCTGATCATTCTACAAAAACTATACATCCTGAGTGATCTTCACGCGGCCCGCAAGATCCTCCTAACATAGCTCCAAGCACCCTAAAGCAATGCGTATATGCCAAAATGCATAGACTCGGAATTCCAAACTAAAACCCTCCTCGAAGGGCTGTAAATCATAATTGTACCACCTATCACAGGCCGAAGTACTAAATTACCGAGGTGTCACCTATCACGGGTCAGCATGATTTACTAAAACGTAAATCGTAAATGTACCGCCTATCACAGGCCGAAGTACTATTTACCGAGGTGCCACCTATCACGGGTCAGCATGATTTACCAAAAATGTGCAGTCTATCGCAGACCTTACACGACGCGACAATCCCCGCAAGGATAAGATGAACCAAGAAATTACATGGGATCATCTCGTGGCCCATTCGGTCACCACTATCACCCTGGTCCATCCAGTCGCCATGTACTATGAAATGCATGAGCATACTCTAACTCTATCCACGACAATCGATAAGTAAATGCAGATATTAAAAGATTCCCCATTTTTAATACTCATTTAACTCTAACAATTTTCACGACAATCATTAAGTAAATGCATATATTAAAAGATTCCCCATTTTTAATACTCGTTTAACTCTAATGATTTTCAAATTCCACACAGAGCATACTCAAACATATTCTCAAATTCAATCCACAATTCACACCAAATCACATCAATTCATTTTTCCACAAAATCCACACAAACACATCTCAAAAATTAGTTAAATTCATTTTCCACAAAACACTCATCAATATCACCAAAACCCAACTCTAAAATTTTACCTATAAAAGCATTAAATTCATTTTCCCCAAATCAACACTTCAACCCTAACAAAATTCTTTTCCACACAACCACAAATAAGTCCCTAAATGCAAACTAAAAGTTTGGAAGGAGCCCTTACCTTAACGATAGCTTTAACAAGCGATTATGGTACCGTGAGTAATTTCGATAAAATCTCCGCTCGCGACGTCGCTTCCAAAGTTAGTTCACTAGCACCGTAGCGTGGAGATGAACAACTTTCCCTTCTATCTCTTCGCGAAACGAAGCTTAGATTTATAAGAAAAGTGAATGATTGTGTTTGACGGTTTTAAAATCCCTAACACCGTTTTTCTTCGTTTTCGAATCAAAGAGGAAGAATGAAGATGATAAATTCTTGTCTTCTCACCCACCAAGCCTTGGGTTCCTTTTCTTGAAGCCAAATAAAGCAAAGAAACAAAGAAAGCAAAAGAGGAAAAATGGAGAAGGGAGAAAGTGGAGCTCTCGAGTAACAGGGAAAGGAAAATGTTTTTATGTTTTCCTTAGTTTTCCTTTCTATTTCCTTTCTTTTCCTTTTTCCTTTCTTTTTCCCTCCAACCATATATATATTTATATATATTAATTATAACTCAATAAATATCTAAAAATATCTAGATATTTATTAAAATTACCATTTCACCCATCACTTCTCAAACCACTTTTTGTTAAAAGTATCTACTCTCGTCGCAACTCAATTGACAGATACAATTTTCAGCAACCCGAGATATTTTTAACAAAACTGCCCATAATTAAATTCTTCGTAAATGATTCACCGCACTTAATTTAATTTATTTATCGACGAGTAATTTTAATCGGGGCATCAAAATAAATTTTTGGGCAATTAAACTCACAAAATATTAATAACTTGGCTAAAAAGCCTCTGAGTTCTATACCAAAATACACTAAAATACATAAAGTATAATTTAAAATTATGGGTCTTACATTCTTCTTCAGCCTTGAGTATCTATTTATATGTAAAATTTGGGCTTCAATTTAGTCTTTGTTTAATTATGAATTGTATTTTGTTCATATTGCATTTGTAAATTCTTCAGGTTGATTTTGTTTCTTTTTTGTTTGGATTGAGATTGTAAATTCTTCAAATTGATTATATTCGTATTTTGTTTAGATTGTGTTTCGAAATTCTTCAAATTGATTCTGTTCATATTTTATTATAGATAAATCTTGCTCAAATGTTCTTCAAATCTTCAACAAATCTTGACTATATCTTATTTCATACTATTTGAAGTCAAACATATTAATCTCATAAAATACTTTTGTTATTCTAAAACTATAATTATAAAATGAACTTGGTTCCAAAAATATCCCTATTTTTTATATCATGACAAGACTTGTATTTTTGAAACAAACTTTTCTTTGTATTTCTTTGACTCCTGATCCGCGGTCGCACACGGGTCAAATACAATTGATATAATATAAATAGAGGTAATAACTTGAATCGTTTCGCAAGGACTTTTTATATAATAATAATAACCGAATTGAAAATTGAAATTAAAAAGGGGTTTTTTAGATTTTTGATTTAACAGATGAGAAAAATGATTAATCCACTTATTCGAGTTTCAGACCTATCACAGATTCTATCAATAAGTTTAATTTCTAATTTGTGATTCTATTCTTATTTCACTATAGAATGATCAAACAAGCGTAATCAATCCTATGTGAATTTGGTTTCTATGATTGGATTAAGCATCACAATCATCAAAATATTACAGTTAACGATCAAGCGTCGCAAAATTATAATTCAATTAAATTAGAAACCGAAACCAAATTTTGTCAAATAAATTTAATCAATCCTATTGAAATTCAATTTAAGCTATCAAAATATCAATATAATCAAATAAACAAGAATAAAATCATGAATCGAAATTGACAGTGTAACCTGAATCTCAAGGTGTTGATGAAACTCTGAACTCGTGGATTAATCTTATAAAATTAGCCTTCCATGAAATTAAAATAAAAAATGTTTATTTCTTGTAGCAATTTGAATCATAATTTTTCCATCCGTAGAAAAGAAATCAACTCTCCCTAAATCTATGTATAATTTTCTCTCCACTTTATTAAATATCTTTGTCCCCCTTTTGTCATCACACAAAAAGACTTGAGAGTGGGATATTTTTTTGTTCTTTTTTTTAATAACATGAATATAACATATTACAAGAAAATATAAAAACTAATGTAAAACTAAACTACTTTTAAGTTATCACAACATCAATCTAGTATCAAGGTAAGGTTTAGGTTTTTCTTAATGAAGTCAAATCTATCTTCAGGCAGTGGTTTAGTGAATATGTCAGTCTAGGGTGTTTAGTGTCTACAAATTGAATGTTTAGTATCCATTTTTGAACAAAGTCCCTAATGAAGTGGGGTTTGATCTCTATGTGTTTAGCTCTAAAATGTAAGATATGGTTTATGGTTAGACATATGGTAGAAGTTTTATCACAGTATATGGGAATGTTGGATTCTAGGACTTTGTAGTCTTCAAGTTGATGCTTCGTCCAAAGCAGTTGAGAAATACAACCAACTACTGAAATGTACTCAGCTTCTTTTGTTGACATTGCAATGATGTTTTGCGTCTTAATTGAAAAAGATATTAAGTTGTCACCTTAAAAGGTGCAGTTGCCGTTAGTGCTCTTTCTCTCAAGTTTATATCTAGCATAATCAGAATCACAATATCCAATCAGTTTGTACTTAGGAGATTTCTTGTAGAACAATGTAAGGTTGGATCTAAGGATTCTCTTAACAATAGTTAAATGTGATTCCCTAGGGTCAACATGAAATCTTGCACATACACATACACTAAAAATGATGTCAGGTCTGGAAGTAGTAAGGTAAAGTAGGGATCATATCATTCCTCTATATGTTTTTTGGTCAACTTTTTTGCCTGAACACATCTTTTTCAAGTTAGCAAGTAGGGTGCATTGGTGTAGCCATAGGTTTGCAATCACTCATCTTAAACTTCTGAAGATGCTTTTATTGTATATTTAGTTTGATGAATGTATATACCTTTTTGACTTTGTTGAATTTGTATCCCTAAGAAGAACTTAAGTTCTCCCATCATACTCATTTGAAATTCAAGCTGCATCAATTTAGAAATTCTTGGTAATAAGGACCATTAGTAGATCCAAAAATAATGTCATAAACATAAATTTGAATAATGAGAGTGTCATCTCCTAGCGGTTTTCTAAAAAGTGTATAATCTATTTGACCTCAATTTCTTCATTTGATTGACTTCCAAAGTCAAAATTTGTGTTGGATCCAAAGACATAGCTCGTATGAGCCAAATCTGCTTGTTTATTGTAGAAGATTCATTATAATCATTCCATGTAGCCATCATTCTCTTCTTCTTGTGTCTGAAATATTTCCTCTAGTGTTTCCCTTTCTCCAAAGTCAGATAGATAATGTTTTTCTTGTCAAATTTTTTCATTTCTTCCTCTATTGGACTTCTTGGAATCTTTCTAAGGGAAAGATTTCCTTTTGTTGTGCCACATCCTCTGAATTCTTCTGGATATGAAGGCAATCTTCTCTTCCTCTGAGGTCAATTTATGATCATTTGAATCACTATTATCTAATTCTGATGTTGCCTTTATAACCTTCTTCTACTTGGATTCCAAGGCCGAAGTATTGTTCTTCTTCTTGGGCTCATCTTCCTCTAGCTCAATTTCACGTGATCTAAGAGACATGATTAATTCCTTTAGCTTAAGAGTTTTAAGATCCTTTGCTTCTTGAATGGTAGTGATCTTAGGTCTCCACTTGCTTGTCAGACTCCTAAGGATTTTCGTCACATAATCAACAATAGTATAACTCTTCTCAAGTACGTTTAGTTCTAAGACCAGGATATGAAATCTGGAAAACATTGTTTCAATGTCTTCATCTTCTTCCATCTTGAACAACTCATATATTTTGATTAGGAGGTTGGTCTTTGCTTCTTGAACTTGTTTGCTTCCTTCACGGGTTAGAATTAGACTATCATAAATACTTTTTGTTGTCTCCTTGTTGGTGAACTTGTCAAACATCTTGAATGTGATTGCATTTATGATAAATGTTCTGGATTTATGATGCATCTTGTACATCTTCTTTTAATCAATGTTCATCTCCTTTCTTGGAATTTCAGTTTCATTAGTATTCTTCGGAGAAATATAACCATCTTCCACGAAGTCCTAAAGTTCTGGATCTTATGAAATATAGAAACCTTCTGCATTTCCTTACAGTACTCAAAACGTTTTCCATCAAACAGAGTTGATATGTTGATGTTTCCTCCAACAACTTCTTCATTGATTACAAACATATTGAACCCTTGGATCGCTTCTCAAACACTGTGAAGTGCTCAGCCTTAAGACCGAGCTATGATACCAATTAAAGGTGCAAACACGAGAAATGGGGGTTGAATTTTATTTGCCAAAGCTTATAACTTTTTTGATGATTTATGAATAAATAAAAAAACTAGTTCGGTTTTGGTGACTTACTTGGATAAGCAGCAAGTCGAATTCAGAGGCAGCAAACCTCCAAGCCAGTCTTCCCAAACAACTTGACAACCCCAAACTTTTGAGGAACTAACCACCTTGACCCTACAAGCCAAGTATTTTCCAAACAACCTAAAAACCCCCAAATTGAAGAAGGAACTAAACCACTATCAGATTGGATACAAAAGATTGGAACTCTCACACTCTAAAAAAAGAACACTTAGAAAATATTTCTAACTTGAACAAGTATTTCTCTCTTTGAACTCTAAGACTACTCTTTTCTGTTTTTCAATGATTTTGTTCTTCAACCTTGAGTATCTATTTATAGTTAAAATTCAGGCTTCAATTTAGTCCGTATTTAACTTATAGTTGAAATTCGGGATTCAATTTATATTGAACCTATTCATATTTTGTTGTAGATAAATCTTGCATACATCTTCTACAAATCTTCTACAAATCTTGACCATATCTTATTTCATACTATTTGAAGTCAAATATTTTGTTCTCATAAAACAATTTTTTTTTTTATGATAGAAACTCTAATTATAAAATGAACTTGGTTTCAACAAAGAGATTTGAATAATGGAATGATACATAAAGAAGTTTCAACATCTCACATGATTATGAACTCTATAACATAGTCAAAGCTGGCTATGAGTCTTCCTAATATGTTGTTAGTGTTGAAATATCTCAGCAATGATCATAAGAAACAATACAAAGCATTTTCGATGCCTTCGTTCTTAACTATGAAGGAAGTAAACAAGTGTAGGAAGCTAAGGAATATCTGTTGGACATGGCTAAATAACTTAACAAAATTCCTCCAGAAGAGACGATGAGTTCGCTCATATCCCATGAGATTGAACTAGTTGAAGAATAAAGAAGTCAAAGTTTCTTGCTCTTAAATCAGAAGGAAAAAAAAGCAAATTCCAAGGATGTACAAGCTAATGAGGACTCAAAAGAAAATGAATCAGATGATCATAGTGAAGACTAAGATGATGAATATTTATCCTTCATTTTAAATAAAATTCAAAGCATGTGAAACAATTGGAATAAATTATTTCCTAAAATAGATTTGAAACAATCCACAAATAGCAGAGAACGAAAAGAAAAACTAGATAAGAAAAAGATCATCTATTATGAATGCAAAGAGCCATAACCATTCAAATAACAGTTTCCTAAGCTTACAAATGGAAATTATCAAAGGAAATGATTTGTTGGAAAGAAGAAAAGTTTGTTGGTTACATTGGATGACTTACTTGAATCCTCTAATGAAGATGACGAGCAAGCACAATGGATTTCCAAAAACCCTTTTGAAAACTTCTATGAAGGGAATGGGCTTCTACACCATATTTCTTCTCCTAGAACACTTGATAGTGTATAGAATTGTTGATTGCGTTTTACTATCAAATTGTATTTAATTACTAAAATTGAACAAAAAGTTTCTGATTTGATTGAAATAATATTTAAAACTAACAACGGTAATAAAATTGATCCTTTATAATATGAAAAATAGGGATGAGTTCCAATTCGAAACCAACCTTGGTGTCTAATTTGATCCGAGTTACTGACTTCCGTTATTGAATTATTACCGAATTCTCTTTATTATTCTTTCCCCTAATGTCTTAGCGTTATAACTTTTAATTCCAAAGTAACCCGTAATTCCTTAGAGGATTTAAGATTACAATTAAGCCTAAAAAATTATCTTGTTAAACTATTGCCTTTGCGACTAATTTATTTGGTTTCATGACCTGCATCTATCCCTAGACTACAATATCATGAACTTCCATTTTAAAGTACGAATCGTAGAACATTTTAATATTGATCAAGCAATAAAAAGCATTAGGAACAAAGATGAGAAATATAATTCAATAAACTCATTCATATAACTAGAAATTTATTTGGTTTCATGAGCCTCATCTATCATGTGGTATTAGAGCTTTGGTTTGGATTTCTTTGGGGCTGTGGAGCTTTTGGTTTAGATTGTAGGTCAACCTGTAGGTTGAGAGTCGTTATCTGATCTTGCGTTGGGGTAATTTGTTTGAGTTGTCAGATTTTGTGTATTTAGTATGTGTTGATGTAGTCGGAAGTTAGTTTTTGAATTATTTGATGTGGTGTTAAGAGTCTTCTTGATGATGGTTTTATAGGGAAACAAAGCCACCGAGAAGGAATATCGCTCCAAGAGTCAACGTTAATAGGGATGATCGAATGGTGGAAGCTATGAATAACATGGCTGCTTCTGTTGCTGCATAGACTACTGCCAAGACTCAACGGGATCTTGAAAAGAGGGAAAGAGAGATCCGTGCTACTGAGTCAAGAGGATTAGAAGATTTTCGTTGTTACAATCCTCCCAAGTTTAAGGGTGATGAGAATTCAGAGAAAGCGGACCAGTGGATCCAAGAAGTAGAAAAGATCTTTGAGATGATTAACTGTCAGGCAAGAGTAAAGGTCAACTATGCCACTTATCTGCTATTATGGGATGGTGAGTATTGGAGGAGGAGTACAAGGTTGTTGATGGGACCATCTCACGAGGAGGTGAACTGGGAATCATTCAAAAGGAAGTTTTTAGACAAATACTTCTCGATGAGTATCAGGACTAAACTGGGTGATGATTTTCTAAAACTTTATCAGGGGAACATGACAATGGGTGAATATGCCGCTAAGTTTAATTCGTTGTCAAGGAATTTCAGGTTTTTCCATGAAGAGATTGATGAACCATTCATGTGTCATTGTTTCGAACATGAACTAAAGTATGAGATTCAAGACTTTGTCTTACTCTTGGGAATTCAACGTTTCCAAGTTCTTGTGGAAAAATATAGAGAAGTTGAGGATATGAAGAATAAGACGGCTAGCCGAGGAGGGAATTTTAATTCAGAAGGGCCAAGTTGGTTGAATCATTATAAAAACAAGGGAAAACAAGTTGCTAAATCTTATAATCGACCACAAAATAACAACGGGGGGCAGAATAGCCCGAGGAACCCGAACTTCAGAAGGAAATTGGGACAAGGGATTCGATGTTTCCGATGTGGGGAAGAGGGACATTATGCTAATGTTTGTACCTCTAAGGGACTTACTTGCTACAACTTCCAAAAGCCAGGGCACATTGCAAGGGATTTCACGGCTCCGAAGGTGGAACCAATTGTGAATGTAACTAGGGATACTCGTCCTACTGCTAGAGGACGCGTTTATTGCGTGAGTGCGGAAGCTGAAAATCCATCTAGCAATCTGATTCAACGTGACTGTGAGATTGCAGCTAACACTCTAGCTGCAGTTTTTGATTCGGGGGCAACCCATTCCTTCATTGCTATGGATTGTGTGAATCATTTGAAGTTATCTGTGTCTACTTTACCTTTTGATTTGGTTGTTTCTACACCTGCTAAGACTTTGACAACAAATTCTGCATGTTTACATTGTCCAATAACTATCCAGAATAGGGATTTCTTGGTTAATTTGATTTGTTTACCTCTATAATCACTCGAGGACATTCTTGGTATGGATTGGATGTTGTATCATTATGTGATCTTGGATTGTGCTCGCAAACTGGTTCTTTTCCCTGAACCAGGAGTTGTTAATTATCTAGCTGCTAACAAACTCAGAGTGTCACTAAGAGAAGGAACTCATGCGTTTTTGTCTTTGGCTAATGTGGAGGCAAAGATAAATGTGAGCATAGAGGATGTGATGCTTCTCAATGAATACCGAGACGAATTTCCATCAGAAATTCTAGGATTGCCACCTGTAAGAGAAGTGGAATTTTTCATTGATTTGCACCCAAGAACCGGACTTATTTCAATTGCGCCTTATCAAATGTCGCCATTGGAATTATATGAGCTCAAAGGCCAAATTGAAGATTTGTTGGAGAAGAAATTTATTAGGCCAAGTGTATCTCCATGGGGAGCTCCAGTGTTGCTAGTTAAGAAGAAGGATGAAAGCTCGCGCTTATGTGTGGATTATAGACAGCTTAATAAGGCAATTATTAGAATCGTTATCCTTTACCACACATTGATGATTTGATGGATCAGTTGAGAGGAGCCGTGATATTTTCGAAGATTGACTTGAATTCGGGTTACCATCCGATTCAGGTAAGGGAATGAGATATTCAGATAACTGATTTCAAAACCCGTTATGGACATTATGAATATCTTGTTATGCCGTTTGGAGTTACCAATATACCAACAATTTTTATGGACTACATGAACAAAATCTTTAGTTCATTCCTATATAAATTCGTTGTGGTGTTCATTGATGATATATTAATTTATTCAATGACTGAGGAATAAGATGGAGAACATTTGCGCCAAGTTCTTGAAATTTTACGAGAAGCAATTGTATACCAATCTGTTGAAGTGTGAGTTTTGGCTAGAAGAATTGAATTTCCTAGGACATGTGATAACCAAGGAAGGAATCGTTGTGGATCCGACAAAGATTGAGACAGTTCTTGCTCAGAAACAACCTCAGACTGTCATCGACATACGAAGTTTCGTAGGACTAGTAGGGTACTACAGGAGGTTTATTGAAGGTTTTGCTAGGATTGTAGCTCCATTGACATAACTTACTAGAAAAGATCAACCGTTCGCATGGATGGAGAAGTGTGAGGAAAATTTTCAGTTACTAAAGAGAAAGTTGACAACCTCACCAGTATTGGTATTACCGCAATCATGACTTGGATCTTGCTATTGTAATTTTTGCATTGAAGATCTAGAGGCACTATTTAAGTGGATGCACGTTCACAATGTTTAGTGACCATAAAAGTTTGAAATATTTGTTTGATTAGAAGGAATTGAACATGCATCAAAGACAATGTAGTGGCTAATGCGTTGAGCAGAAGAAATGTATCGGTGTCTTCAACAATGATGGCTAGACAATAAGAGTTGTGGGATGCTTTTAGAGACCTACACTTGAATGTAGAGTTTGCACCTGGAATTTTGAAATTCGGAATGATTAAAATTTCGAGTGGACTACTTGAAGACATTGTGAATTCTCAAGATGACGTCTTAATTCAAGAGAAGAGGAACCTAATAATGCAAGGGAAGACAACTGAGTTTAAGATCGGACCAGATAATATTTTGAGATGTAATGGTAGGATTTGTGTACCAGAAATTGCAAATATGAGGAAAACAATTTTAGAGGAGGCTCATAAGAGTAAATTGAGTATTCATTCGGGAGAAACAAAGATGTATCAAGATTTGAGACAGAATTATTGGTGGCCAGGAATGAAGAGACATATAGCGAAGTATGTATCAACTTGTTTAACTTGTTAGAAGGCGAAAGTGGAACATCAACGACCTGCTGGAAGGTTGCAACCTTTAGATATACATAAATGGAAGTGGGACAGCATTTCCATGGATTTTATAACTGGATTGCCGAAAACAAGGAGAAAGAATGATTCTATTCGGGTGATAGTGGATGGATTAACTAAATCCACACACTTTTTACCGGTAAATACCATTTATAAGGTACATAATCTAATTGAGATCTACATTGCTAAGATTGTGAGATTACACGGAGTATCGTATCAAACCGTGACCCAAAGTTCACATCACACTTTTGGGGAGCATTGCATGAAGCGTTGGGAATGAAACTAAGATTGAGTTTAGCTTACCATCCACAAATGGACGGACAAACTGAGTGGACAAATCAGTCCTTTGAAGATCTATTGAGGGCATGTGTATTGGATGATAGAGGGAGTTGGGATGATGTACTTCCGTTGGTTGAGATTACCTACAACAATAGTTTCCACGCAAGTATTGAAATGGCACTATATGAGGCTTTATATGGGCGCAAGTGTCCAAAGCCTTTGTGTTGGTATAAGGACGGTGAAAGTATGATTGTAGGACCGAAGATGGTACAACAGACTACATATACGGTCAAGAAGATAAAAGAGAAAATGAAGATTTCACAAGATTGCAGAAGAGTTATGCAGGCAAGCGTCGCATACTTATAGAATTCGAACAGGGTGACCATGTGTTTCTAAGAGTCATGCCTACGACTAGAGTTGGTAGGGCCTTAAAATCGAATAAATTGACTCTGAAATTCATTGGACCATATTAGATTTTTGCACGAATTGAACCTGTTGCTTATCGGATTACATTGCCTCCGATTCTGTCCAATATTCACGATGTTTTTAATGTGTCGCAATTCAAAAAATACCTGGCAGATCCGTCTCATTTGATCGAACCAGACACAATTCAACTGAAGGAGAATTTTCCATTTGAAGTATTACTTGTAAGAATTGATGTCATGAAGATTAAGCAATTAAGGAACAAGGATGTTTTGTTGGTCAAAGTAATTTGGAACCCAACTACTGGAGATGTGACTTTGGAATTGGAGAGTAAGATGAGGGAACAACACCCTGAGTTGTTAATTGACGCGTAGTTTCGAGGACAAAACTAATTTTAGGGGGTTGTAATGTAAGACCCTTAGTTTTAAATTCTAATATATGTATTTTGATATATTTTTGCGTTTAATTGATGTGACATTAAACTCAATTTTACCTTATTTTGAGAATTAAGTACCAAAAATATATTTTATAAGAGTTTGTAATATGTTTAATTTATGCATATATTTATTTATAAATTTTGAGACCCGATTAAAAGTATTTGTCGAAGAAGTTATTACCGGACAAATTTTGCTAAAAATATCTCTAGTTACTGAAAATTTTATCTGTCAATTGAGTTGCAACGAGAGTAGATCTTTTTATCAAAATAGTTTGAGATGTGAGTGAAGTGATGTGTGTAAGAGTGGTTAGATATTTGTTTGGGTTTGGTTTTAAGTATAATATATATATATATATATATATATATATATATATATATATATATATATATATTTGTATATGTATATGTATATATATATATTGGTTATGAAGAAGAATGAAAAGGCTAGAAAGAAAACAGCAAACAGAGGAAGGAAAAAAAAAAGAGAAAACGTTTCCTTCATTGCCTGCCTCGCGAACTCTCTCATTTTTTCTCTTTTTCTTTTGTTTCAAGAAAAGAAAACCAAGGCTTAGTGGGTGAGAAAGAACAAATTTCCAAGCTTTCTTCTTCTTCTTCTCTGATTCGAAAATGAAGAAAAACAGTGTTATGGATTTTCAAAACCGTCAATCACAAACCTCCATTTTTCTTCGACGTTTGAGCTTCGTTTCGAGAAGTGATAGAAGGGAAAGTTGCTCATCTCCCTGCTACGATGCTAGTGAGCCAACTTTGTAAGCGACGTCGTGACCATATAGGAGGCTATGTGTGTATTTGTGGAAAAGAAATTTGATGTATTTGATGTGTGAAATTGTAGAAAATGAATTTAATGCGATTATGAGAATTGGTGGAAAATGAATTTAAGTCATCTATGTCTATTTGAGGAAATGTAATTTGAGATGTTTGAGGTGTGTTTTATGAAGATTAATTTGGCATGAGCTATGTTTGAATTTTGTGGAAATTTATGGATGATTGACGATTGAGCTTGGTGTGGTTTTTTTGGAATTTGAATTGATCTAATTTAATGTTAATTGTGGATTAAATTTGATGTGTGGTGGTGGAAAATATATGTCTGAGTATGCTTTGCGTTGCATTTACTTAATGATTGTTGTGGAAAGAGTCAGAGTATGCTCATGCATTTTATAGTACATGGCGACCGCGATGGTGCCATGGTGATAGTGGTGACCATGATGGCCCTTGAGATGATGCCATGTGATTTGTTTGTTCATCTTATCCTTACGGGGATTATCGGGTCGTGCTGATCTGTGAGAGATTGCACTCTAGAACGTGCTAATCTATGAGCGATTGCACTCTAGAAAATAGTGTAAGGCCTGTGATAGGCGACACTTTAGTAAATCGTGGGGGCCTGTGATGGGTGGCACCTTGATAGTTAGTATAAGGCCTGTGATAGGTGATACAATTATGATTTACGCCCCATAGAGGAAGGTTTTGATTGGAATTCCAAAATTCATGCATTTTGGGCATATACGCATTGCATTAGGGTGCTTGCCACGCGAGTCATGTTTGATATATTGTGATGATTGTATTTGTATGCTCAGTTGTGGTTGTGATTGTGCCCTAATTGGTAAGTGTGATTGTTTTGGTTTGTGTGTAAGAGTTGATTGATTGTGAAACCATTTAAAAGCTGATTTCTGCATTTTTCTGTTGTTGTATTCGAATACAAGAAGGTTGTATTCGAATACAAATGTCCTGATTTTGCTACTGACTTATGAAATATCACTGTATTCGAATACAAGAATGCTGCATTCGAATACAGGTGTGCTGATTTTGCTACTGACTTCTGAAACAACACTGTATTCGAATACAAGGATGTTGTATTCGAATACAACAGTGCAGTTTTGTTAAAAACTTCATTTTTCAACGTTGATTATGCATGTTTGGCATATGAAAACCCTTTCGAAGAGTATGCTAAGTTGAAAGGTTATTTTGTGAATAAAAAAACTTAAATGCTATGTGATATTTGTTAATTTTGATTGGTGACCTTTACAGTTATTGTGGAAATCTGGGCTTTGCCCTCATATGGGAATCAGGATCATCAGACCGTTTAGTACCCCGGAGATCTCCAGTGCTTTATAGTTTTTTTTTGTAGCATGATCAGATTAGGTGGTTGTATAGGGTCTATTTGTCTTTCTTTTGTGGATGGATTTATTTCAATTTGGAAGATTGTACCTATACCTCATATTGTACAGGTGTCTGCTGAGAATACCCCAAGGGTATGAACTATGTCTGATAGGCTTTATAGCCCCGGTGTATTTTGTTGTTTAAATACTTTGGGTTTGTATTTCAAAAACTATTTCCGCTGCTTGTAAATATTTGTTGGCTTTTGTCGTTATGTTACGACTTAAATATATTATCCAAAAGTATTTCTTTCTTTCTTCATTTCCGAAATTCGATTTTTGTTTTGAAAAAAAAACAAAGGACTGTTGCATATCCCTAGACTACAATATCATGAACTTCTCATATCAAGCATTTGTAAAGTCTACTTCCGTTTTAAAATATGAATCATAGAATATTTTAATGTTGATCAAGCAATAAAAAACATTAAGCACAAAGATGAGAAAAATAATTCAATAAACTCATTTATATAACTAGAAATCAAATCAGAAAAATAAGAGTTTTATCTTGTTACACTCATCCCTAACAAATGGAGATTAGTTACTCATGACAGAGATAGAAAGTAGAGAGATTATAGAAGAATTACACGAAAGATTCATGAATGATTCTTGATAAAATTGCTCCAATGTTGTTAGAAACGGTCATCTTTGAGTTTCTCTGTTAGGGCACAAGTCTTCAAACTTCCCAATAGTCAAAAAGATCCCATAAAAGTGATAATAACACATTTTAATATGTTCTAATGCGCATCGCGTACCTCAAGCGCATTCTGGCAGATTCATCGGTGTTGAAATATGCCCCAAGCATAGTTGTTGCACTTCAGGCACACAACTTCTTTTGTTTGAAGTTTTCTGCATTTTTCGCCTCTTTGGAGTATGAATTAGTATCCAGTGTCTACATGAAAGTTGTAGCTTTGGATCTTCAATTTATGGTTCACTTGGTTTGACTCCAACTGGACATCTACAACTCCAGATATGGCTGAAACACTCGACATAGGTCATGTTGTTTTCTCAACAAAATTTAGCATTGCACTAAAATTACAAAACAAATCCCTAATTAATCAAGGGAATACGAAGAAAAACATTTTATTAACTCAAAAAACTAGAATTAGCAAGATATAGCAATTAAATTTTCAAATTATCTAATAATCACATATAGATAAGAATAAAAACAATAAAAAATATGCATATGATGAAGAGTCATCACAACCCCAAACTTAATCTATTGCTCTTCCCCAAGCAACAAATAATTTCAGATTTGGTGTAGTTAAAAGTAGATTTATACTCAATTTCTCAAATCAAATCAAACACGCTTTTCAAAGTTCCAGCTACTTCAAAACATTCATCATGCTCCATGGTTGCTTACATAAAAAAAAAATCATTTGTACACTTAGCATTTATTCATCGTGTTCAACTCTCTCTTCACACAATCTCACCAAAATTTCTCTCAAGTGTTTAGCAAGGGTTATGAATTTATCACTCAAATCCTAGAACAGTATCACGCTACCATAGGCTTGAAAAATTCTAGTTAGCATTCACAATTTCAATAAACACATATACTTTTGGAGAACTTCAAGTTGTAACAGGGCTTAGGTAATGGTATGATATTTTGGGATAGTGGGCTTTACTACTTGCAGTTAGGTACACATTTTCAAATTATTCTACCACTTTTTTTTCTTCACATTTTGGTTGTGGAGATTCTCAAACATTGACAACAGAACTAAGAAGATGTTATTTATCAAAGTACACAAACTAATTTTTTTTATTTGTTTATTTTTGAGAACTACCACCCCAAACTTAAAAGGTTGTTATCCCATGAGCAACCTCAAACTTAGAACTTTAGAACTTTACCATGATGAGATAAACCTCCAACTAAGGTGATATAATTAAAGTCAGGTCTTTGACTTGTAATATGGCTAGTAACCGAAAGAAAAAGTCAAGGTTCAGAGGGGCTAGCAAAGGATAAAGTTTGCACATGGCAGTTCCAAAGGCTTAAACGACCAAACCAAATTGCCTTAGTGCATGCATATATTACAAGTGATGCAAGTCTGAATTAGTGCAAGTTCTAAAGGGATAACACATATCTGGATAATCACACAACAAGGAATTAACGTGTTTAGGCTCAAAAGCTCACACCTATGATAATAAGAGAGAGTATGAACTATCTAAATGATGCCAAACATGCCACTACAAAATTTATTTAGTTTTTTTTTAATTTATTTTAAAAAAATTGGCAAGTGAGACTTCCACGACCAAAGAGTAATCAACAATGTAAGTATTAATGAAGCTTGTCAAATTGAGCAATAATATGATCTAAGAAATAGAATTTAGATTTCAAAATTCCAAACAAAAAAGTTAAAAGCAAATGCAAATTATTACAACGTCTTCATCATAGTACACATTTAGTGAAAGAAAAAAAAAAACAACATAAAATTCGATACTAAAATAATGGGAAAAAAACAAAGAAAAAGGAAAGAAAACTTCTCTCAATTGAGTAATTCAAGGGGCATTGCTTAGGTCCTCCGCTCTTGGTGAGGTGAGAATAAATCAGAATAAAACATGCCTTCTGGTATCTGATGAGATGAAGCAAAGGCTCGATAGAGATTTGTCATCCCATTTCTATTATGGCATGTCTACTTGTTGACCGATCATCAATTGTTCCATCATAGTTTTCATCCTGCCAAATCTTTCCTCCGTGGAGAGCTGTGATGGATGTTGAGGATGGTCATGTGGCCCCTATGGATCAATATTTTCTTTCATCGGCATCGCTACTTAGGGAGCAATAGGATATTATGCCGGAATCATATAGTGTTTTTCTAGCCACTTAGCAATGATTGGGATAACAGGTTTCTTCATTTCTTAACCCTATTTAGGTGACACTCTCACTTGCTCATAGAGTTTCCTTATTAGGGAAGCATGATTGAAGTAGCCTGCCAGAGGATCAAGAATTATTCTTCCCCAAAGATCATGAGCTAGTAACATGCCTACATTAAATATGTCACCCTTTATGATAGTAGCTAGAAGACATGCTCTCTGAACTGTTATATCTGACACATTTGAAAATGATAGTAGCGTATGATGATCAAAGGTACTCCATGCTTTGGCAATTGGAATGAGATCCAATGAGCGCAGTTTCCTAGGTGTGTCATTTCTATTTCGTACCCAACTATGTCTGGTGTGCATAAAATGTGTAAGATCTCCAGAGTGTCTATTTTTATAATGTTGTCCTTCATTCCTTGAAAGCGGCAGTCCTTATAGTTCGGTAGTGTAAGACCCATAATTTTAAAGTGTACTTTATGTATTTTAGTGTATTTTTGGTATTGAACTCGGAGGCTTTTTAGCCAAAGTTATTAATATTTTGGAGTTTATATGACCAAAAAGATATTTTGATGCCCGATTAGAATTACTCATCGATAAATAAATTAAATTAATTGCGGTGAATCCTTTACGAAGAATTTAATGCGTTATGGGTAAACTGGTAAATTTAATAAATATCTAGATTTGGAGATATTTGTTAAAATTAATTAATATATATATATATATAAAGAAAAGGAAAGGAAGGAATTGGAAAGGAAAGAAAAAGGAAGAAAGGAAAAGCAAAGGAAAGAAAACAGAAAACTTCATCTTCTTCCTCTGCATCGCATGACCCTTATTCTCCCTTCCTCCATTGTTGCTCGTTTTTGCTTTCTTTCTTTCCTTTAAGTTCGAAAATTGATAGTGGGTGATAGGACAAAGATTTCTCAACCCCACTCTTCCTCTTTGATCCGAAAACAAAGAAAAACGGTTTAGTAAATCGTGCTGACCCGTGATAGGTGGCACCTCGGTAATTGGTACTCTGGCCTGCGATAGGCGGTACAATTATGATTTATGGCCCTTCGAGGAGGGTTTTGGTTTGGAATTTCGAGTCCATGCATTTTGGCATATACGCATTGCATTAGGGTGCTTGGCACACGAGTCGTGGTTGATTCAAATTATGATTGTGTTGATTTTGCTAAGTGTTATGTATTGATTATTGTGTGTAAGTGTGATGGATTGCAAAACTAATTTGAAACCCAATTTGTTGTGGTGATCGTGTAGGAATTGCTAAGTGTTAAGATGTGGAATTGTGTATGAATGATTTTGAGTTAGTTTATGTATTTTTGGAAGAATATGCAGGGAAATCGATTTCCCAATCGATTGGATGAGTTACAGGGACTTCTTTAATTTGACATAATCGATTTGCCAATCGATTTTATAATATGTGTTTCAAAATCTTTTAAGAAATCGATTGGCATTAAGTCAGGGGCTCAGTTATCCTGTCAATTGATTGCCCAATCGATTGAATTAAGCCTATAATTCAAATTTCACTAAAAACCTTCAAGAAATCGATTTGGAAATCGATTGGCTTAGTAGAAATTCTTATTTTGAGTTAGATAATAGATTGCTCATTGATTTATCAATGTCTTGGTTTGTTATGTATTACTTGAGGGATTGAGAACTTTATTTTGATTTCATTTTTAATTGGCAAGCATTATATGAACTTTTCGCATATGGGAAAATCCTTTTAAGGTGCATGCTAAGTTTAAAGGTTATTTTGTGCATTTAAAAACTTAAATGTTATGTGTTAATTGTTAATTTCGGTTGGTGACCCTTTACAACTATTGTGGAAATCTGGGCTTTGCCCTCAGATGAGAGCCAGGACGATCCTACCGGTTCGTACCCTACGGATGTGAATGTAGATGGGAATGCTTGACTGGAGCTATGTTAGGAGGATCTCACAGGGCGCGTGGAGATCACTCAGGGTGTATAGCTATAGTTTTTTTTTTGAAGAATGATCAGATTAGGATGACATAGAGGGAATAGATATTTTTTTGGATTACGTTATTTTGAACTGGAAAACTGTACCTTTACTAATATTGTCAGTATGACATCTTAGTTGAATGGGTTCCATGTGTTTTCTGTTGTTGTGTAAATACCTTGGATTCATATATTGTGAGAAACTTTTCCGCTGCTTGTAAATTATAATGACTCAATTATTTATCCAAAGGCTTTTCCTTATGTATTTCTTTGTTTGTTTCTTTGTTTAAAAAAAAAAATACACCCTCGCTTTGAAAAACGGGGTGTTACATTGTGGTATCAGAGCTTTGGTTTGGTTTTCTTTGGGGGCTGTGGAACCTTTAGTTCTAGATTATAGGTCAACTTGTAGGTTAGGAGTTGTTATCTGATCATGCATCGGGTTAGGTGGTTTGAGTTGTAAGGTCCGTAATAATTACAATGTGTCGATGTGGTCGGAAGATATTTTTGGGAATTATTTGAAGTAGTGTTAAGACTCTACTTGATGATGGTTTTATAGGAAAACCATGCCGCCAAGAAGGAATGACGTTCCGAGAGCCAATGTTAATAGGGACGATCGAATGGCGGAGGCTATGAATAACATGGTGGCTTCTGTTGCTGCACAGACTGCTGTCAAGACTCAACGTGATCTCGAAAAGAGGGGAAGAGAGATCCGTGCTGCGGAGTCAAGAGGGTTAGAAGACTTCCGTCGTTACAATCCTCCCAAGTTTAAGGGGGATGAGAACTCAGAGAAAGCGGATCAGTGGATCCAAGAAGTGGAGATGATCTTCAAAATGATTAACTGTCAGGCGGTAGTGAAGGTCAATTATGCCACTTATATGCTATTGGGGGATGCTGAGTATTGGTGGAGGAGTGCATGATTGTGTATGAGATCGGCTCACGAGGAGGTAAACTGGGAATCATTCAAAAGGAAGTTTCTAGACAAATACTTCCCGATGAGTACCAGGACAAAACTGGGTGATGATTTCCTGAATATGCATCAGGGGAACATGACCGTGGGCGAATATGCCGCTAAGTTTGAAACGCTATAGAGGCATTTCCGGTTCTTCCGTGAAGATATTGATGAACCATTCATGTGTCATCGTTTCCAAGACAGACTAAAGTATGAGATCCAAGACACTGTCTTGCCCTTGGGAATTCGATGTTTCCAGGCCCTCGTGGAAAAATGCAGGGAAGTTGAGGATATGAAGAATAAGAGGGCTAACCGAGGAGGGAATTTTGGTGCAGGAGGGCCTAGTCGGGTGAATTATCAGAATAATAAGGGGAAACAAGTTGCTAAACCCTATAATCGACCACAAAATAACAATGGTGGGCAGAATCGCCCCAGGAACCAGAATTTTGGAGGACAATTGGGACAAGTGCTTCGATGTTTCCGATGTGGGGAAGAGGGACATTATGCTAGTGCTTGTACCTCTAATGTTCTCACCTGTTAGAATTGTCGAAAGCCAGGGCATATGACAAGGGATTGCACGGCTCCAAAGGTGGAACCAGTTGTGAATGTAGCTAGGGCTACCCGTCCTACTGCTAGAGGACGCATTTATTGTGTGAGTGCTGAAGAGGGGAATCCATCTGGTAATCTGATTCAACGTGACTGTGAGATTGCAGGTAACACTTTAACTGCACTTTTTGATTCGGGGGCAACCCATTCCTTCTTTGCTATGGATTGTGTGAATCGTTTGAAGTTATCTGTGTCTGCTTTACCTTTTGATTTGGTTGTCTCCACACATGCTAAGACTTTGACAGTAAATTCTGCATGTTTACATTGTCAAATAACTATTCAGAATAGGGATTTCTTGGTTAATTTGATTTGTTTACCTCTACAATCACTCGAGGTCATTCTCGGTATGGATTGGATGTCTTACCATTATGTGATCTTGGATTGTGCTCGTAAATTGGTTCTTTTCCCCGAACCAGGAGTTGTTAAGTAATTAGTCGCTAACAAACTCCGAGTGTCGCTAAGTGAAGGGACTCATGAGATTTTGTCTCTGGCTAATGTGGAGGCAAAGATAAATGTGAACATAGAAGATGTGATGCTTGTCAATGAGTACCGGGATGTATTTCCAACGGAAATTCCATGATTACCCCCAGTAAGAGAAGTGGAATTTTTCATTGATTTGCACCCAGGAACGGGACCAATTTCAATTGCGCCGTATCGAATGTCGCCATTGGAATTGAATGAGCTCAAAAGCCAAATTGAAGATTTGTTGGAGAAGAAATTTATTAGACCAAGTGTATCGCCATGGGGAGCTCCAGTTTTACTAGTTAAGAAGAAGGACGGAAGCTCACGCTTATGTGTGGATTATAGACAGCTTAATAAGGCAACTATTAAGAATCGTTATCCGTTGCCACGCATTGATGATTTAATGGACCAACTGAGAGGGGCCGCGATATTTTCGAAGATTGACTTGAAGTCGGGTTACCATCAGATTCGAGTAAGGGAAGGAGATGTTCAGAAAACTGCTTTCAAAACCCGTTACGGACATTATGAATATCTTGTTATGCCATTCGGAGTTACCAATGCACCAGCTATTTTCATGGACTACATGAACATAATCTTTAGTCCATTCCTTGATAAATTTGTTGTGGTGTTCATCGATGATATATTGATTTATTCAAAAAATGAAGAAGAACATGGAAAACACTTACGTCAAGTTCTCGAGATTTTACGCGAGAAGCAATTGTATGCCAATTTGTCAAAGTGTGAATTTTGGCTAGAAAAAGTTAATTTCTTGGGACATGTGATAACCAAGGAAGGAATCGCTGTAGATCCGGCTAAGATTGAGGCGGTTCTTGCTTGGAAACAGCCTCAGACTGTCACTGACATACGAAGATTTGTAGGACTGGCAGGGTACTACCGGAGGTTTATTGAAGGTTTTGCTAAGATTGTGACTCCATTGACACAACTTACCAGAAAGGATCAACCGTTCGCGTGGACGGAGAAGTGTGAGGAAAATTTTCAGTTACTAAAGACAAAATTGACGACCTCACCAGTGTTGGTGTTACCGCAATCAGATGAACCCTATGAAGTTTATTGTGATGCGTCTCACCAAGGGTTGGGATGTGTTCTGATGCAACACAAGAAAGCTGTAGCTTATGCCTCAAGGCAATTGAAGATTCATGAGAGAAACTGTCCTACTCATGATTTGGAGCTTGCTGCTGTTGTTTTTGAATTGAAGATCTGGAGGCACTATTCATATGGGTGCACATTCACCGTGTTTAGTGACCATAAAAGTTTGAAATATTTGTTTGATTAGAAGGAATTGAATATGCGCCAGAGACGATGGATGGAGACTCTCAAGGATTTTGATTTCACACTGCAGTACCACCCAGGGAAGGCCAATGTAGTGGTTGATGCGTTGAGCAGAAGAAGTGTATCGGTGTCTTCTACAATTATGGCCAGACAACAAGAGTTGTGGGAGGCTTTTAGGGACCTACACTTGAATGTGGAGTTTGCACCGGGAATTTTGAAATTCGGAATGATTAAGATTTCGAGTAGGCTACTGGAAGACATTGCAAATTCTCAAGATGATGTCTTGATTCAAGAGAAGAGGAACCTAATAGTGCAAGGGAAGACAACAGAGTTCAAAATTGGAGCAGATAATATTTTGCGATGTAATGGTAGGATTTGTGTACCAGAAATTGCGGATATGAGGAAAGCGATTTTAGAAGAGGCTCATAAGAGTAAGTTGAGTATTCATCCTGGAGCAACCAAGATGTATTGGTGGCCAGGAATGAAGAAACATGTAGCGGAGTATGTGTCCACTTGTCTAACTTGTCAGAAAGCGAAGGTGGAACATCAACGACCTGCTGGGATGTTGCAACCTTTAGATATACCCGAGTGGAAGTGGGATAGCATTTCCATGGATTTCATAATTGGATTGCCAAAAACAAGGAGGAAGAATGATTCTATATGGGTGATAGTGGATCGATTGACTAAATCCGCACACTTTTTGCCAGTAAAGACCACTTATAAGGTAGATCAGCTAACAGAGATCTACATTACTGGAATTGTTAGGTTACACATGGTACCATGAAGTATTGTATCAGACCGTGATCCAAAGTTCACGTCACATTTTTGGGGAGCATTACACGAAGCGTTGGGAACGAAACTACGATTGAGTTCAGCTTACCATCCACAAACGGACGGACAGACTGAAAGGACGAATCAGTCCCTTGAAGATCTGTTGAGAGCATGTGTGTTAGATGATAGAGGAAGTTGGGATGATGTACTTCCGTTGATTGAGTTCACCTACAACAATAGTGTCCACGCAAGTATTGGAATGGCACCATATGAGGCTTTATATGGGCACAACTGTCAAACGCCCTTGTGTTGGTATAAGGACGGTGAAAATATGATCGTCGGACCAGAGATGGTGCAACAGAGTACAACTAAGGTAAGGAAGATCAAGGAGAAAATGAAGACTTCACAGGATCGTCAGAAGAGTTACGCGGACAAGCGTCGCAGACTTTTAGAATTCGAACAGGGGGACCATGTATTTCTAAGAGTCACACCTACTACTGGAGTTGGTAGAGCATTGAAATCGAAGAAGTTGACTCCGAAATTCATTGGACCATACCAGATTTCTGCACGAATTGGGCTTGTTGCTTACCGGATTGCATTGCCTCCGATATTGTCCAATATTCATGACGTGTTTCATGTGTCACAGTTGAGGAAATATCTTGCAGATCCATCTCATGTGATCTAACCAGACACAATCCAGCTAAAGGACAACCTGTCGTTCGTAGTACCACCTGTGAGGATTGATGACAGGAAGGTTAAGCGATTGAGGACCAACGATGTTTCGTTGGTCAAGGTGATTTGGAACCCAATTACTGGAGATGCGACTTGGGAACTGGAGAGCAAGATGAGAGAACAACACCCAGAGTTATTTATCGACGCATAGTTTCGAGGACAAAACTAATTTTAGGGGGGTAGTAATGTAAGACCCATAATTTTAAAGTGTACTTTATGTATTTTAGTGTATTTTTGGTATTGAACTCGGAGGCTTTTTAGCCAAAGTTATTAATATTTTGGAGTTTATATGACCAAAAACATATTTTGATGCCCGATTAGAATTACTCGTCGATATATAAATTAAATTAACTGCGGTGAATCCTTTACGAAGAATTTAATGCGTTATGGGTAAACTGGTAAATTTAATAAATATCTAGGTTTGGAGATATTTGTTAAAAGTAATTAATATATATATATATATATAAAGAAAAGGAAAGGAAGGAATTGGAAAGAAAAGAAAAAGAAAGGAAAGAAAAAGGAAGAAAGGAAAAGCAAAGGAAAGAAAACAGAAAACTTCATCTTCTTCCTCTGCATCGCGTGACCCTTATTCTCCCTTCCTCCATTGTTGCTCGTTTTTGCTTTCTTTCTTTCCTTTAAGTCGAAAATTGATAGTGGGTGATAGGACAAAGATTTCTCAACCCCACTCTTCCTCTTTGATCCGAAAACAAAGAAAAACGGTTTAGGGATTTCAAAACCGTCAAAACACAAACCTCGCCGTTTCTTCTAGATCCAAGCTTCGTTTTGCAAATGGATAGAAGGGATAGTTGCTCACCAATATACTACGGTGCAAGTGAGCTAACTTTGGAAACGACGTCGCGAGCAAAGTTTTTACCGGAATTGATCGCGGTACCGTAATCGAACGAAAAAGCTTAAGTGAAGGTAAGGGCTCCTTCCAAACTTTTAGGGTTATCTGTGGTTGTGTGGAAAAGGATTTTGTTAGGGTTAAAGTGTTGTTTTGGGGGAAAATGAATCTAAGGTTTTATAGGTAAAATCTTAGAGTTAGGTTTTGGTTATATTGATGAATGTTTCATGGAAAATGAATTTACCTCATGTATGTACGATTTTGAACAAATGAAATTTATTGTGTTGATTTGTGTCGTCGTATTCGATGTGTTCATAATTGGTAATTATAGAATTTGAGATGTGTTTTGTGTGGTTTGTGTGGAACAATGATTTGATGTGTTTTGGTGTGAATTATGGATTGAATGTGAAAGTATGTTTGAGTTTGTTTTGTGTGGAATTTGAAAACCATTAAGTTAAACGAGTATTAAGAATGGGGAATCTCTTAATGACTTGTTTACTTAATGTTGTTTTGAAAATCGTTTAAGTTAAAAGAATATTAAGAATGGGGAATCTCTTAATATGTCTGTTTGCTTAATGTTTGGCGTGAATATCGTTTAAGTTAAATGAGTATTAAAAATGGGGAATCTTTTAATATCTGCATTTACTTAACGATTGTTATGGATGGAGTCAGTGTATGCTCATGCATTTCATTTGGTAAATTGTGCTGACCCGTGATAGGTGGCACCTCGGTAAACTGTACTGACCCGTGATAGGTGGTACGTTTACGATTTACTTTTTGGTAAGTTGTGTTGACCCGTGATAGGTGGCACCTCGATAAGTAGTACTTTGGCCTGTGATAGGCGGTACACTTACGACTTACGTTTTTTCTTTTAGTAAATCGTGCTGACCCGTGATAGGTGGCACCTCGGTAAACAATACTGACCCGTGATAGGTGGTACGTTTACGATTTACGTTTTTTAGTAAATCGTGCTGACCCGTGATAGGTGGCACCTCGATAATTGGTACTCTGGCCTGCGATAGGCGGTACAATTATGATTTATGTCCCTTCGAGGAGGGTTTTGGTTTGGAATTTCGAGTCCATGCATTTTGGCATATACGCATTGCATTAGGGTGCTTGGCACACGAGTCGTGGTTGATTCAAATTATGATTGTGTTGATTTTGCTAAGTGTTATGTATTGATTATTGTGTGTAAGTGTAATGGATTGCAAAACTAATTCGAAACCCAATTTGTCGTGGTTATCGTGTAGGAATTGCTAAGTGTTAAGATGTGGAATTGTGTATGAATGATTTTGAGTTAGTTTATGTATTTTTGGAAGAATATGCAGGGAAATCGATTTCCCAATCGATTGGATGAGTTACAGGTACTTCTTTAATTTGACATAATCGATTTCCCAATCGATTTTATAATATGTGTTTCAAAATCTTTTATGAAATCGATTTGGAAATCGATTGGCATTAAGTCAGGGGCTCAGCAAAACTGACGAAATCGATTTGGAAATCGATTGGCATTAAGTCAGGGGCTCAGTTATCCTGTCAATTGATTGCCCAATCGATTGAATTAATCCCAAAATTCAAATTTCATTAAAAACCTTGAGGAAATCGATTGGCTTAGTAGAAATTCTTATTTTGAGTTAGATAACAGATTGCTCATTGATTTATCAATGTCTTGGTTAGTTATGTATTACTTGAGGGATTGAGAACTTTATTTTGATTTCATTTTTAATTGGCAAGCATTATATGAACTTTTCGCATATGGGAAAATCCTTTTAAGGTGCATGCTAAGTTGAAAGGTTATTTTGTGCATTTAAAAACTTAAATGTTATGTGTTAATTGTTAATTTCGGTTGGTGACCCTTTACAACAATTGTAGAAATCTGGGCTTTACCCTCAGATGAGAGCCAGGACGATCCTACCGGTTCGTACCCTACGGATGTGAATGTAGATGGGAATGCTTGACTGGAGCTATGTTAGGAGGATCTCACGGGGCGCATGGAGATCACTCAGGGTATATAGCTATAGTTTTTTTTTTTTTAAGAATGATCAGATTAGGATGACATAGAGGGAACAAATGTTTTTTTTGGATTACGTTATTTTGAAATGGAAAACTGTACCTTTACTAATATTGTCAGTATGACATCTTAGTTGAATGGGTTCCATGTGTCTTCTGTTGTTGTGTAAATACTTTGGATTCATATATTGTGAGAAACTTTTCTGCTGCTTGTAAATTATAATGACTCAATTATATATCCAAAGGCTTTTCCTTATTTATTTCTTTGTTTGTTTCTTTGTTTTTTTTTTTTTAAAAAAATACACCCTCGCTTTGAAAAACGGGGTGTTACAGGTAGGCCAAAGATTTCATTTATGACTTGAGGCGTGAAGGGTACCTTTTTCCTCCTCACTTAACTCACAAATTGATCATGTGGAACTAGTTTTTCAGACTTCAGATCAGAGGCATTGGAGAAGAATTCCATTGTTAGTAGTTTACTTGATTTGGTGACAAATATAGTCAGCATCTCCCATCCTTTGGCCACAATCATCGCCTGGATGTCAATAAATTCATTTTCTTCCTACTCAAAGTTTTTCTCACTCGCAAGCTTCTTGAATGTGGGGAGTTTATCATGAAACTCTTGGGTTGCCATGGTCTTGAATAAGAACGCATAGTTCATTTTATGACCATAGTTCATTTTGCTTTATGTTGGGTTGCCATTAGGTCCTGCAAAACAATTAAGCACATCTAGGATTCAAAGTATTCAAGGTTAGAGAAAATTAGTTTGAGCATGCATCCCCTTGACAAAACAACCACAATAGTTGCCCCAAATTTATCTAAAAAAATTCATTAGTGTTTATGTTATTTTCTCAAACAATTGGAGTGCATTACATATTTTGTGGTAATTAAGATTCAAAAATGGTTGTGTGATTTTCTCAAATAGTTGGAGTGCATTACATATTTTTTTATAATTAAGATTCAAAGGTGATTGTGTCATTTTCTCAAACATAATTGGAGTGCATTGCAGATTTTGGATTCAAAACAAAACACGAAATAGGTGAACAATACACAATCATAAGTGAGCAATCTCTACCACTAACACAAATTCGAATTCAGACAACCCACATGCATCAATGAACAATCTCTACCACTAACACAAATTTGAACTCAGACAATCCATATGCATCAATGAATAATCTTTACTACTAACACAAATTCGAATTCAGACAACCCCCATTCATCAAGAAAGACAAGAAGGAGGTGAAAGTAACACTTTTAGAAAACTCACTTAATAGAGGAAGAAAGCTTGATAGGGGAGGAAGACTTACCTTTGTTGAGCTGAAAGCTAGACATGGAGAAGTAATAGAGATATATGTACCAGTTGACTGTTGTGGAAAAGAAGGGTTTGAGGAAAAAATTGAGGGGCAAGGGTTTTATAACCCAACTAGACGTGTAGCGTGCTTCAGGCGCAATAGGGTAGTGAGTGTGTAGAGGAAATGTGCTTCAAGCGTGTGCCCTTTCGTTTAGGTGCATTTAAGTATAGGAGAATGCGCTTGAGGGGCGCTTGAGGTGCGGATTGGCAGAAGATTCAATGCTGATATGCGTTTCAGGCGCGTAATGGTAGAAGCTTCAGCGCCTAATTGTGAAAATGCGCCTCAGGTGCGCTTGAAGCCCACAACATCTTGTATCTGAGGTTTAGTGATTTTTTCTCCTCTTTTGAGTCCGAATTTGGTTTTGGAGTCTTCAAAAAAGTTGTAGCTATGTATATTAGCTTTCATTTTCATTAGGTTTGACTCAAATTGGACATCAACAGCTCCTTATATGGCTGAAATACTCTACATTGGTCATGTTGATTTCTCAACAAAATTCAGCACTGCACTAAAACAAAGTAACAACGCAATACTACCAAAAATCTCTACTTAATCAAGGAAATAAGAACATAATAATTTCATTAAATCAAAGAACTAAAAATTAAAAAAATATATCAAATAACTCCTTAAATTAACAAATGAATAAAAGATAAATAAGACTAAAAACAATGAAAAATATGCATATGATGAAGAGTCATCAACAACCCATCCAGTCCTCTTTTGTATAGAAAGTGTTCATCCCATACATAGAATTTGGCATCATGGATAAACTTCTTTCGTTGTTGGTAGGTGAAATCAGATAGAATTACCTCTCCTACCTTAAAATTAGCAAAGTCAACGAGCCAAGGTGCCTTGGCAATTGCAAAGATTTGCTCATTAGCGTATTGGTCTCAAATCGGTCTAGTGTCATCATCATCCTCCACTTTCTCCAATTGAGATAGGTGGTCAACTATAGTGCTCTATGATCCCTTCTTGTCTCGGATCTCAATGTCGAACTCTTGTAGTAATAGAATCCATTTGAGTAGCCATGGCTTAGATTCCTGCTTAGCAAACAAATACCTCAAGGCAGCATGATTAGTATTTCTTTTTATGTTGAAATTTATACTTTCGATCCTAATAAATAAGATCGAATAAATAAGATCAAAATTTATCAAAAGCATAAACTACAACTGATATTTCTTTTTCAGTTGTGGCATAATTATGTTGTGCCTGATTAGATGCAATAACTTATCTTTTCTTTGTCCCAAGACTGCCCCGATAGCACTATCACTTGCGTCACACATGATTTCAAAGGTAGTGACCAGTCAGGTGGAGTGATAATGGGAGCAATTATCAAATTATTTTTCAAATTATTAAAAGCATTCAAACAATCCTCATTTAATTTGAAAGGTGTTTCTTTCACAACTAGGTTTGTAAGCGGTTTTGCAACTTTAGAAAAATATTTTATAAATCTCCTATAAAATCCAGCATGGCCTAAAAAGCTTCTAATGCCTTTTTCGTTGGTAGGAGGGGGAAGTTTTTCAATAACTTCAACTTTGGCCTTGTCAACCTCGATCCCTTGTGGGTGATTCAGTGGCCTAACACTATTCCCTCTCTTACCATAGAATGAAATTTTTCTCAATTGAGGATCAAGATGGATTTTTCACACCTTTATAATACAAGAGATAAATTAATCAAACAATTATCAAAAGATGAACCAAAGACAGAAAAGTCGTCCATAGTACTTTGATATTTTTCTTAATCATATAAGAGAATATGGACATCATGCACCTTTTAAATGTGGCAGGTGCATTACATATCCCAAATGACATCCGCCGATAAGCAAATACCCCATACGAACATGTAAATGCAGTTTTCTCTTGATCCTCGGGTGCAACAACTATCTGATTGAACCCCAAGTATTTGGTTAATGAAAAGGAGCGGGAAATGATCCTTCCTCATAACACTGTTCAATCTTCTATAATCAATACAAACTCTCCACTCTGTAATCGTTAGTGTATTTTGTGATGATGGTTGTTCCATCCTTTTTTGGTACAACTTGGACGAGACTCACCCAAGAGCTATTTGAAATGGGGTAAATGAGATTGGTTTCTAGGAGCTTTACCACTTATTTCCTAATCACGTCTTTCATTGTCGAATTCAATATTCTTTGGGGTTGTATAATCGGTTTGTGATTGTCCTCCATTAGGATTTTGTGCATACAAAAAGTCTGACTTATTCCCTTTCTTATATTTTTCACTTAGGAATACATATTTCAAATAAGGCGACAACTGCTTGAGTTCAATATGTGGTGTCTCTTTCTTTTTTTCTAAGGACTCGTCTGCATTCCCTTTCAACTCCTCCCATCTAGTAGGGAAACGGGGGGAGTAAGATGGTGATGCTTCTAACATGGCTAAAACCTCTTTCACTTTTGGATCTTCACTATCATTAACAACATCTTGGGATAGGCATAACACTTTTTCTAATGGAAAAATAGGTGTTTGATGCTCAATTTCTTCATCGACTATCGCATCTAAAATCTTGATTCGATTGCACCCTTCTCTTTCTTTTGAATGTTCCATTGCTTTTAGAATATTAATAGTGACAATTTATTCGTTTACCTTTAAGGTTAAGGTGTCATCCGCTACATCAATCATAGCTCGCCCTATTTCTAGGAATGGTCTCCCCAAGATCAAAGGAATGTCATTGTCCTCCTACTTGTCTAGTACCACACAATCAACTGGAAAAATGAACTTATCCACTTTGACTAACACATCTTGCACCACTTCATATGGGTGTTTCATTGAGAGATCCGCAAAATGTAACATCAGTTGTGTGTCTTTGACTCTTCCAATGTCTTGCATTTTGTATATGGAAATGGGCATAAGACTTACACTAGCCCCAAGATCACACATGACATTTCCAAAAGTTCTATTTCGAATAGCTCAAGGGATAGAGAAACTTCCAGGATCTTTGAGCTTTGGTGGCAACTTCCTCTGTAGGATAACACTACACTCTTTGGCAAGGATCACCATTTCTCAATCGATTTTTCTTTTCCTTGACAAAATCTCTTTCATGAACTTGGTGTATGTCGACATTTGCTCTAGTGCTTCTGCAAAAGGAACGTTAATTTGCAATTTTTTAAAAACATCAAGAAACTTACCGAATTGTTTTTTAGTTTCTTTCTTTTCTAATCTTTGAGGAAACGGAAGTCGAATTTTTTGTTTTGGCTGTTTCTCCTTTTTTTGCACCATATGTTCTTCCTCCTTTTAAAGAGAAATGTGCTTCTCAACTGATGTCGGGGTGACCATTTCTTCCGAATGGGTTGAAGTTGAAGTACATCCACTCTGTTTGGATTAAGGTGGTACTTGTTCACTTACCTTGCCCCCCTTAAAAGTCACAACCATTATGTTTCAATAATTTAACAAAGGCCACTTGTGGTTGTATATTTAGAGCTGCCATCCCCCTTTTTTGTCTCAGCGGTGATAATCTTCTATCTATTTCGAGAGCAACCTCCCTTGATTCATAACATTCAATTCTAGTATATCGCTTGTTGACCCACTACCTCTATCATACAACGTGATCTGCTCATTTGATGCCATGATCTCAATAATTTTGTGAGCTTCTGATGAAGTCTTGTAATTCAAAGAATCCCCTACTGTAGCATCCAACATAATTCTAGTACTGGGCCTCAAACCATTACAAATTATATGCATCTGAGCAGTGTCGTCATAAGCATTATTGGGGCATCCTTCTAGTAAACCCTTGGAAACTCCTGTAAGTGTCACGAAGAGACTCTCCTTCTTTTTATTTGTAAGTGGAAATATCTTGTCGTTTTTTAACAAACAGAAATGGGGGAAAGTATTGTTCCAAGAACTTATCTTCAAGGTCATCCAATGTGGTGATGCTCTCGGTAGGAAAAGAATTAACCCACTCCTTAGCATCATCTTTCAATAAAAATAGAAATAGTCTCAACCTCTTGCCTTCTTTAGAACAACCATCCACCTTCACTGTTTCACATAGTTCAAAGACGTTTTTGAGATGTGCATTGGCGTATTCGTTATGTTTTCCAACAAAATGAAAATCCTTCAACTCTTAGTATACAATGGGAGTCACTTCAAACTTGTTGAATTTAACCAATGAGTTATGGATGGCCAATCGAGCACATTTTCTATTTTGATTCTCATACTCGCCGAGGGTGCGTTTAGGTAGTGGTGGATCCGCCATTTCCGCAAGTATGAAAAAAAGTCCCCCAAATCCTCTTCTTCCACTACTAATTGTCTTTTCCTTTGTCTCCTTTCTTAAACTGCCTTTCGATTTGCTTTCACAATTTTTTCGTTTCCGGATCAAAGAAAAGTTCAGCTGAGGACTGGCCTTGCATACAAGGTCAGACAAATTGTGAGTGATGAACAATTTTATAATAAAGAAAAATAAATAACTAAATAAAAATAAAACAGTTTTAAAACATAATTTTTTCCCAAATTAAAAAAAAATAAAAGTAAAATTTTTATTGCAAAGCAAAATATTTCAATTAAGTATATAAATTATAACTCAATAATGATACGACAATCCCCGACAGCGGCGCCAAAACCTTGATAGTGTTTCAGCAAGTGTACTGAATCATTGCAAGTAATAATAAAATGATAGTACCAGGTGTCAAACTCAAGGATTGCATTTTACTATCAAATTGAATTTAATGACTAAAATTGAATAGAAAGTTTCCGATTTGATTGAAATAATATTTAAAACTTACAACGGTAATAAAATTGATCCTTTCTAATAGAAAAAATGCTAGGGATGAGTTTCACTTTGAATCCAATCTTGGTGTCTAATTTGATCCTAGTTACTGAATTCCTTTATTGAATTATTACCGAATTCTCTTTATTATTCTTGCTATACTCATCCCTAACAAATATGGTTTAGTTACTCATGATAGAGGTAGAAAATATAGAGATTATAGAAGAACTACAAGAAATATTCATGAATGATTCTTGATAAAACTGCTCCATTGGTATTAGAGCACAAGTCTCCAAACATCACAGTGGTAAAAAAGATCCCTAAAAAGTGATAAAAATGTATTTCAATATGTTCTAACGCACGTCGCAGGCGCGCCTTAAGCGCATTCTGGAAGATTCATCAGTGCGGAAAAGTGTATTATTTAGCAAAATCATTTTAACAAATTTATGTGAAAAGTGCTTAGCAAAATCAAAATTTTATTTTCATTTGCATTATTTAGCAAAATCATTTTAACAAATGGATGTGAAAAGTGCTTTCTTAAATGGTTACATAAATGAAAAAGTGTATGCCAAACATCCTTTTGGCTTTGAAGATAATGGATTTCTAGATTATGTTTTCAAATTAAAAACAAATCTCTACATGGTTTGAAATAGGCTCCAAGACCTTGGTATGACAGACTAAGTAATTTTTAATTAAAGAAAAGTTTTGAAATAGGGAAGGTTGACACTACTTTAATTATAAAATCATCTAAAGATAACTTTCACATTGTCCAAATAGATGTTGATAATATCATTTTTGGTCCAAACAATCTCAACTCTGTTATTTTTATTTTTTTTTATCACAAAATGGGGAGAATATATTTTGAGAACCATTTCAATTAATCGAATAGTAATGCTTATTGATTATCTTGTCATAATGTCTCTCATCACTATTACATTTAAACATGCATATAATAAGGGGATTCTTGTTGTGATATTTTATTTTTTTTTATTCTATTAAAATTAAAACTTATTTAGAAAAATAGATGTTTGTCATCATCAAAAAGGGGGAGATTGTTAGAACCAAATTGGTTTGATGAACTATAACCATTACATGTTTTCATGATAACAAATTGGAGTTCCCAATCACATACATTTTAGATGACTTTACGTTGCATCCTATAATGTTTGAATAAAATTAAAGGAACACAATGACTTCGCTCAGAAAATCATATTCTAAGATTGTTGAAGGAACTATAAAAAACGCGTCACTCGTGATTTTGTTGTTTCAAGCAATCCTCTGATTTTTTTTGGCTCTAAGGATTGTATCAAGCATCTTATTATTCTGTCTTTGATAAGTGTGACAAGCAAGTGACTGTTTGTCTTTGATAATCATGTCAAGCATATGACTGTCTGATTGTAATGAAAAGTCAACACTCTGGTATATAGTCAACACCCTAGAAAGTCAACAATCTGGATAGTCAACATTCTAATAAAAAAAGTCACCATTCTAAAGAAGAAAACTTTTTTTTATCCTCTGCTCTACATCTTGAATATGTTATTTGTCTGAAGGCATATGTGACATACCCTAATCATGATATCCTATACTTTTTATGTCTATGTATCAAGACATGCATAATCAATTACAGGGATAAATTTCACCAAGCTTTGATGAGGAATCAATCTCTAAAGATTTGACACAAAACTTCATCACTCTTATCAAAGGCAAATAACAACAGCAAGAAACACAACAACAATACTACAATAAGCACGATACAACTTTCTCTGCACTTTTCTCTTAATCCGTTTACTTTGTCTAAATGTTGAGAAATATTTTATGATAGGACAACTTTGTAACGCAATCTTATGAGAGTTATTCAAAAACCCCTACGCCCACTTTGTTTGTAACCTAGCTGAGTAGGAGATGTATTACTCAACAACTTGATTGTACTAAGCTAGAAGGTTGAGAAGACATGAACACAGTAAGATTGACTAGTAGGCGTTCAATGGAAGTATGATTTCGTTGGTGAATTAGTGGAATAAGTCCTTCAGTTTGAAGGGACTGGATGTACCTGCCGTGTTAGTGGTTAACTAGGATAACTTGACTTGTGTTGCTCTGTATTTTTTTTATCTGCTTTGTTTTCATGACTTTGTTTTAACATTGTAATACAATTTTAAAATAAAACAAAATTCAGACCTAGTCTTTAGAGGAACATTTACACTTCCTATGATTAGAGAATCTAGATGTCAAGATTAGTATTTCCATCCAAGTTTGGGTTCCTGCTGACCTTGACTTGTGGATAGTTCATTATTGCTTGTCCTTGAATAGTCAACTATCTCTTCTAATTCTTTAGGAACCGGTTTTGTTATTGATTTTGATGTTTTAGGTTGTTATTATATCTATAAATTTGCAAACTCTACATCTAGCTTTGACTTTTTATGGTCATGCTTTTTATCATCAAACTTGGCATGAAATGATTCCACAACAATCATTGTTTCTTAATTGTATACTCTATAAGCTTTAGACATTTTAGGGTATCCCCAAAAGGTGCACTTTCGAGATCGTGAATTAAACTTGCTAAGATTATATTTGGTATTCAAAATATAGCATATGCAACCAAACTGATGAAACCATGAAATGTTAGGTTTTATTATTTTCCACAATTCCTAAGGTGTCTGATTAGGAATAGGTATAATATAGATTCTATTTTGAATATAACATGAAGTGTTGACTGCTTCTACCAACAAGTGTTAGGAAAAATTCCTTTCATGAATCAATGTGCGTTTCATTTCCTAAAGAGATATATTTTTTTCTTTCTACGACACCTTTTTGTTAAGGTGTTCTAGGAGAGGAAAAATCATGTAAAATTCCATTCTCTTCAAAATAGTTTTCAAAAGGCTTATTTTCAAATTCACCCTCGTGATCAATACAAATTTTTTCAATACAAAGACCTTTTTCATTTTGAACAAATTTGTATCCCTAAGAAGAACTTAAGTTCTCCCATCATACTCATTTGAAATTCGAGTTGCATCAATTTAGAAAATTTGTGGCAAGAGTGCCATTAGCAGATTCGAAAATAATGTCATCAACATATATTTGAATAATAACAATGTCATATCCTATTGATTTTATATAAGTGTATTATCTATTTGTCCTCTTACAAAGTTATTTTTAATCAAGAAGGTACTAAGTATATCATACCATCCTCTAGGTGTCTGTTTTCGACCATACAAATATTTCCTAAGTTTAAAAACATTATTTGGAAATTCTGAACATTCAATACCAAGGGGTTGTTTAACATACACATCTTTACTTATAAAACCATTTAGAAAATCACTTTTGACATCAATTTGAAATAATGTAACGCTATTATTTGCAACAAAAGAAAGTAAGATACAAATAGCTTATAACCAGGACATTAGAGCAAATGTCCTAGAGTAATCAGTGCCTTCTTATTGACTCTAGCCTTGTGTGACAAGTCTTGCCTTTTTTCTGACCGCTTCACCTTTTTCATTTAGCTTGTTTCTTAAAACCCACTTGGTTCCAATAATGTTCTTCTTTGGTCTAGGTACTTGATCCAAAATATCATTCCTCTTAAATTAATTAAAATTTTGTAGCCGTGTAACAACCATCCATCATCAACCATTGCTTCATCAACAAAGGTAGGCTCAATTGTTGAGAGTAAACCAAATGAAGTGGTATTATTTAGTGATGATATGGTCGGCAAAATATCACTTGCACTTTTGATGATTAGAGTTTCAGGATGAGATGACTTGTACTTCCATCCAGATCTTCCTCTTGACTGTTTTTGACATGTTGAGAGTCATCCTCTAAAGATTTTTCATCTACTTCTAATTTCCTTGTATCCTTTTATTTTTCAGATTCATCTGGTTTATCTGCATCTGCTTCCTTTGGTTCCAATAAACTTGTATTATCATCATCTTGCTCTGACTTTTCAAGGTCAAGTTGTTTGTCATCAAATATAACATGTATGCATTCTTCCATAATTTGGGTTTTTCTATTAAACACTCTATTAGCCTTAGATCTTTTAGAGTATCCAATGAAGGCACACTTTTGAGATCTAGAATCAAATTTACCAAGGTTATCTTTAGTGTTCAACAAATAACAAATTCAACAAAATAGTTGAAAGTATGAGATGTTAAGTTTTTTTAACTTTCCACAATTCATATGGTTTTTTATTCAATTAGACCTAATTAAGAATCTTCTTTTAATATAACATGCAATGTTAATTGCTTCAATCCAAAAATGTTTTGCAACATTTATCTCATTTAACATGGTTCTAGCCATTTCTTGGAGTGATCTATTATTTCTTTCTACAACTCCATTTTGTTGGAGATTTCATTCTCATCATAAAAACTTTCGAATAACTTGTTTACAAATTCTCCCCCATAATCACTTCTAATTGTTACAATCTTAAGACCCCTTTTCATTGATTATTTGTTTGCAAAATGTAGTAAACACTTTGTGGGATTCATCCTTACTTCTTAATAAATTTACCCATGTCCACCTAGTGTAATCATCTACTTTAACGAAGCCATATTTCTATCCACTTAGACATGCTATTTCTCTGGCCCAAAAAGATCTATATGTAAGAGCCCAAAGGGCTTTTACGTAGAGATTGAGTTCTCAGGGGAAATGAGTTCTTTGCTTGTTTCTCCTTTTGACAAACTTCACACATAATTTTAGTTTAGTAACTAAGCTTAGGTAGACCTCTTCCTAGTTCGAGTTTATTTAGTTTCTAAATTAATCTAAGGTTTGCATGACCTAAGCATTTGTGCCAAATTAGTTAATCTTAATTTCCTGACATAAGACAATTAACCTCTTGTTTCTATAGGCTAAACACATTTATCTTATAAATGTTGTTTTTTCTCTAACTTGTGAACAGTACATATTGATCCTTTTGACTAATTGCCTTGAATGTTTTTTGATTAAATATAATGTCAAAATTATACCTTGATTAATGTTCTGGCATATTTGTTTTTCTCCAAAAGTCATTTTCCCTCATTTTCTCAATGTTAGTTCTTGGAATGTAGAATTTTCTCACGTCATGTGTCGCGAGCATCCAGGTACAATTATTGGTGTTTTAACTTGATTGCTAAAGACATATGCAACATAGCCAGTTGTTCTCAACTACCCAAATTTGGTTGGGTCCTGGTTTGTTAGCCTTTAAAGGTTTCTTGTCTTTCCTTGTATTTAACATGGGATAAGATAATTTGGAGTGATATTTCTTAGAGGAAGTAGTACACCAGATATCATGGGGAACATGTTTAGGTTCAATTATAGTTTCTTCAAATGCTAGATCTCTTTTATCAGAGTTACATGTAGTATTTTCAATTGATGTTGAACTATGATTACTTTTCAGAGTTTGATTTTTATCCTTAAGTTCAGCAATACTGATTTTTAGAGGTGCATTTTCTATTTTAAGTTCAACACTTTGATTATTTAAAACATTAATTTCTTCAGTTAGATTTGCACTTTGTTTCCTATGTTTTTTTTAATTTTTTAATATAATTTGTGAATCTTGTTCAAGAAGTCATTTATGACCGTAACTAAATTAGATACAGATAAGTAAAAAAATATTTCAATTTCTTCATATGCTAATTGACTTCCTAAGTCAGAATTTGTGTTGGATCCAGAGGCATAATTTGTATGACCCATCATTGCCAAATCTGTTTGTTGTTCATCATCAGAGGATTCATCAAAATTATCCCATATAGCCATCAACCTTTGTTCTAGGTTATGGAACATTTCCTGTGATGTTTCCATTTCTCCATATTTGGACATTCTGACTTGATATGTCTAGGTTTATTGCATCCTTAGCAGATGATGCTTTTCTTGTCAGATTTATCATCATATACTCTGTTGTGCTACATCTTCTGAATTTTTATGAATATGAAAGCCATTTCCTCTTCCTCTAAGTCCCCATTATGAATCATCATCCTCTAATTATATTGTTGCATTCATAACGTTCTTCTGTTTGGATTTCAAAGCCAAGGTTGGTTGTTTCATCATGGGATCATCCTTCGCAAGTTTAATTTCATGTGATCTGAGAGAGCTGATAAATTCTTCCAACTTAAGAGTATTCAGATCTTCTGTTTCTTGAATGACAATTATCTTAGGTATCCACTTTATTTCCAGACATCTTAGTATCTTCTTCACATGATCAACAATAGTATAACTCTTCTCATGTATCTTTAATTTTGAGTCTAGATTTTGGAATTTGGAAAACATTATTTCAAAGTCTTAATCTTCTTCCATCTTTAACAACTCATACTTTTTGACTAAGAGGTTTACCTTTTCTTCTTGAACTTGTTTGCTTCCTTCACTAGTCAGAATCATACTATCATAAATACTCTTTGTTGTCTCTCTGTTAGTGCACTTGTCAAACTCCTTGAAAGGGATTGCATTTATCATGAATGTTCTAGACTTATGATGCATCTTATACATATGTTTCTAATCAGCATCCTTCCATTTCCTTGGAATCTCAATACCATCAATGTTCGTGATCTAGTGAAATAAAGGTGGTTTGTTGATGTTTCCTCGAAAAACATATTCACTGAATCTAGACATGTTGAACCATTGGATCTTTCTGCAAACATTGTAAAGTGCTCAACCTTTAGACCGAGCTCTTATGCCAATTGAAGGTGTTAAAACGAGAAGGGGGAGGGGGTTGAGTTGTGTTTGACTAAGTTGATAACTTTTTTATTCTCTAATTAAACTAGTTAAGACTTGATGAATTACTTGGAGTAGAAGTAATAACAAAACTAAGGAGTGCAGACATAAATTGACACAAGTAATTTATCTTGGTTCACCACTAACGTGGCTACATCTAGTCCCTTAATTCAAATGGATTGAATCCACTAATTCTACATCTTAAATTACAAAGCAGCTAACCCTCAAATCCATTAATTCTTCTTTTAAGGAACACACACACCTTGACTCTACCAGCCAAGTCTTCTCCACAAAATCTGACAATGCCAAATAAATGAAGGTACACTAACACCACTATCAATTTTAAAGACAAGGGTTTAAAACTTGAGTAATTGCTTCTAACAAGCTGATTATAACAATGACGATCATACTCTAAGAAAAACACGTAGAAAATATTTATCATTCGAACAAGTGCTTCTCTTTCTGAACTCTAAGATGAATTTGGAGTTTTGAGCTTGAATTCTTCTAGTCTTTTCTGATTGCTCGATGATTTTCTTCTTTAGCCTTGAGTATCTATTTATAGATGAAATTAGCATTTTAATTTAGTCCTTATTTAATTCTGAATTGTATCTCCATTCCTAGCTTTGTCAACAAAGATCTTATTCAAAAATAATTCTGAACAAGATGCTTTGTTATAATATATTCTTTAGACAATTCTTTATTTTTGAATCCAATATGAGCCTTTCTTCTAGATTGATTTTGTTGATATTTTGTTCAAATTGATTTTGTATATTCTTCAAATTGATTATGTTCATATTTTGTTCAGATTTGAGTTTGTAAACTCTTCAAATTGAAGCTTTTCATTTTGGTCTTACTTTGGCATATTAAGAATTTTATCATTTTGGAATATTTTAATCCCTTTTTTTTATTATACAATGTAGTTCATCCAATAGGCACAATCGTCGACAAGAAATATGATTTTATCATTTTCGTCTTTACTCGGATTATTCTAATCTTATTTGGTTCTTAGCAAATTTAGTACATCAAATAATCATAATAATCGTAGTGGATTAAGATTTTTGTCATTTTGGTCTTCACTTGGTTTATTCTAATCCATTTTTGTCATTTTGGTCTTCACTCTGCTTTTCTAATCAATTTTGGTTTTGACCCAATATAGTTTGTCTAATAAGGGCACTATTCTAAATGGACTATGACTTTTTTCATTTTTTTTTCTGACTCAGCGTACTTTAATCCATTTTTAGTCTTTGCTTTTGAAGTTCATCAAATAAATGAATTTGTCTAAAAACATTAAGATTGATGTTGTTAAACTCCATTTAGGCTCTTAGCCAATAGAGTTCATCTAATAAGTGTAGTGGTCTAAACGGATTCATATTTTTACCATTTTGTTCTTCACTTGGAATATTTGTTTCTAACCAATTTAGTTCTTCTTATAAGTGCCCCAGTCTCAATGGATTAAAATTTTGATCATTTTGTTCTTCTATCGACTTAGTAAAATCTATTTAGGTTTTTACCCAATATAGTTAATCTAATAAGTACAACAGTCTCAATGGGTTAAGATTTTGGTCATATTGGTCTTCACTTGGCATATTTTAGTCCATTTTTGTTATTAGCCAATGTAGTTCATCCAATAGGCACAATTGTCAATATAAATTATGATTTTGGTCATTTTTTTCTTTACTCGGATTATTCTACTCCTATTTGGTTGTTAGCAAATGTTGTACATCGAATAAGCATAATAATCGTAGTGGATTAAGATTTTTGTCATTTTGGTCTTCACTTGGGTTATTCTAATCATGTTGTGTTCTTAGACAATGTAGTTTGTTTAATAATGGCATTAGTCTAAACGAATTATCATTTTAGTCATTTTGGTCTTCACTCTGCTTATTCTAATCAATTTTGGTTTTGAGCAAATATAGTTTGTCTAATAAGGGCACTATTCTGAATGGACTATGATTTTTTTCATTTTTGTTCTGACTCGGCGTAGTAATCCAATTTTGGTCTTTACTTTTGTAGGTCATCAAATAAATGCATTTGTCTAAAAACATTAAGATTGTTGTACTTATATTCCATTTAGGCTCTTAGCCAATAGAGTTCATCTAATAAGTGCATTGATCTAAATGGATTCATATTTTTACCATTTTGTTCTTTACTTGGAATTTTTGTTTCTAACCAATATAGTTCGTCTAATAGGTACCCTAGTCTCAATGGATTAAAATATAGGTCATTTTGTTCTTCTATCGACATAGTCAAATCCATTTGGGTTTTTAGGCAATATAGTTCATCTAATATGTACAATAGTCCCAATGGATTAAGAATTTGGTAATTTTTCTCTTTACTAGGCTTATTCTTATTCAGTTTAGTTCTTTGAAATTTTTTTTCAACAAATAAGCATAATAATCGCAATGGATTAGGATTTTTGTCATTTTGTTCTCCACTTGGCTTAGTCTAATACATTTTGGTTTTTAGCCACTATAGTTCATTTAATAAATACATTAGTCTTATTGGATTGAGATTTTCAGTCATTTTGTTCATCTGTCGGCTTAGTCTAATCCATTTTGGGTTTTAACCAATTGAGTTCATCAAATAAGTACACTAGTCTCAAAGGATTAAGATTTCAGTCGTTTTTTTCTTCACTCGGCTTAATCAAATCCATTTTTGTTTTTTAAGCAATATAGTTCGTCTAATAACTACACATGTCTCAATAGATTATGATTTTTGTCATTTTAGTATTCACTCGGTTTTTTTAATACAATTTTGTTATTAGCCAATTAATTCATCAAATATGCATAATAGTCAATATGGATTAAGAATTTGGACATTTTGGTCTTTGCTCGACTTATTCCAACTCAGTTTGATTCCTAACAAATGTAGTTCAACAATTAAGCATAATAGTCACAATGAATTAAGATTTTTGTCATTTTGGTCTTCACACAAATTATTCTAATCCAGCTTTGTTCTTGGCCAGTGTAGTTCATCCATTAAATGTATTAGTCTCAATAGATTAAGATTTTGGTCATTTTGTTTTCACATGACTTATTATAATCCATTAACGTTCTTAACCAATATAGTTCATCTAATAAGTACATTGTTCCCAATGGATTATGGTTTTACTCATTTTGTTTTTCTCTCGTCTTAGTCTATTCCCTTATGATTTTTAGCAAATATAGTTCATCTAATAAGTACATTAGTCTCAATGGTTAAAGATTTCAGTCATTTTATTTTTCACTAGGCTTAGTTTAATCAAATTTTGGTTTTAGGCAATACAACTCTTCCAATAAGTACACTAGTCTCAATGGATTATGATTTCATTCATTTTGGTCTTCTGTCGGTGTATTTTAATCCATTTTTGTCAGTAGCTACCGTAGTTCATTTAGTACGAATCATAGTCAATATGGATTAAGGTTCTTATCCATTGTAGTTCAGATGATAAGTACATTTATCTCAATGAAGTAAGATTTTGGTCATTTTTATCTTTATTCGGCTTATTCTAATTCATTTTGGATCCTAGACAATGTAGTTCACCAAATAAACATAATAGTCTCAATAGATAAATATTTTAATCATTTTGATCTTCACTCAACTTACTCTTATCATTTAGGTTCTTAGCTAATGTAGTTAGCATAATAAGTGCATTTTTCTCAATAGAGTAAGATTTTTCTCATTTTGAACTTCACTCATTTTATTCTACTCTATTTTAGTTCTTACCTAATGTAGTTCATCCAATAAGAACAATATTCACAAATGATGAAAGTTTTGGTAATTTTTTATTCATTTGAGTTATTCTAATTCTTATCCACTTTCGTACTTAGCCTATGTATTTGGTATAACAAGTGCATTTGTCTCAATTGATTAGATTTTGGTCATTTTGATAATCATTCGAGTTATTCTAATCCATTATGGATATTAACCAATGTAGTTCATCAAATAAGAAAAGTAGTCTCAAAGAATTAAGATTTTTATCACTTTTGTCTTCAATCGGTTTATTCTAATCTTAATAGATTCTTAGCTAATGTAGGTCGTATAATATATAGTATTTTTCTCAATAGAGTAAGATTTCAGTCATTTTGATCTTCACTCGGCTTAATGTAATCCATTTTGGATATTAGCCAATGTAGTTCATCTAATAAGCAGCATACTCTCAACAGATTAAGATTTTGATCATTTTGGTGTTCAATCGGCTTATTCTAATCATGTAAGGTTAGTAAATAATGTAGTATTGTAACACCCTGATTTTTAACAGCACGAGTGTATTTTTTTTTTCAAAACAAATTCATAAAAACAAAGAAATAAAGAAGGAAATACTTTTGGATAAATATTTAAGTCGTAACATGATCACTCTTCATCATATGCATAATTTTTATTGATTTTAGTCTTATTTATCTTTAATCATTAGTTAATTTAATGAGTTATTTAATATATTTTATTGATTTTAGTTATTTGATTTAATGAAATAATTTTGTTCTTATTTGCTTAATTAAGTAGAGATTTTTCGTAGTTTTGCGTTGTTACTTTGTTTTAGTGCAGTGCGGAATTTTGGTGAGAAATCAACATGACCTATATGTAGTATTCCAGCCATATCTGATGTTCTAGATGTCCAATTAGAGTCAATCCAAGTGCTAATGAAAGCTAAGATCCATATCTACAACGTACATGAAGACACCGGGACCAAATTCAGAATCGAAAGATGAGAAAAATGCAAACTACGTCAGACAGCAGATGTTGTGCGCCTGGAGCGCGCCCTGCGCGTCTAGAGCGCGTGACGCGCATCAGCAATCATAAAAATGCAATTTTTTTTTACTGTTTTTGGATCTTTTTGACTCTTGGGAACTTGGGAGACTTGTGCCCTAGCATAGAAACTCAAAGACGGCCTTTTCTAACGCCATTGAAGCAGTTTTATCATGAATCATCCATGAATCATTCTTGTAATTCATCTTTAATCCTTATCTTTTGTATCTCTGCCATGAGTAACTAAACCCTATTTGTTAGGGATGAGTGTAACCAGATGAAACCCTTATTTTTCTGATTTGATTTCTAGTTATATGAATGAGTTTATTGAATTGTTTTTCTCATCTATGTGCTTAATGCTTTTTATTGCTTGATCAACATTAAAATGTTCTACGGTTTGTATTTTGAAACGGAAGTGGACTTTACGAATGCTTGAGATGAGAAATTCATGAATTTGTAGTCTAGGGATAGATGCAGGTCATGAAACCAATTAAATTAGTTGCAAAGCAATAATTTACAAGAGAATTTCTATACGGTAATGCTTAATTCTAATATTAAATCTACTAAGGAATTAGGGGTTACTTTGGAATTAAAGGTTCTGTCACTAAGACATTAGGGCAAGAATAATAAAGATAATTCGGTAATAATTCAATAAAGGAATTTAGTAACTAGGATCAAATTAGACACCAAGGTTGGATTCGAAGTGAAACTCATCCCTGACATTTTTTTCATTATAAAAGATCAATTCTATTATTGTTTTATTACAGTTTTTAATTTTCAATATTATTTCAATCAAACTGGAAACGTTTTGTTCAATTTTAGTAATTCAATATAATTCAATAGTAAAACGCAATCCTTGAGTTTGACACTCGGTACTACCGTTTTATTATTACTTGCAACGATTCAGTACACTTGCTGAAACGTTATCAAGTTTTTGGTGCCGTTGCCGGGGATTGCCATATCACTATTGAATTTAATTTATTTACTGAATTGAAATTTTTTGCTCTGCAATAAAATTTCTTCTTTTATTTTATTTCTAATTAAAAAAAAAGAATTTTGGTTTAAAACTCTTTTATTTTTACTTAATTATTTATCTTTCTTTAACTGTTCATTACTCATAATTTGTCTAACCTTGTATGCGAGGCTAGTCCTCAGCTGAACTTTTCTTTTATCTAGAAAAAAAAAACTGCGAAAGCAAATCAAAAAGTGGTATGCTGGAATTGAATGCTTATGAGGTTGGGTTGGCTCAAGGGATTTTGCTCTCAAAACATATAAAAGATGTTATCGCCGCTGAGATAAAGAAGGGGATGGTAGCTCTAAATATACAACCCCAAGTGGCTTTTGTCAAACTACTAAAGCATACTAGCTGTAACATTTGTGGAGGAGCACATAAAACTAGAAATTGTGAAGCACTGGATGACAATGAGGTAGAAGAACTAGAACATGTGAATTTTGTGAGTAATAACAACAGGCAGAATAACCCCTACTCTAGTACGTACTATCATGGTTGGAGAAATCATCCGAATTTTTCTTGGAGAGATCAACAAGGTGGATCTCAGGGTCAACAAGAAGCTCAAACAAACCAATTCCCACCTAGAAAGGCTGTTTGGGAGAGTGCTATAGAGAAATTCGCGACAATCACAAGTTCTTTCATTGAAGAGTCAAGAGCCATCCATAAAAATCACTCTGCATCTATAAAGAATCTAGAGACTCAAGTGGGTCAACTTGCTCAACAAATGGCACAAAGAACGTATGGAAATCTTCCTAGCGACACAATTTTGAATCCACGAAACAATGTTAATGCAGTGACCACGAGGAGTGGCAAGGTGAGTGAACAAGTTCCACCTGAAGCCAAACAGAGTAGAAGTACTATGACTTCAACCCACCTAGAGGAAATGGCCACACCAAAGTTTTCGGCAGTTGAGGATCACAGCGCTTTTGAAAAGGAGCAAGAACTTGTGGTACAAAAAAGGGAACCACTGCCAAAACCAGAAATTCGACTTCCTTTCCCTCAAAGATTAAGGAGGGAAGAAACTGAAAAACAATTTGGTAAGTTTCTTGATGTTTTTAAAAAATTACATATTAACATTCCTTTTGCAGAAGCACTAGAGCGGATGCCAACATATGCCAAGTTCATGAAGGAGATTCTGACGAAAAAAAGAAAAATCGGTGGTGAAACAGTTATGCTTACCAAAGAGTGTAGTGCTATACTACAGAGGAAGCTGCCACCGAAGCTCAATGATCCTGGAAGTTTCTCAATCCCGTGCGCTATTGGAAATATAACTTTTGGGAAGGCTTTGTGCGACCTTGGGGCTAGTGTAAGTCTTATGCCCCTTTCAATATACAAAAAACTGGGCATTGGAAAAGTCAAAGACACACAACTGATGTTACAGTTTGCGGATCGCTCGATGAAACACCCCTACGGAGTGGTGGAAGATGTGTTGGTTAAAGTGGATAAGTTCATTTTTCCAGTGGATTTCGTGGTACTAGACATGGATGAGGACTGTGACATTCCTTTGATTTTGGGGAGACCATTCTTAGCAATAGGGCGAGCTATGATTGATGTGGCAGATGACACCTTAACCTTAAAAGTAAATGAAGAAACTGTCACTTTTAACATTTTAAAAGCCATGGAATATTCAAAAGAAAGAGAAGACTGCAATCGAATTGAGATCTTAGATGCGATAGTCAACAAAGAAATGAAGCATCAAGCATCCAGTTTTCCATTAGAAAGAGTGTTATGCCTACCCCAAGACATTGTTAAATAAAGTGAATATCAAAAGGTGGAAGAGGTCTTGGCCATGTTAGAAGCAGCACCATCCTACTCCCCCATTTTCCTATTAGATGGGAGGAGTTGAAAGGGAATGAAGACAAGTCCTTAGAGAAAAAGACACCACTGATTGAACTCAAGCAATTTCCTCCCCACTTGAAATATGTATCTCTTGGTGAGAAGGATGATGTGTTCTTTCTGTCATATATGCCACCTTGACAATAGTTGAGACGTCAAGCTAATGACTTTAAAGAAGCGCTTTGTGGGAGATAACCCACAGATAGAGGTAACTTTTAATTTTTGCAATCTTATTTTTGTTATTTGAATTTGTTTCTTTCTAATTGTGTGTAAACGTGCACCATGATGAAGAATTATTAACAACTTGCATTTGATATTAAGTTTTATGTTTGGGATTTTGAAATTTAAACTATATTTCTTTGCTCATATCATTGCTCAATTCGATAAGTTTTACTAATTCATGCATTGTTGATTACTGCTTGGTTGTTGAAGTCTAACTCGCATTTAAAAAAAACACTAAATAAATTTTGTAATGGCATGTTTGGCATCATTTAAATAGTTCATACTCTTTCTTATTATCCTAGATGTGAGCTTTTGAGCCTAAACACTTAAATTCTTTGTTGTGTGATTATCCAGACATGTGTTATTCCTTCAGAACTTGCACTAATTCTGACCTGCATCACTTGTAATTTATGCATACATTGAGGCAATTTTATTTGGTCGTTTGAGCCTTTCTAACTACCCTATGAAAATGTTATCCTTTGCTAGCCCCTTTGAGCCTTGCCTCTTTATTTCGGTTACTAGCCACATGACAAAACAAAAACCCTACTTCAATTACATCACCTTACTTGGAGTTATGTAGAAATTTTTTTGTCTTGTCTTGATCAAATTCTAAGTTTGGGGTTGCTCATGGGATAGCAACCTTTTATGTTTGGGGTGGTGATTCTCACAAAAAGAAAGAAAAAATAAAAAGAAAAAGAAGAAAGAAGAAAGAAGAAAAAAAAAACAAAAAAACAAAAAAACAAAAAAAATGATAAATAATATCTTCTTGGTTCTTTGGTCAATGTTTGAGAATCTCCATAATGAAAAGGTGAAAAAAAAAATGGTAGAATAATTTAGAAATATATGCCTAACTCCAAGTAGTAAAGCCTACTATCCCAAAATGTCCTACCCTTACCTAAGCCCCATTACAACCCGAAAGTCCTCCAAAAATGTATGTGTTTGCTGCATTGTGATTGCTAACTAGAATTTTTTCAAGCCTATGGTAGCGTGATGCATGCTCTAGGATTTGAGTGATAAATTCATAACCCTTCTAAACACTTGAGAGAAATTTTGGTGAGATTGTGTGAAGAGAGAGTTGAATTTGATAAATGAATGCCAAGGTGTACAAACCTTATTATTTTTGTAAGGAACCATAGAGTATGATGGATGTTTTGTAGTAGCTGAAACTTTGAGAATTGAGTTTGATTTGAATTGAGAAATTGAGTTTAAGTTTGCTTTTAACTGCACCAAATTTGAAATTAATTGTTGCTTGGGGACAAGCAATAGATTAAGTTTGGGGTTGTGATGACTCTTCATCATATGCATAATTTTTATTGATTTTAGTCTTATTTATCTTTAATCATTAGTTAATTTAATGAGTTATTTAATATATTTTGTTGATTTTAGTTATTTGATTTAATGAAATGTCTTTGTTCTTATTTGCTTAATTAAGTAGAGATTTTTCGTAGTTTTGCGTTGTTACTTTGTTTTAGTGCAGTGCGGAATTTTGGTGAGAAATCAACATGACCAATATGTAGTATTTCAGCCATATCTGGAGTTCTAGATGTCCAATTGGAGTCAATCCAAGTGCTAATGAAAGCTAAGATCCATATCTACAATTTTCATGAAGACACCGGGACCAAATTCAGACTCGAAAGATGAGAAAGATGCAAACTACGTCAGACAGCAGATGCTGTGCGCCTAGAGCGCGCCCTGCGCGCCTGGAGCGCATTTTTCATGTTTCAGCTCTGCCAACGCACGCTTGGAGCGCGCCCTGCACGCCTGGAGCGCGTGACGCGCATCAGCAATCATAAAAACGCAATTTTTTTTTACTGTTTTTGGATCTTTTTGACTCTTGGGAACTTGGGAGACTTGTGCCCTAGCATAGAAACTCAAAAACGGCCTTTTCTAACGCCATTGAAGCAGTTTTATCAAGAATCATCCATGAATCATTCTTGTAATTCTTGTTTAATCCTTATCTTTTGTATCTCTGTCATGAGTAACTAAACCCTATTTGTTAGGGATGAGTGTAACCAGATGAAACCCTTATTTTTCTAATTTGATTTCTAGTTATATGAATGAGTTTATTGAATTGTTTTTCTCATCTCTGTGCTTAATGCATTTTATTGCTTGATCAACATTAAAATGTTCTACGGTTTGTATTTTGAAACGGAAGTGGACTTTACGAATGCTTGAGATGAGAAATTCATGAATTTGTAGTCTAGGGATAGATGCAGGTCATGAAACCAATTAAATTAGTTGCAAAGCAATAATTTACAAGAGAATTTCTATACGGTAATGCTTAATTCTAATCTTAAATCTACTAAGGAATTAGGGGTTACTTTGGAATTAAAGGTTCTGTCACTAAGACATTAGGGCAAGAATAATAAAGATAATTCGGTAATAATTCAATAAAGGAATTCAGTAACTAGGATCAAATTAGACACCAAGGTTGGATTCGAAGTGTAACTCATCCCTGACATTTTTCTCATTATAAAAGATCAATTCTATTATTGTTTTATTACAGTTTTTAATTTTCAATATTATTTCAATCAAACTGGAAACGTTTTGTTCAATTTTAGTAATTCAATATAATTCAATAGTAAAACGCAATCCTTGAGTTCGACACTCGGTACTACGGTTTTATTATTACATGCAACGATTCAGTACACTTGCTGAAACGCTATCATAACATAACGACAAAGTCAACAAATATTTATAAGCAGCGGAATAGTTTTTGAAATAAAAATCCAAAGTATTCAAACATCAAAATACACCGGGGCTATGAGGCCTATCAGATATAGCTCATACCCCTGGTGTATTCTCAGCAGACCTGTACAAAGCACTGCTCCAAGAATTTTAACTCCCCCCACGTCACATCAAAAAGTGGTACATGGACCCATCCAAATAAAAGTCTAGCTCACAATGTTGGTATAGGTACAGTCTTCCAACATACAATAAATACATCCACAAAAGAAAGACCTCTAGTCCCTATACAACCGTCTAATCTGATCATACTACAAAAAAACTATACAACTTGGGTGATCTCCACGCGTCCCGCAAGATCCTCGTGACACAACTCCATCCAGTCAGGTGTTTCCAACCTACCTTCCCATCTACAGGGTACCAACCAGTGGGAAGATCATGGTTCTCATCTGAGGGCAAAGCCCATATTTCCACAATAATTGTAAAGGGTCACCAACTGAATTTAAAAAATAACACATAGCATTTAAATTCCAAATGCAGAAAATGGCCTTTTAACTTAGCATCCACCTTGAAAGGGTTTCCATATGTTAAACATGCATAATCAAAGTTGAAGAATGGAGTTTTAAACAAAACTGCACTGTCGTATTCGAATACAACATCTTTGTATTCGAATACAAGGCTATTTTAGAAGTGAGTAGCAAATACAAGCTCAGTGTATTCGACTACCAGCTCAGTGTATTCGACTACACAGCTGTTTCATAAGTCAGTAGCCAAATTAGAACATATGTATTCGACTACAAGCCTCTTGTATTCGAATACACATCAGAAAACAGCAGAAAACAACAAAAATCAGCTTTTAAAGAGGTTTCGCAATCCATCAACACTTCCACACAAATCCAAACAATCATACTTAGCAATTATGGCATAATCAAAACGACAAGTTGAGTTTCGAAAAGGTTTCGCAATCAATCAACACTTACACACAAATCCAAAACAATCACGCTTACCAATTTGGGGACAATCACAACCACAATTGAGCATACATATACAATCATCATAGTATATCAGACATGACTCGCGTGCCAAGCACCCTAATGCAATGCGTATATGTCCAAAATTCATGAATTCCAGAATTCCAACTAAAACCCTCCTCGAAGGGCTGTAAATCATAAATGTACCACCTGTCAAAGGCCGAAGTACTAAATTACCGAGCTGCCACCTATCACAAGTCAGCACGATTTACTAAAAACGTAAATTGTAAATGTACCGCCTATCACAGGCCGAAGTACTATTTACTGAGGTGTCATCTATCACGGGTCAGCATGTTTTACGAAAAATGTGCAGTCTATCGCGAACCTTACACGATGCGACAATCCCCGCAAAGATAAGATGAACCAACAGATCACATGTGATGCATGAGCATACTCTAACTCTATCTATGACAATCAACAAGTAAATGCAGATATTAAAAGATTCCCCATTTTTAATACTCATTTAACTCTAATGATTTTCACGACAATAATTAAATAAATGCAGATATTAAAAAGATTCCCCATTTTTAATACTCATTTAACACTAATGATTTTCAAATTCCACACAGAGCATACTCAAACATTTTTTTTCCACCACACACATCAAATCTAATCCATATTTTACATTAAACCTGAGCAATTCAAAATCCACAAAATCCACACCAAGTTTAATCACCAATCACCACAAATTTCCACAAAATTCAAACATAACTCATGCCAAAATAATTTTCACAAAACAAACCTCAAACACATCAAATTTCTTTTTCTCAATAACACACATCGATGAATCAAATTCCTTTTCCATGAAAACACTCGTCAATTTCACCAAAAACCCAACTACAAACTTTCACCGATAAAAGCATTAAATTCATTTTCCACAAATCTAGACTTCAAACCCAACAAAATTATTTTCCACGCAACCACAAATAAGTCCCTAAATGAAAACTAATAGTTTGGAAGGAGCCGTTACCTTAACTGTAGCTTTAACAAGCGATTACGGCACCACGATAAATTCGTGTAAAATTTCCGATCGCGACGTCGCTTCCAAAGTTGGCTCACTAGCACCGCAGCAAGGAGATGAGCATCTTTCCCTTCTATCACTTCTCGAAACGAAGCTCAAACGTCGAAGAAAAGTGGGGGTTTGTGTTTGACAATTTTGAAAACCCCTAACACCGTTTTCGAATCAAAGAAGAAGAAGAAGAAGAAAGCTTGGAAATATGTTATTTCTCACCCACCAAGACTTGGGTTTCTTTTCTTGAAGCAAAATAATACAAAGGAAGAAAAAGAAGGGAGAAGGAAGAAAGGATTTGCTCGCGAACAGTAGAAACGTTTTGGGTTTTCTTCTTGTGTTCCTTTCCTCTTGCTTTTCTATATATAACTTACTACTAACTTTATATATATTACTTATAATAATGGTAATAATATATATATATATATATATATATATATATATATATATATATATATAAAAGTTACTTAATATATATATATATATATATATATATATATATTATAATTAAAACTAAACCAACCAATATCTAACAACTCTTACACACATCACTCCACTCACATCTCAAACTATTTTGATAAAAATATCTACTCTCGTCGCAACTCAATTGACAAATAAAATTTTCAACAACCAGAGATGATTTTAACAAAATTGTCCGGTATTAAATTCTTCGTAACATAAATAAATTATTCTCTAACAAATAATTTTAATCCAATTTCCAAAAATATATTTTGGCATTTAACTCACAAAATACAAAAAACTAGGCTAAAAGTCTAAGAAATTCAACACAAAATACCCTAAAATTTTATCATTTAGGATTTAAAATTTAGGGTCTTACATTACTATCCTCCAAAAAGAAGTTTCTTCCTCGAAACTTAAAGTAAGAGTAACAATCCACACTAGGTTTATGCTCAATTTCAACATACAAGTCACAACTTGTTGCACTCGGCCTACTCGAAGAAAGTGTTGCCTACCCCTTTTTATAGGGTGCTTAATAACTCTACACACTACCATATCCGGTAAGACCCGTCCGTTCCATTCAACATGATTTTGTTTACTATCAACAAGAGATTAAGGCTGATCAGTTCCTCATTTTGCCAATAAGTAACCAACAACCATGATGGTGGCTTAGACTATCTTAACCGAACTGTAATAGCGCTCCTTGCGGCTTACACTTGAGGTTATCCTAATGCACAAACGGTCAAACAATCTTCTCAAGGTCCACTGAGTTTCCCGTATTTTCCAATTTCTTTGATCCTATCTACGAAGTACAATCGCCCAAAGTTATGTCACATAGCCTCATATACATCCTCTCGGTACCAAACCGAAACACTAAGTATGATACTGACACCCTGAGCACCAAACAATCATTACCGCCGAGAACTTCTGAATGTCTCCATTATCCACAAGTCCTCGATTTTTTTTGTATAACCACGCTAAACCGTAGTGTTCTTATCAGTATGTTGTTCTGATTATAACTCTAATAATTTCATCCCCACATTTGCTTGGAGATCCAAGCTTCCTCAAATATTTTCGATAACATGTCAAAACTATACTACTTATGACACACAACTTCTTTCCAGGTTAGTACTTCATTTCAAGAGTCACATCTCCAACAAAAATCCAACTTGAATTCCTTTCATTGATTAAGACCTACACTGGTCTCATGCCTAACACCTCAAATTAACGCTTCACTAATCAATTTCCTACATACTTCGCAATTCTGGACAAACCCGAAAATAATTTTCCTACATCAACTGCCAGTATTCATTCTGATACTTCTCAATTTCATCGCGTCTTTTCTTTGCAACTCGATGATTATCTCTTCATTATTTCGAAATCATTACTTAGCTTACTCTTGTATGTCTTTTCCCAAAAATTGTTCTCTTCTTTGACAACCACAATTGGTACACACCATTGTGCGTCATATCCCAAAATGTCATCCAACCTAACTGGATTTTCTTTTGTCTTTCTTCTTACTATTAAGCTTTTCTTCCTTTGAATAAGCTTGTAATCCTGGTCCTTAAGAATTCCTTCAACAATTCAAACAAAATCTTAATTCCTCCCAATTTTCACGCTTCTTATGAAATAGTCTACATCTAAAATGTATCTCAAACACTTTTCACCTCTACCGTCATTCAACCGTCCCTGTAGTCAACATCTAGAGTCCTTTATTTGCTTAGCTCATCTGTCATCATACTTCGTCTTTCTTCATTATAGTGATTTCAATAAATCAAGCTTTACTAACTCCCACCAAACTTTTCCATTTCATGCTCACTTGTTTCCTACCAAACGAACATTTAACTCATTTGATTGACGAACACAATAACAACCCCCATGACATGCACTCAAGTAGTGCCTTTGTATCATTGACATATCCTTATAATTACAATGTCTGAATTATAGGTGAGATAATTTCTTTCCTGAATCTTTAACTGTCATAAGTTACATCTCTATGTGCTGCTCCAACAAGTTTTCTTGGCACATTTTTCCAGAATTTCTCAATTGTCATAAGTTACATCTCTATGTGCTGAATCTTATTCCTTCTCAACATTCACCGAGGTACAAACTGAAAGAATCCTAACAATCAAACGTCCTAAAGAATGATTTCTTAATTGTTCCCAATATGCATTTCCTAAGAAATAATTATCTATAAACTTGACCCTCATAGCTTTGCAGTAAAATATCTCAAAGATCCACATACCTTTCATCGTCCATCTAGTTACTAAAACACTCATTTTAAATCTTAACGCTTGACTTCCTAAGACCCTCATCTAAATCATAAATCATTTGCTACATTTTTCTTTTTTCATTTTCTATCATTAAATAAAATTCTAAAATTTGATCCTCGAAATCTCCAAATACTCATCACACTGTCTACTTCCATCCATTTCATCTTAAGATACAATACAAGGCCGTATTCATCATTAACTCTAATTGTATTCGTAACGTGACTAATAAAAATTCTTCTAATCATAACACGACCTTTTTAATAAATCTTCAAACACTTTCATCCATAACATGAATTATTCATCACTTCCTTACCTCAACTACCTCAACTATACCAGATTTAGGCATTACTTGGTCCTCCATCCAACCATGTGGATTTTAGATCATTTACTTAAAGATCAACTATCTTAGAGACCCAAATCAAATCTCAAATAATCCCTCCGACCTATCAAAACACTAACATTCTCCTAGTAATTACCATCCTATAATAGACTCTCAAAGCTTACATTGTTACAATCTCTAAGTATTCTCGTACTATGTACTTTCAATTCCATTTAATAGTAACATGCGGTTAAGTACATCAAGGCTTAACACTTTATGTTTATCCACACATCACCCAAAATTCACACTAACGCGTGTATAGTTTCATCTTAAATTACTTTCCGTACTTACCATCTCCTAAACCACAAAGAGATTTGTCACTTATCAAAGAAATATATATTCTCACTCCTATAATCGTCATGAGAATCATACTTAATAATTTGAGTCGTGAATCTAGTTTAACTCGAATGCTCAACTTTACCGCTCAAGGTATCGTCTATTCCTCAAAGTGTACTTTATCTAACCAAGGTAGTATTTACCCCTAACGTGCAATGCCCTTAACTTCAATACAAGTCTCTTTCGTTGACACCTAAGCATCAAATGCTATTCCAAATGGAATCCTTGTCTTCTCAATAATTCCATGGCGTTCACACCCCTTTGGTAGTTATCAAACTTCATCCCGTCTCATCCTGAAATCTACCAGGCGAACACCTAATACTCTTCTTAAAAAGCTCTCCACTTAGATCCTTACATGAAATCGCCTATCTGTCAATGTTAATCCATCTATACTCATCATTTCCGAGTTACCACCAACAACATAGCCTCTATGTCTTTCGAACCACTTCATAAATCCCATGCCATCATGATTCACTTCAACCCTTCCTAACAATCAATCATTTTGGAGATCTTTTCCACTTCTTTAATCCACTGATCAACTTTCCCTTAATTCTCATCACCCTTAAACTTGGGAGGATTGTAACGGCGAAAATCTTCTAATCCCCTTGACCCTGTAGCACAAATATCTCTTTCCTTCTTCTCCATATATGGCAGAGTCTTTGCAGCAGCCTGTGCAACAACATAAGCAACAATGTTATTCAGAGCTTCAGCCATGTTATTCAAACCTGACAACTTGGACGAATTACCCCGACGCATGATCAGATAACAACTCCCAACCTACAGGTTGACCTACAACCAAAACCAAATGCTCCACAACCCCAACGAAATCCAAACCAAAGCTTTGATACCACATATATAACAACCCATTTTTTTTTAAACCAAAAATCAAAAAATCGAATTTCAGAAATGAAGGAATAAATACTCTTGGATAATTTAAGTCGTAACATAACGAAAAAGTCAACAAATATTTACAAGCAAAAAAATAGTTTTGAAATAAAAATCCAGATTATTCAAACATCAAAATACACCAAGGCTATGAGGCTTATCATTCATAGCTCATACCCCTCGGGTATTCTCGCCAGGCTTGTACAAAATCAATGCCCCAAGAATTTTAACTCCCCCCACATCACATCAAAATGTGGTACATGGACCCATCAAAATAAAAGTCTAGCTAACATTATTGGTATAGGTACAGTCTTCCAACATACAATAAATACATCCACAAAAGAAAGACCTCTAGTCCTTATACAACCGTCGAATATGATCATACTACAAAAAACTATACAACTCAGGGGATCTCCACGCGCCCTGCAAGATCCTCCTAACACAGCTCCAGTCAGGTGTGTCCAACCTACCATCCCATCTACAGGGTACTAACTAGTGGGAAGATCATGGTTCTCATCTGAGGGTAAAGCCCAGATTTCCACATTAATTGTCAAGGGTCACCCACCGAAATTAACAAATAACACATAGCATTTAAATTTCAAATGCATAAAATGGCCTTTCAACTTAGCATGCACGTTGAAAGGGTTTCCATATGTTCAACATGCATAATCAAAGTTGAAAAATGGAGTTTTAAACAAAACTGCACTGTCATATTCGACTTTAGCATCTATGTATTCGAATACAAGGTTGTTTCACAAGTCAGTAGCAAAAACAGGATGCTTGTATTCGACTACAAGCTCAGTGTATTCCACTACACAGCTATTTCATAAGTCAATAGCCAAATTAGAACATATGTATTCGACTACAAGCCTCTTGTATTCGAATACACATTTGAAAACAACAGAAAACAACAAAAAGCAGCTTTTAAAGAGGTTTCACAATCCATCAACACTTACACACAAATCCACAATCACACTTAGCAATTATGACACAATCACAATGACAACTTGAGTTTCGAAAAGGTTTCGCAATCAATAAACACTTACACACAAATCCAAAACAATCACACTTAGAAATTATGGCGCAAACATAAAAGCCACTTGAGTTTACATACGTAATCATAATGTTAAATCAAACATGACTCACGTGCCAAGCACCCTAATGCAATGCAATATGCTAAAATGCATGCACTTAGAATTCCAATCAAAACCCTCCTCGAAGGGCCATAAATCATAATTGTACCGCCTATCATAGGCCGAAGTACTAAATTACCGAGGTGCCACCTATCACGGGTCAGCACGATTTACTAAAAACGTAAATCGTAAATGTACCACCTAACACTAATCGAAGTACTATTTATTGAGGTGCCACCTATCACGGGTCAGCACGATTTGCCAAAAATATGCAGTTTATCACAGACCTTACGTGACACGACAATCCCCGCAAGGGTAAGATGAACCAACAAATCACATGGCATCATCTCGTGGCCCATTCGGTCACCACTATCACCATGGCCCATCCGGTCGCCGTGTACAATGAAATGCATGAGCATACTCTGACTCTATCCACGACAATCATTAAGTAAATGCAGATATTAAAAGATTCCCCATTTTTAATACTCATTTAACTCTAATGATTTTCACGACAATCATTAAGTAAATGCATATATTAAAAGATTCCTCATTTTTAATACGCATTTAACTCTAATGATTTTCAAATTCCACATAGAGCATACTTAAACATTTATTTTCCACCATACACTTCAAATCTAATCCACAATTTACATTAAATTCGATCAATTCAAAAACCACAAAATCCAAACCAAGTTCAATCATCAATCACCACAAATTCCCATAAAACTCAAACATAACACATGCCAAACTAATTTTCACAAATCACAACTCAAATACATTAAATTTCTTTTCCTCAACAACAAAGATAGATGAATCAAATTCCTTTTCCAAGAAAACACTGATCAATTTCACCAAAAACCCAACTCCAAACTTTCACCCAGAAAACATTAAATTCATTTTCCCCTAATCTACACTTCAAACCCAACAAATTTATTTTCCACACAACCACAAATAAGTCCCTAAATGCAAACTAAAAGTTTGGAAGTACCCTTACCTCCGTTATCGCTTTTCCAACCGATTACGGTACCGAGATTAATTCCGGTAAAAACTTTGTTTGCGACGTCGCTTCCAAAGTTAGCTCACTAGCACCGTAGCATGGAGACGAGCAACTTACCCTTCTATCTCTTAGCGAAACGAAGGTTAGATCTAAAAGAAAAGTGAAAGTTTGAGTTTGAGTGGTTTTGGTTTTTCGTGAAATAGAGAGATGAAGAAGAAGGGTTCTTGCGAAGGCTGGGAGGAAATGGTTTCTTTATGTTTTCCTTTCTTCCTTTCTATTTCCTTCTTTACTTATATATATATATATATATATATATATATATATATAATAAATATCTAAAAATATCTAGATATTTCATAAAATTATCATTTCACCCATCACTTCCCAAACCACTTTTTGTTAAAAATATCTACTCTCTTCACAACTCAATTGACAAATACAATTTTCAGCAACCCGAGATATTTTTAACAAAATTGTCCGGTATTAAATTCTTCGTAACATAAATAAATTAGTCTTCGACAAAAGATTCACTGTAATTAATCTAATTTATTTATCGACGAATAATTTTAATCGGGGCATCGAAAGATATTTTTGGGCATTAAACTCACAAAATATCAATAACTTGGCTAAAAAGCCTCATAGTTTAATACCAAAATACACCAAAAATTGTATATCTAATAAGCACAGTATTCTTAAAAAATTAGATTTTTGTCACAGCATTTGTTAAGTACATTTTGGTCTTCACTCATTTTAATCCATTTTGGTCTTCACTCAACTTATCCTAATCCATTTTCTTTTTTGGCCAATGTAGTTCATCCAAAAAATGCATTTGTAACAATGAATAAATGTTTTGGTCATTTTGTTCTTTATTCAACTCATTCTAATCATGTTTGGTTCTTAGCTAATGTAGTTAATAAAATAAGTAAATTTGTCTAAATAGAGTAAGATATATGACGTTTTTTTTCTTTATTTAGCTTATTCTTATCCGTTTTGGTACTAAGCCAAAGTAGTTCATCTAATTAGTGTGTTGGTCTCAATGGATTAGATTTTGGTTAGTTTTGTCTTCAATTGGCTTATTCTAATCCATAATTGATCTTAGCCATTGTAGTTCATCAAATATGCACAATAGTCTCAACAGATTAAGATTTTGATAATTTTGGTCTTCACTCAGCTAATTCTAATCCATTTTGGAACTTAGCCAATGTAGTTCATCAAAAACGCACAGTAGCTTAACATATTGATTTTAATCATTTTGGTCTTCACTCGGCCCATTCTAATCATGTTAGGTTGTTAGCCAATATATTTCATATAATTAGTTCATTTGTCTCAATGGAGTAAGATTTGTGACATTTTGGTCTTCATTCAGCTTATTCTAATATGTTTTGGTACTTAGCTAATTTAGTTCTTCTAATCAATGCATTTATCTCAATGGATTCAATTTTGGTCATTCTAGTTTTCACTCGGCTTATTCTAATCCATTTTCGATCTTAGCCAATCTAGTTCATCAAATAAGTAAAATGGTCGCAAAGATTTTAGATTTTGATCATTTTGGTATTTACTCGACTTATTCTAATCATGTTAAGTTTTTAGCTAATGTTGTTCATATAATTAGTGCATTTTTCACAATGGAGTAGGAATTTTGTCATTTTTTTCCTCACTAGAGTCATTCTAATCTAATTTTGTTATTAACCAATGTAGTTCGTCTAAGAAGTGTGTTTGTCTCAATGGAATAGATTTTTAGCATTTTAGTCTTCATTCGGCGTATTATAATCCATCTTGCTTCTTAGATAATGTTGTCCATCAAATAAGCACAATAGTTTCATCGGATTAAGATTTCTTTCATTGTGGTCTTCTATCAGTTTATTCTAATCATGTTAGTGTCTTAGATAATGTAGTAAGTATAATAAGTGCATTTTTCTCAATGGAGGAAGATTTTGGTCATTTTGGTTTTCGCTCGGGTTATTCTAATCCAGTTTGGTTCATAGGCAATGCAGTTCGTCTAATATGTGCATTTGTCTCTATAAAATAGATTTTTGTCATTTTATTCTTCACTCAATGAAATATATTTTTATCATTTTTGAATTCACTCAACTTATTCTCAATGGATTATATTTTGGTCATTTTGGTCTTCAATCGTCTTATTCCAGTTTATTTTGGTTCTAAGCAAATGTAGTTTCTTTAACAAGTGAAATATTCGCAATGGATTAATATTTTTTCCATTTTTTCTACACTTGCTTTATCACAACCCATTTTTTTATTAGCCAATGTAGTTCATCTAAAAAATGCATTAGTAAAAATGAATCAAAGTTTTGGTCATTGTGGTATTTGCTCGATTTTGGTTTTTAGCCAATGTATTTTGACTAATAAGTGCATTAGTGTTAATGGATAAAGATTTTGGTAACTTTTTGTCTTCATTCGGATTATTCTAATCGAATTTGGTTCTTATTTAATATAATTCCTCCAATAAGCCCAATGGTTTCAATAGATTCAATTTTGGTCATTTTAGTTTTCACTCAGCTAATTCTTATCCATTTTGGTACTTAGCCTATGTAGTGCGTCTAACAAGTGCATTAGTTTCAATAAATTTAGATTTTGGTCATTTTAGTTTTCACTTGGCTCCTTCAAATCATTTTACGTTCTTAGCTAATGTAGTTCGTATCGTAAGTTCATTCTTTTCTTCATTCAGCTCATTATAATCTATTTTGGTACTTTGCCAATGTAATTCCTTTAATAAGTGCATTTGGTCTTCACTCGCTCATCTCAAAGGATTAGCTTTTGGTCATTTCGGTCTTCACTCGACTTATTCTAATCCATTTTTGATCTTAGCCAATGTAGTTCATCAAATAAGCACAATAGTTTCAACGTATTAAGCTTTTGATCATTTTGGTTTTCACCCAACCTATTCTAATCAAGTCAAGTTTTTAGTTGATATAGTTCGTAAAATTAGTGCATTTTTCTCAATAGAGAAAGATTTTGGTCATTTTGCTTTTCACTTGGGTTATTCTAATCAAGTTTGGTTAATAGAAAATTTTGTTCATCTAATAAGTGTATTTGTCTCAATGGAATAGATTTTAATCATTTTTGGTCTTCACTCGACTTGTTATAATCAAGTATGGTTCTTAGCCAATGTAATTCGTCTAATAAGTGCATATGTCTCTATGGAATAGATTTTTCTCATGTTGGTCTTCACTCAGCTTATGCTAATCTATTTTGGTTCTTAGCCAATATATTCCATCTAAAAAATGCATTAGTAACAATGGATTGATGTTTTCGCCATTTTTGTCTTCGCTCGATTTATTCCGTCGGTTTTGGTTCTTGGCCAATGTATTTCGATTAATATTTGCATCATTGTAAATTGATTAAGATTTTTTCTTTTTCTTTTTCATTCGGATTGTTCTAATTCATTTAAGTTCTTAGCCAATATAATTCATCCAACTACTACAATTAATGAATTTGGATTAAGATTTTTGTGATTTTTGTCTTCACTTGATTTATTATAATCATGTTACGATCTTAGCTTGTGTAGTTTGTATAATAAGTTCATTTGTCTCAATAGATTATATTTTAGCTAAATTTGTTCATATACTAAGTCCATTTTTCTCAATGAAGTAAGATTTTGGTCATATTTTTTCAAACTCGTGTTATTGTAATTCAATTTAGTTATTAGCTAATGTAGTTCGTCTAATAAGTGTATTTCTCGCAATGGAATAGATTTTTTTTGATTTGGTCTTCACTCGACTTATTGTAAACCACTTTGGTTCTTAACTAATGTAGTTCATCAAAAAAGTACAATAGATTGAAAGAATTATGATTTTGATCACTTTGGTCTTCAATCAGCTTATACTAATCATGTTTGATTTTTAGCCAATGATGTTTGTAAAATGAGTGAGTTTTTCATAATGGAGTAAGATTTTGTTCATTTTGGTTTTCTCTCAAGTTATTCTCATCCAGTTCGGTTCTTAGCCAATGTAATTCGTTTAATAAGTGCATTTGTCTCAATGTAACAGATTTCTATCATTTTGGTCTTCACTCAGCTTACTCTAATATATTTTGGTCTTCAATCAGCTAATCTAATAAATACTTTATAAGCAATGGATTAAAGTTTTTGTTATTTTTGCCAAGGCTCGGTTTATTTTGAGCAATTTTTTTTAGCTAACGTATTTCAACTATTAAGTGTATTAAGGTCAGTGGATTAAGACTTTGGTCATTTTTCTCTTCAAATCTGAAAAATATAATCCATTCTGGATCTTAACCAATATAGTTCATCTAATTAGCATGATTAGTAAATATGGATTAATAATTTTCTAATTTTGGTCTTCACTTGGTTTATTCAAATCCATTTTGGTTCTTAGTTAACGTAGTTCATCTAATAAGCACAATGGTCTCAATGGTTTAGATTTTAGTCACTTTTGTATTCATTCAGTATATTCAAATCATTTTTGGTCATTATAGTTCATCTAAGAAGTGTACTAGTCGCAATGATTTATGATTTTGGTCATTTTTATCTTCAATCTGCTCATTCTAATCATGTTAGGTTCTTAGCCAATGTAGTTCTTACAATAATGAATTTTTCTCAATGGAGTAAGATATTGGTCATTTTGTTTCTCACTCGGGTATTCTAATTTAATTTAGTTATTAGCCAATGTAGTTCGTCTAATAAGTGTATTTGTCTCAATGGGATAGATTTTGATCATGTTGGTCTTCAATCAACTAATTTTAATCAAGTTGGGTTCTAAGCCAATGTAGTTCATATAATTGGTGCATTTTTCTCAATGGAGTAAGATTTAGGTCATTTGGGTTTTCACTCGGGTTATTCGAATACTGGTTCGTTCTTAGACAATGTAGTGTCAAGGGATTTAGATTTTGTTCATTTTTTTCTACAATCAGTTTATTCTAATCAATTTTAGTTCTTAGCCAATGTAGTTCATCAAATAAGCACAATTAGTCAACATGCATTAAGATTTTTATGATTTTGGTCTTCACTTGCCTTATTCTAATACATTTTGATTTTTAGTTAATATAGTTCGGCTTATTCTAATCCTTTTTGGTACTTAGACAATGTAGTTCGTCTAACAAGTGCATTAGCCGAAATAAGTTAAGATTATTTTCTTCACTCGCCTCATTCTAATCATGTTCGGTTCTCAGCCAATATAGTTCGTATAATTAGTTCATTTGTCTCAATGGAGTATGATTTGTGACATTTTTGTCTTCATTTAGCTTATTCTAACTCGTTTTGGTACTTGGCAAATTTAGTTCTTCTAATAAATGTATTCATCTCAATGGATTCAATTTTGATCTTCACTCAGCTTATTCTAATCCATTTTGGATCTTAGCCAATGCAGTTTATCTAAAAAATGTATTAGTAACAGTAGATTAAAGTTTTGGTGATTTTGGTCTTCGCTTGGTTTACTTGGATCGATTTTGGTTTTTAGCCAATGTATTTTCGACAAATAAGTGGATTAGTGTCAGTGGATTATATTTTGATCATTTTTATCCTCAATCGGATTATTCTAATCTATTTTCATTCTTAACTAACATAGTTCATCTAATAAGCATGATTAGTCTATATGGATTGACATTTTTGTGATTTTGGTCTTCCTCAAACTTATTCTAATATATTTTGGTTCTTAGTAAATGTAGTTCGTAAGTGCATTGGTCTCAATAGATTAATAAGCACTGCTGGTCAATGTAGATTAAGATTTTTGGTTTTTTTTTTTCACTTGCATTATTCTAATCTAGTTTGGTTTTTAGCATATGTAGTTCGTCTAATAAGTATATTTGTCTCAACATATTAGATTTTTGTCATTTGGGTCTCACTCGACTTTTTCTAATCTGCTTTGGTTCATAGCTAATGTAGTTCATCAAAGAATCACAATAGTCTCAACGAGTTAAGATTTTGATCATTTTGATCTTCAATCTTCTTATTCTAATTATGTTAGGTTCTTAGTCAATATAGTTGGTATAATAAATGCATTTTTCCCAATGGAGTAAGATTTGTTTTGGTTTGTAGCCAATATAGTCCATCTAATATATGCATTAGTAGCAATGTAATTATTTTTTTTTGTCATTTTGGTCCATCTAATCGATTTTTGTTTTTAGCCCATTTATTTCGACTAATAAGTGCTTTGGTATCAATGGATTAAGATTTTGGTCAGTTTTTTTTCAATCCATATATTATAATCTATTTTAGTTATTTTCCAATTTTGTTCATCCAATAAGCATAAATAATCAATCTGGATTTAGACATTTTTTTTTCTTTTAGGTCTTCACTCGGCTTATTCTAATGCATTTTAGGTCTTAGCAAATGTAGGTCTCCCAATCAGCAAAATAGTATCAATGGATTAGATTTTCGTAATTTTTGTCTTCATTAGACTTATTCTAATCCATTTTCTTCTTCACTCGGGATATTCTAATCAAGTTTGGTTGTTAACCAACATAGTTAATCCAATAAACAAAATCATCCCAAAGGATTGAGTTTTTTGTCATTTGGTCTTCTCTGGGCTTATTGTAATCCAACTTTGTTTTTCGCCGATGTAGTTTCTCAAATAAGTGAATTTGTCTCAATAATTAAGATTTTTGTCATTTTGGCCTTCACTTAGCTTATTCTATTCCATTTTGTATCTTAGCCAATATATTTCATCAAATAAGCACAATTGTCTCAACGAATTCGATTTTCTTCATTTTGGTCATCATTTGGCTTATTGTAATCTGATTTGATTTTTAGCCAATTAAGTTCATCAAATAAGCACAACAACCTCAACAGATTAATATTTTGGTCATTTTGGTTTTCACTCGGCTTATTCGAAAGCACTTTGGTTCTTTGTCAATGTAGCTCATTAAGTAAGCACAATAATATCAACGGAATAGATTTTGGTCTTAATTTGGCTTATTCTAATATGTTTTGGTTTACTATTTTTCCCATTTTTGTCATTTTCTCTTCACTCAGTTTATTCTAATCCATTTTGATTCTTAGCCGATGTAGTTCATCAAATAAGCAATAGTATCAATTAATAGTATCAATCAATCAAATTTTTGTCTTCACTCTCCCTATTCTAATCAATAGTATCAATCAATCAAATTTTTGTCAAATAACCCGTTTTGGTTCTTTTCCAATGTAGTGTTCCAATAAGCACAATAGTCTTAATGGATTTCGATTTCGTCATTTTTGTCTTTTCTTGACCTACTCTAATCCTTTATGGTTTTGGGTCAACGTAGGTCATCCAATAAGAACAATAGTCCCAATGGATTAAGATTTTGGTCTTTTTTTCTTCACTCGACTTATTCTAATATATTTTTGATTTTATCTAAAATCATTCATCAAACACGCTTAATAGTCTCAATGGATTACATTTTTGTCTTCATTTGTAATATTCTAATATGTTTTGATTCTTTGCAAATGTAGTTCTTAAAATAAACACAATAATCTCAACAAATTAAGACTTTGGTCATTTTAGTTTTCACTCGACGTATTCTATAAATAAATTGGTTCTTAGTCACTATGGTTCATCAACAATAGTCTTAATGGAATAGATTTTGGTTTTATATTCATTCGGTTCTTAACCAATGTAGTTCATGTAATATATGCATTTAAGTCAATGGATTAAGATTTTTTTTTCATTTTGGTCCTCACTAGGCTTTTTTAAATCCATTTGGTTCTTAGTCAATGTAGTTCATCAAAAAGCACAATAACATCAAAGGATTTGATTTTGGTCATTTTTGTCTTCAATCCAATTATGCTAATATTTTTTGTCCTTCACCAATATAGTTTCTTTAATAAGTGAATTAGTCGCAATGGATTCAAATTTTGGCCATTTTCTTCTTCACTCAACTTATTATAATCCACTTCAGTTCTTAGACAATGTAGTTCGTCAAATAAGCACAATAGTCTTAATGGTTAAATATTTGGCTCATTTTGTTCTTCACATCACCTATTCTCGAACATTTTGGTTCTTACTCAATGTAGTTCATCAAATTAGCACAATCATCTCAATGGATTATGATATTTTGGACTTCTTATCAGATTATTCTAATCTAGTTTTGTTTTTAACCAATGTAGTTCGTCTAATAAATGTATTTGTCTCAATGTATCAAGATTTTGGTTATTTTGGTTTTCACTCAGCTTATTTGAATCCAATTTGATTATTAATCAATGTAGTAAATCAATAAGCACAATGGTATAAATCAGCCTTATTTTAATCATTTTGGTCTTTAATCGGTTTACTTTACGATGTTTTGGTTCTTAGCCAATGTAGTTTTTTTAATAAGTGGATTACTTACTTTAGCCTTATTCTAATCAATTTTGGTTTAAGCCAATGAAGTTTTTTAAATAAGCAGAACAGTCTCAATGGATTAAGATTTAGTTATTTTTGTCTTTGCACGACCTATTGTAATCCATTTTGGTTCTTGGTCAATAGATTAAGCTTTTGGTCTTTTTTTGTCTTTAGGTGCCTTATTCTAATCTATTATGGTTCATCAAATAAGACCAATAAACTCAATGGTTTAAGATTTTGGACTATTTTGCCTTCACTCGACTTAATCCAATCAAGTTATTCTCTAAGCTAATGTAGGTCGTCTAATAAGCGAATTTGTCTCAAAGGAGAAATATTTTGGTAATTTTGTCTTTCATCGGCTTATTCTAATCGAATTTGATTCTTAGCCATTGTAGTTCATCTAATAAGTGTTGTTGTCTCAATGGATTCAGATTTTCATCGTTTTGGTCTTCACTCGCCTTATTCTAATTCATTACGGATCATAGCAATGTAGTTCATCAAATAAACACAATAGTCTCAACGAATTAAGATTTTGATCTTTTTTTTCTTCATTCAGCTATCTAATCCAGTAAGGTTCTTAGACAACGTAATTCATCTAATAGGTATATTTTTCACAATGGAGAATGATTATGGTCATTTTGGTCTTCCCTCGACTTATTCTAATCAAGTTTGGTTCTTAACCAATGTAGTTCATCTTATAAATGCATCAGTCTCAATGGGTTAAGATTTTTGTTGTTTTGATTTTGTTTGGCTTATTCTAATATATTTAGGATCTCACCCAATGTAGCTCATCAAATAAGCACAATATACTCAACATATTAAGATTTTGGTCTTTACTAGGCTTAGTCTATTATATTTTAGTTATTGGCTAATGTAGTACATTCCAAAAGCACAATAGAGTTAAAGGATTAACATTTTGCTCATTTTGGTCTTTACTCGCCTTATTATAATCCACTTTGGTTCTAAGGCAATGTGGTTCATGAAATTAGCACAATAGTCTGAACAAATTTTATTTTTATCATTTTAGTCTTCATTCGGTTTATTCTAATCTAGTTTCGTTCTTAAATAATCTTGTTAGTATAATAATTGCAATTGTGTCAATGGATTAAGATTTTTCTCATTTTATTTTGTGTTAGGCCTATTCTAATCAACTTTGATTCTTAGTCAATGTAGTTCATCAAATAAGAACAATAGTATCAATAGAATAGATTTAGGTCATTTTGATCTTCAATTGGCTATTTCTAATCCTTTTTGGTTCTTTACCAATGTTGTTTCTCTAATAAGTGAATAAGGCTCAATGGAATAAGCTTTTTTTCGTTTTCATCTTTAATAGGCTTATTGTAATCCATTTTGGTTCTTAGCCAATGTAGTTCATCAAATAAGCACAATATTCTCAATGGATTGTGATTTTTGTCATTTTGGTCTTCACTTTACCTATTCTAAAACATTTTGATTCTTAGTCAACATAGTTCATCAAATTAGCATAATATTTTCCATGGATTATGTTTTGGTCATTTTAGTCTTCATTTAGCTTGATCTAATCCAGTTGGGTTCTTAATGAATGTAGTTCGTCTAATAAGAGCATAAGTGTCCTCGTATTGATAATTTTTTCATTTTGGTCTTACTCGGCTTATTCTAATCCATTTTTATTTTTAGTCAGTGTAGTTCATCTTATAAGAACCATAGTATCCATGGATTAGATTATGTTATTTTTGGTCCTTATTCTACTTATTCTAATCCGTTTTGGTTATTAATCAATGTAGTTCATCATATAAGCACAATAGTCTCAACCCATTAAGACTTTAGTCATTATGATTTTCACTCTTCATATTCTAAACCCTTTTAGTTCTTAGTCGATGTGGTTCATCAAATTAGCACAATAGTCTCATTCGATTATATTTTTGTCAATTTTGAATTTATTCGACTTATTCTAATCTAGTTTGGTTCTTAACAAAAGGAGTTCGTCTACTACGTGAATTTGTGTCAATGGATTGATTTTTATCATTTTTGTCCTCGCTCATTTTATTCTAATCCATTTTATTTCCTAATCAATATAGGTAACCAAAACTACACAATAGTATGATTGGATTATAATTTTTTCATTGTGTTCTTCAATCATCTTATTCTAATCCATTTTGATTATTAGCAAATGTAGTTTCTTTTATAACTGAATTAATTGCCATGGATTAATATTTTTGCCGTTTTTGTCTTCACTCGATTTACTAAAATCTATTTTGGTTCTCAGTTGATGTTGTTCGTCAAATAAGCACAATACTCTTAATTGATTAAGATTTTGGTCCTATTCTAATCAATTTTGGCTCTTAGTCAACGTAGTTCATGAGATTAACACAATCATCTCAATAGATTTGACTTTGGTCTTTTTGGTCTTCTTTCAGCTTATTCTAATCCAATTTGGTTCTTAATCAATGTAGTTTGTTTAATAAATGTATTTATCATAATTTATTAAGATTTTGGTCATTTTTGTCTTAACTCGACTTGTTCTAATCAAGTTTGGTTCTTAATCAATGTAGTTAAGCAAGTATACACAATAGTATCAATCAATTAGATTTTTGTAATTTTTATGTTCAATCTACTTACTCTAACCCATTTTGGTTCTTTGTCAATGTAATTCGTCAAATAAGCACAATAATCTCAATGGATTTAGATTTAGTCATTTTTGTCTTTGCTTGACCTACTCCAATCCGTTTTGGTTATGGGTCAATGTATTTCATCTAATAAGCACAATAGTTCCAATTGATTAAGATTTTGATATTTTTTTTATTTTGCTCAACTTATTCTAAACTTGTTTCCCTTTTCCTTGTTAAGCCTTTCCATTCAATTGTTGATTGAACTTGCTGGAATCATTGGGTTGTTACCACTTGGCCTGGTTATCCTCTTGTACCCATTTCAAATTTTCCTCAACAATGTAAGTCTTATGCACGAGGGTGGAATAGTTTGTGATCTCCAACTATCCTACATTGTCTAGTTTCAATCCCAATTCAAACTTGTTAATTTTCAACTCTTCGTTTGGTGCATACCGAGCATGGGTCAAAAATCTTTCTAGTTCTTCAAATTTTGCCACATACTCAGCCATTGTCATGCCTCCTTGTTGAAGGTGGACAAACTCTAACTATTTCTACTTTCTCACACTTTTGGATAATGTATGTAACACCTCGATTTTCAAAGCGAGGGTGTATTTTTTTTTCAAAAGAAATTAAAATAAAACAGAGAAATAGATAAGATAATACATTTGGATAAATAATTAAGTCATTATAATTTACAAGCAGCGGAAAAGTTTCTCGAAATATTAATCCAAAGAATTTACACATCAAAAGTGATACATGGAATCCATTAACATAAGATGTCATGCTGACAATATTAGCAAAGTTACAATTTTCCAATTCAAAATAACGTAGTCCAAAAGAAAGACATATGTTCCCTCTATGTCATCCTAATCTGATCATTCTATCAAAAAACTATACACCCTAAGTGATCTCCACGCGCCCCGTAAGATCCTCGTAACATAGCTCTAGTCATGGATTCTCATCTACATTCCCATCCGTAGGGAACGAACCGGTAGGATCGTCCTGGCTCTCATCTGAGGGCAAAGCCCAGATTTCCACAATAGTTGTAAAGGGTCATCAACCGAAATTAATAGTTAACACATAACATTTAAGTTTTTAAATGCACAAATAACCTTTTCAACTTAGCATGCATCTTAAAAAGGTTTTCCATATGCTAAATGTTCATACAATGCTTACCAAATGAAAATGAAATCAATATAAGTCTCAAATCAATCAAGTAATAAACAACTGGCCAATTCGTTGATGAACCAATTGAGCAATCGATTATCTAACTCAAAATAAGAATTTCAACTGAGCCAATCGATTGGGGAAATCGATTTCCTGAAAGTTTTTAGTCAAAACTGAACTCTGGGTTTAAATCAATCGATTGGGGAAATCGATTGAATGAAAAACTGAGCCCCTGTATTGAAGCCAATCGATTGGGAAAATTGATTTCCTGAAAGTTTTTAGTGAAAACTGAACTCTGGGCTTAAATCAATCGATTGGGTAAATCGATTTCTTAAATGGTTTTGAAAAACATATTACAAAATCGATTGGATAAATCGATTTTGGCAAATTTGTGAAGTCCCTGTAACTCATCAAATCGATTGGGAAAATCGATTTCCCTGTATATTCTTCCAAAAATACATAAGCTAACTCAATCACATTCAAACACAACTCCAAATCATAGCACTTAGCAATTCCCACGCAAACGCCACGACAAATTGGGTTTCGAAGTAGTTTTACAATCCATCACACTTACACACGATAATCAATACATAGCACTTAACAATTTTAACACAATTACAATTACAACTCAGGTTCAAATCACTCAATCATAAACTTGAATCAAACACACATACACACAATCTGTTCCAAAACATAACACTTAGCACAATCAACACAATCATAAATTTGAATCAACCAAGACTCGTGTGCCAAGCACCCTAATGCAACGCGTATATGCCAAAATGCATGGACTCGGAATCCCAAAACAAAACCCTCCTCGAAGGGCCGTAAATCATAATTGTACCGCCTATCGCATGCCAAAGTACCAATTACTAAGGTGCCACCTATCACGGGTCAGCACGATTTACTAAAGAGCATAAATCGTAAACGTACCACCTATCACGGGTCAGTGATGTTTACCGAGGTGCCACCTATCACGGGTCAGCGCGATTTACTAAAAGAAAAGCGTAAGTCGTAAATGTACTGCCTATCACAGGCCAAAGTACTATTTACCGAGGTGCCACCTATCACGGGTCAGCACAACTTACCAAAAAGGTAAATCGTAAACGTACCACCTATCACGGGTCAGTACTGTTTACCGAGGTGCCACCTATCACGGGTCAGCACAATTTACCAAAATGAAATGCATGAGCATACACTGACTCCATCCACAACAATCGTTAAGTAAATGCAGATATTAAAAGATTCCCCATTTTTAATACTCATTTAACTTAAACGATTTTCACAACAAACTTTAAGCAAACAGAAATATTAAGAGATTCCCCATTCTTAATACTCTTTTAACTTAAACGATTTTCAAACGAACATTAAGTAAACAAGACATTAAGAGATTCCCCATTCTTAATATTCATTTAACTTAAACAATTTTCCAAAACAAACATTAAGTAAACAAGACATTAAGAGATTCCCCATTCTTAATACTCATTTAACTTAAATGATTTTCTAAAACAAACATTAAGTAAACAAGACATTAAGAGATTCCCCATTCTTAATTCTCATTTAACTTAAACGATTTTCCAAAACAAACGTTAAGTAAACAAGACATTAAGAGATTCCCCATTCTTAATACTCATTTAACTTAAATGATTTTCACAAACACACATTAAGTAAACAAGACATTAAGAGATTCCCCATTCTTAATACTCATTTAACTTAATGGTTTTCAAATTCCACACAAAACAAACTCAAACATATTATCAAATCCAATCCACAACCCACACCAAAACACATCAATTCATTTCTCCACCAAATCCAACATACACATATCAAATCTCATAAGAATTAATTTTGAACACGTCAAATACGATGAACACAAATCGTCACAACATACCACTCAAACACATCAAATTTCTTTTACTCAAAACATACACAAATGAGTTAAATTCATTTTCCCCAAATCAACTCTTAAACCCTAACAAAATTCTTTTTCACAAAACCACATATAAGTCCCTAAGTGCAAACTAAAAGTTTGGAAGGAGCCCTTACCTTCACGTTAGCTTTCACGTGCGATTACAGTACTGCGAGTAAGTCCGGTAAAATCTCCGTTCGCATCGTTGCTTCTAAAGTTGGTCCACTAGCACCGTAGCACGGAGGTGAGCAACCTTTCCTTCTATCACTTCTTGAAAGGAGGCTTAGATCTAGATGAAACGGGAAGGTTTGTGTTTGACTGTTTTGAAATCCCTAATACCGTTTTTCTTTGTTTTCTAATCAACGAGGAAGTATGGAGCTGAGAAAACCATGCTCTCTTATCCACTAATCCTTGGGTTTCTATTCTTGAAGTCAAAGAATGAAAAAGGAAGCAAAACCAACGAATGAAGAAAAAGGGAGAAGGTGGGTTTGCACGGGAGAGGAAGAAGAAGGGAAAATGTTTTGTTTCTTTCTCTCTCTTTTCCTTTCTTCCTTTTTCTTTCCTTTCTTTTTCTTTTCTTTCTAATTCCTTTCTTTCCTTTTCTTTATATATATATATATATATATATATATATATATATATATATATATATATATTTATATATATTAATTACTTTTAACAAATATCTCCAAATCTAGATATTTATTAAATTTACCAGTTTACCCATAACGCATTAAATTCTTCGTAAATGATTCACCGCAGTTAATTTAATTTATTTATCGACGAGTAATTCTAATCGGGCATCAAAATATCTTTTTGGTCATATAAACTCCAAAATATTAATAACTTTGGCTAAAAAGCCTTCGAGTTCAATACCAAAAATACACTAAATTACATAAAGTATACTTTAAAATTATGGGTCTTACATTACTACTCCCCTAAAATTAGTTTCGTCCTCGAAAGTATGCGTCGATAAATAACTCTAGGTGTTGTTCTCTCATCTTGCTCTCCAGTTCCCAGGTCGCATCTCCAGTAATTGGGTTCCAAATCACCTTGACCAACGAAACATCCTTGGTGCTCAATCGTTTAATCTTCCTGTCATCAATTCTCACAGGTGGTACTTCGAATGACAAGTTATCCTTTAGCTGGATTGTGTCTGGTTCGATTACATGAGATGGATCTGCAAGATATTTCCTCAACTATGACACATGAAATACGTCATGAATATTGGATAGTATCGGAGGCAATGCAATCCGATAAGAAACAGGCCCAATTCGTGCAGAAATCTGATATGGTCCAATGAATTTCGGAGTCAACTTCTTTGATTCCAAGGCTCTGCCAACTCCAATAGTATGTGTGACTCTTAGAAACACATGGTCACCCTGTTCGAATTCTAAAAGTCTGTGACGCCTGTCCGCATAACTCTTCTGACGATCTTGTGAAGTCTTCATTTTCTCCTTGATCTTCTTTACCTTAGCTGTAGTCTGTTGCACCATCTCTGGTCCGACAATCATATTTTCATCGTCCTTATACCAACACAAAGGAGTTTGACACTTGCGCCCATATAAAGCCTCATATGGTGCCATTCCAATACTTGCGTGGAAACTATTGTTGTAGGTGAACTCAATCAACGGAAGTACATCATCCTAACTTCCTCTATCATCTAATACACAGGCTCTCAACAGATCTTCCAGGGACTGAGTCGTCCTTTCAGTTTGTCCGTCCGTTTGTGGATGGTAAGCTGAACTCAATCGTAGTTTCGTTCCCAATGCTTCGTGCAATGCTCCCAAAAAATGTGATGTGAACTTTGGATCACGGTCTGATACAATACTCGATGGTACCCTGTGTAACCTCACAATTTCAGCAATGTAGATCTCTGTTAGCTGATCTACCTTATAGGTGGTCTTTACTGGCAAAAAGTGTGCGGATTTAGTCAGTCGATCCACTATCACCCATATAGAATCATTCTTTCTCCTTGTTTTAGGCAATCCAGTTATGAAATCCATGGAAATGCTGTCCCACTTCCATTCGGGTATATCCAAGGGTTGCAACATCGCAGCAGGTCGCTGATGTTCCACCTTCGCTTTCTGACAAGTTAGACAAGTCGATACATACTCCGCCACATGTTTCTTCATTCCTGGCCACCAATAGTTCTACCTCAAATCCTGATACATCTTTGTTCCTCCGAGATGAATACTCAACTTACTCTTATGAGCCTCTTCTAAAATCGTTTTCCTCATATCTGTAATTTCTGGTACACAAATCCTACCATTACATCGCAAAATATTATCTTATGCAACCTTAAACTCAGTTGTCTTCCCTAGCACAATTAGGTTCCTCTTCTCTTGAATTAAGACGTCATCTTGAGAATTTGCAATGTCTTCAAGGAGTCCGCTCGAAACCTTAATCATTCCGAATTTCAAAATTCTCGGTGCAAACTCTACGTTCAAGTGTAGGTCTCTAAAAGCTTCCCACAACTCTTGTTGTCTAGCCATAATTGTAGAAGACACCGATACACTTCTTCTGCTCAACGCATCAGCCACTACATTGGCCTTCCCACGGTGGTACTGCAGTGTGAAATCAAAATCCTTGAGAGTCTCCATCCATTGTCTATGGCGCATGTTCAATTCCTTCTGATCAAACAAATATTTCAAACTTTTATGGTCACTGAACACTGTGAACGTGCACCCATATAAATAGTGCCTCCAGATCTTCAATGCAAAAACAACTGCAGCAAGCTCCAAATCATGAGTAGGATAGTTTCTCTCATGAATCTTCAATTGCCTTGAGGCATAAGCTACAGCTTTCTTGTGTTGCATCAGAACACATCCCAACCCTTGGTGAGATGCATCACAATAAACTTCATAGGGTTCATCTGATTGCGGTAACACCAATACTGGTGAGGTCGTCAATTTTCTCTTTTGTAACTGAAAATTTTCCTCACACTTCTCCGTCCATGCGAACGGTTGATCTTTTCTAGTAAGTTGTGTCAATGGAGTCACAATCTTGGCAAAACCATCTATAAACCTCCTGTAGTACCCTGCCAGTCCTACAAAACTTCGTATGTTAGTGCCAGTCTGAGGCTGTTTCCAAGCAAGAACCGCCTCAATCTTAGCCGGATCTACAGCGATTCCTTCCTTGGTTATCACATGTCCTAAGAAATTCTCTTTTTCTAGCCAAAACTCACACTTTGATAGATTGGCATACAATTGCTTCTCGCGTAAAATCTCAAGAACTTGACATAAATGTTCTCCATGCTCTTCTTCAGTTTTTGAATAAATTAATATATCATCAATGAACACCACAACAAATTTATCAAGGAATGGACTAAAGATTATGTTCATGTAGTCCATGAAAATTGTTGGTGCATTGGTAACTCCAAACGGCATAACAAGATATTCATAATGTCCATAACGGGTTCTAAAAGCAGTTTTCTGAATATCTCATTCCCTTACACGAATCTGATGGTAACCTGACTTCAATTCAATCTTCGAAAATATCGCGGCCCCTCTCAGTTGATCCATTAAATTATCAATGCGTGGTAAAGGATAATGATTCTTAATAGTTGCCTTATTAAGCTGTCTATAATCCACACATAAAAGCGAGGTTCCGTCCTTCTTGTTAACTAGTAAAACTGGAGCCCCCCATGGCGATACACTTGGTCTAATAAATTTCTTCTCCAACAAATCTTCAATTTGGCTTTTGAGCTCATTTAATTCCAATGGCGACATTCGGTACGGCGCGATCGAAGTTGGTCCCGTTCCTGGGTGCAAATCAATGAAAAATTCCACTTCTCTTACAAGTGGTAATCCTGGAATTTCCGTTGGAAATACATCCCGGTACTCATTGATAAGCATCACATCTTCTATGTTCACATTTATCTTTGCCTCCACATTAGCCAGAGACAAAAACTCATGAGTCCCTTCACTTAGCGACACTCGGAGTTTGTTAGCGGCTAAATACTTATCAACTCCTGGTTCGGGGAAAAGAACCAATTTACGAGCACAATCCAAGATCACATAATGGTACGACATCCAGTCCATACCGAGAATGACCTCGAGTGATTGTAGCGGTAAACAAATCAAATTAACCAAGAAATCCCTATTATGAATAGTCATTTGACAATGTAAACATGCGAATTTACTGTCAAAGTCTTAGCAGGTGTGGAAACAACCAAATCAAAAGGTAAAGCAAACACAGATAACTTCAAACGATTTACACAACCCATAGCAATGAAGGAATGGGTAGCCCCCGAATCAAAAAGTGCAGTTAGAGTGTTACCTGCAATCTCACAATTACATTGAATCAGATTGCCAGATGGATTCCCATCTTCAGCACTCACACAATAAATACGTCCTCTATCAGTAGGACGGATAGCCCTAGCTACATTCACAACTCGTTCCACCTTTGGAGCCGTACAATCCCTTGCCATGTGCCCTGGCTTCCGACAATTGTAACAGGAGAGGACATTAGAGGTACAAGCACTAGCATAATGTCCCTCTTCCCCACATCGAAAACATCAAAGCACTTGTCCCAATTGTCTTCCAAAATTCTGGTTCTCGGGGCGATTCTGCCCACCGTTGTAATTTTTCGGTCGATTATAGGGTTTAGCAACTTGTTTCCCCTTGTTGTTCTGATAATTCACCCGACTAGGCCCTCCTGCAGGAAAATTCCCTCCTCGGCTAGCCCTCTTATTCTTCATATCCTCAACTTCCCTACATTTTTCCACGAGAACTTGGAAACGTTGAATTCCCAAGGGCAAGACAGAGTCTTGAATCTCATACTTTAGCCCGTCTTGGAAACGATGACACATGAATGGTTCATCAATCTCTTCACGGAAAAACCTGAAATGTCTTGATAGCGACTCAAACTTAGCGGCATATTCGCCCACGGTCATGCTCCCCTGATGCAGTTTCAGGAAATCATCACCCAGTTTAGTCCTGGTACTCATCGGGAAGTATTTGTCTAGAAACTTCCTTTTGAATGATTCCCAGTTCACCTCCTCATGAGCCGATCTCATTAACAATCTTGCACTCCTCCACCAGTACTTAACATCCCCTAGTAGCATATAAGTGGCATAGTTGACCTTCACTGCCGCCTGACAATTAATCATTTCAAAGATCTTCTCCACTTCTTGGATCCACTGATCCGCTTTCTCTGAGTTCTCATCCCCCTTAAACTTGGGAGGATTGTAACAACGGAAGTCTTCTAACCCTCTTGACTCTGCAGCACGGATCTCTCTTTCCCTCTTTTCGAGATCACGTTGAGTCTTGGCAGCAGTCTGTGCAACAACAGAAGCAACCATGTTATTCATAGCCTCCGCCATTCGATCATCCCTATTGGCATTGGCTCTCGGAACGTCATTCCTTCTTGGCGGCATGGTTTTCCTATAAAACCATCATCAAGTAGAGTCTTAGCACTACTTCAAATAATTCCAAAAATAACTTCCGACCACCTCAACACACAATAATTATTGTGGACCTGACAACTCAAACCACCTAACCCGACGCATGATCAGATAACAACTCCTAACCTACAGGTTGACTTACGATCTAGAACTAAAGGTTCCACAGCCCCCAAAGAAAACCAAACCAAAGCTCTGATACCATAATGTAACACCCCGAGATAAGATAATACATTTGGATACCACAATGTAGCGAGGTTGTATTTTTTTTTTTAAAAGAAATTAAAATAAAACTGAGAAATAGATAAGATAATACATTTGGATAAATAATTAAGTCATTATAATTTACAAGCAGCAGAAAAGTTTCTCGAAATATAAATCCAAAGTATTTACACATCAAAAGTGATACATGGAATCCATTAACATAAGATGTCATGCTGACAATATTAGCAAAGTTACAATTTTCCAATTCAAAATAACGTAGTCCAAAAGAAAGACATATGTTCCCTCTATGTCATCCTAATCTGATCATTCTACCAAAAAACTATACACCCTGAGTGATCTCCACACGCCCCGTAAGATCCTCCTAACATAGCTCCAGTCATGCATTCTCATCTACATTCCCATCAATAGGGTACGAACCGGTAGGATCGTCGTGGCTCTCATGTCAGGGAAAAGCCCAGATTTCTACAATAGTTGTAAAGGGTCACCAACCGAAATTAACAGTTAACACATAACATTTAAGTTTTTAAATGCACAAATAACCTTTTCAACTTAGCTTGCATCTTAAAAAGGTTTTCCATATGCTAAATGTTCATACAATGCTTACCAAATGAAAATGAAATCAATATAAGTCTCAAATCAATCAAGTAATAAACAACGAGCCAATTCGTTGATGAACCAATTGAGCAATCGATTATCTAACTCAAAATAAGAATTTCAACTGAGCCAATCGATTGGGGAAATCGATTTCTTGAAAGTTTTTAGTGAAAACTGAACTCTGGGCTTAAATCAATCGATTGGGAAAATCGATTGAATGAAAAACTGAGCCCCTGTATTGAAGCCAATCGATTGGGAAAATCGATTTCCTGAAAGTTTTTAGTGAAAACTGAACTCTGGGTTTAAATCAATCGATTAGGTAAATCGTTTTCGTAAATGGTTTTGAAAAACATATTACGAAATAAATTTTGGCAAATTTGTGAAGTCCCTGTAACTCATCAAATCGATTTCCCTGTATATTCTTCCAAAAATACATAAACTAACTCAATCACATTCAAACACAACTCCAAATCTTAACACTTAGCAATTCCCACGCAAACGCTACGACAAATTGGGTTTCGAAATAGTTTTACAATCCATCACACTTACACACGATAATCAATACATAGCACTTAGCAATTTCAACACAATTACAATTACAACTCAGGTTCAAATCACTCAATCATAAACTTGAATCAAACACACATACACACAATCTGTTCCAAAACATAACACTTAGCACAATCAACACAATCATAAATTTGAATCAACCACGACTCGTGTGCTAAGCACCGTAATGCAATGCGTATATGCCAAAATGCATGGACTCGGAATTCCAAAACAAAACCCTCCTCGAAGGGCCGTAAATCATAATTGTACCGCCTATCGCAAGCCAAAGTACCAATTACCGAGGTGCCACCTATCACGGGTCAGCACGATTTACTAAAAAGTGTAAATCGTAAACGTACCACCTATCACGGGTCAGTACTGTTTACCGAGGTGCCACCTATCACGGGTCAGCACGATTTACTAAAAGAAAAGCATAAGTCGTAAATGTACTGCCTATCACAGGCCAAAGTACTATTAACCGAGGTGCCACCTATCACGGGTCAGTACTGTTTACCGAGGTACCACCTATCACGGGTCAACACAATTTACCAAAATGAAATGCATGAGCATACACTGACTCCATCCACAACAATCGTTAAGTAAATGCAGATATTAAAAGATTCCCCATTTTTAATACTCATTTAACTTAAACGATTTTCACAACAAACTTTAAGCAAACAGAAATATTAAGAGATTCCCCATTCTTAATACTCTTTTAACTTAAACGATTTTCAAACGAACATTAAGTAAACAAGACATTAAGAGATTCCCCATTCTTAATACTCATTTAACTTAAACGTTTTTCCAAAACAAACATTAAGTAAACATGACATTAAGAGATTCCCCATTCTTAATACTCATTTAACTTAAACGATTTTCCAAAACAAACATTAAGTAAACAAGACATTTAGAGATTCCCCATTCTTAATTCTCATTTAACTTAATTGATTTTCCAAAACAAACATTAAGTAAACAAGACATTAAGAGATTCCCCATTCTTAATACTCATTTAACTTAAACGATTTTCACAAACACACATTAAGTAAACAAGACATTAAGAGATTCCCCATTCTTAATACTCTTTTAACTTAATGGTTTTCAAATTCCACACAAAACAAACTCAAACATATTATCAAATCCAATCCACAACTCACACCAAAACACATCAATTCATTTCTCCACCAAATGCAACATACACATATCAAATCTCATAAGAATTAATTTTGAACACGTCAAATACGATGAACACAAATCGTCACAACATACCACTCAAACACATCAAATTTCTTTTACTCAAAACATACACAAATGAGTTAACTTCATTTTCCCCAAATCAACTCTTAAACCCTAACAAAATTCTTTTTCACAAGACCACATATAAGTCCCTAAGTGCAAACTAAATGTTTGGAAGGAGCCCTTACCTTCACGGTAGCTTTCACGTGCGATTACAGTACCGCGAGTAAGTCTGGTAAAATCTTTGTTCGCAACGTTGCTTCCAAAGTTGGTCCACTAGCACCGTAGCACGGAGGTGAGCAACCTTTCCTTCTATCACTTCATGAAAGGAGGCTTAGGTCTAGATGAAACGGGAAGGTTTGTGTTTGACTGTTTTGAAATTCCTAATACCGTTTTTCTTCGTTTTCTAATCAACGAGGAAGTATGGAGCTGAGAAAACCATGCTCTCTTATCCACTAATCCTTGGGTTTCTATTCTTGAAGTCAAAGAACGAAAAAGGAAGCAAAACCAACGAATGAAGAAAAAGGGAGAAGGTGGGTTTGGACGGGCAGAGGAAGAAGAAGGGAAAATGTTTTGTTTCTTTCTCTCTCTTTTTCTTTCTTCCTTTTTCTTTCCTTTCTATTTCTTTTCTTTCTAATTCCTTTCTTTCCTTTTCTTTATATATATATATATATATATATATATATATATATATATATATATATAGATATTTATATATATTAATTACTTTTAATAAATATCTCCAAATCTAGATATTTATTAAATTTACCAGTTTACCCATAACGCATTAAATTCTTCGTAAAGGATTCACCGCTGTTAATTTAATTTATTTTTCGACGAGTAATTCTAATCAAGCATTAAAATATCTTTTTGGTCATATAAACTCCAAAATATTAATAACTTTAGCTAAAAAGCCTCCGAGTTCAATACCAAAAATACACTAAAATACATAAAGTATACTTTAAAATTATGGGTCTTACAATGTTTGTCCAAGAAAGTTGATTCAAAATGTTCTCAATATAATGGTGTTTTCATAGTTAGCATATGAGCCTTCACTCCTTTCCACCAATGTTCTACTTCACCCTGTAGTACGTGAAAGGCAAATACTACCTTATGTTCCTCTAGCACTATACTACTTCAAAATCTTTCTTTATCTCTTCGAACCATGCTTGTAACTAGAACAATTTATAGTTTACGTAAAATCCTTTGAAGTACCATTACACAAAATATTAATACATCATAATAACATAACATCATCATTTCTTCGCCCCAAGTCCCAAATTAAGTCCTCTTATCTGCTATAATACATAAACATATGGGTGAGATAATAATCCCAATGAGTTCTATAAAAAGGGGAAGCCATTTGGGATATTTTTAGGTTTAAAATGAAACTTTTCTTTAACATAATAGGTTTTATTAAATTCTTAAAATTCAATCATTTACCATAAATTATGGACAATTTAACTCAATTATTCTAAACGGTCATCATGGACAATGTATCCCAATTATTCTAAATTGTCGGCCACCATGAATTATGGCTTGGCTGTAATGACCATTACGGTTGTAATGTGTGCACATAACCACTTTCCACCACCGCCATAATCTTGTGTTCTTTCTTACCCATTTCCTGACTATTTCAATTTTTACATTGAGGAAAATGTATGACCCTAGAATCGAGGATATACTTTCTTTTTTACTTGTTTTCTTAGTGTTTAATATTTTTTCTTGTTTTGAAATAAAAATAAATAGATAAATAATTTATCTTTTCTTTAAATAAAAACTTTTGATATCCTTGAAAGGGAACCATAAATTCAGTGCATTCTCTAATAGCATCTTCTCAGTGACTTAGCTACTAAACGTGAGTTTTGGACTTATGCAGGAGCATGTGTTACATCATCAAATATTATGTTCCTTTCTTTGTTTTGAGTGATGATTCACCATTGATTGTATTCTCTAGAACATGACTTGAAACCATTTTAAGGCTAAATTTTTTTGTGATCATGTTTGAATAAAAAGAGCAATAAGATAAAAAACAATTTAAGTCGTAGGACTTGTTTTGTTTTAATTTCCACTAGTTGGAAATTTTGAGTCTTACATTAGTTATCTTTCTTGGTCCATTTCTTTATTTATAAAATCATTCTTGGGTGCCTTTTTTAATATAGTGGATCAACTTCTAATAAAAAAAGAAGAAAATTAGAAAAGAAAAAAAAAAGAGAGAGAATTTTTTTTAATAAGTCCCTATTTAAAAGGACACATTAAGGTGCTCTACTCGAAGTAATAGATTGGACTCATTACAAGTGAGATAGTGTCACGTGAAAAGGTAGAGTATATAGAAAGAAAGTAAGTAATGTCTCTAACGCAAAAACATGTTTCGACTGACCATAATTGTTTGAATATATTGAGCTCCAATTGTTCAAAAAGATTACCTGTAATCATATGTTTATTTTGCAATAGCCATTTCAAGATCCCTTTTATTGTTTAACCCACCTATTGTCCCTAGGCCCCACTAAAACTTTGAAATGTGCTTTTGATTCATATATGCCCTCATGAGAGATGTAGTGAAGATTTGGTTAATAGTCAAGCCTATGGTAGGGCATTCTACATTGGTGAAATTTTGAGTGAGTGCCCATTACCCTGAAACACTGAAAGAATTTGAGAGTTGAGTGTCCTACTGATATGAATTGTTTTTTCAGAGGAGCCTAATTCCCTCAATGGATTAGATTTTGGTCTTCACTTGGCTTATTCTAATCAAGTTTGGTACGTAGCCAATGTAGTTCGACATTTTGGATTAAATTTTTAGTCATTTTGGTCATCACTCGACCTATTTTAAACCTTATTGGATCTTAAGGAATGTAGTTTATCCAATAAGGACAATGGTCCCAATAGATTAAGATTTTGGTCATTTTAGTATTCACTTGTCTTATTCTAATCCATTTTAGTTCTTAAATAATGTTTTTCATCAACTAAGCACATTACCCTGAAACATTGAGAGTTGAGTGAATGCCCATAACCCTGAAACATTGAGAGTTGAGTGTTTTCAAATGAGTCTAAGTCCCTAATCAGGAACTGAAGTTGGTTAACCTTTGTGTTTTGATTATCCCTATTCATAGTGTCTACTTGTTCATAACTTTTACCTAAAGCTATTTATTTTAGACCTACAACGATTCAAGTATTAGAGTATTTGAGAAGCTATATACTTTGTTTGATAGGTTAATTTGATGTTTTTAATTTGGTTTTAGTACTACTTCTCTTCCTTTTAGTTTTGTTTTGATTTGGTTGCAAGGAGAAGTGAAGGAATAAGTAAAGATACTTGGTGCAAGAAACCTTGAAATCAAGTGGTGCAATCATGGTCCATCCGGATCAAAAATACGAATGAAAAGCTAGTTCTAGCAAGAATTTCCACTACAAGAAAACACTCATTTTGTAGCCAACTTTGCAAATATTTTGTGGCTGAAAAAAACTTCACAAATTAGTCACCGAAAAAGCTCTCACAAATACTAAAATTCAAATTGGTTGTTACTTGTGGCTGAAAAAACCCTCACAAATTAAACATATTTTTTGTTGGATGATTGAAACTTTTGTGTCGGCCAAAAACGACCACAATTTTATGGGAGGTAAAAGTAATTTGAATTTGTGGCGATCAATACCCTCACAATGAACTTGATCGATTGAAAATTTCAGCAGGAATTTTTGGCAGCCTATTCTCTCACAAAATCACAACGTTATAGCTTTGTGAAGGCTTAGGCTGCCATAAAAGCAGTCAGTTGCAATTTTCGGAGGGTGAACGCTGCCACAAAGGAAACCTTTTGTGACTGTTTGGGCCACTACAAAGGCAGTTGTTTTTGACTGCATAGGCTGCCACAAACGGATTGTACCGTTGGGGCTTCTGGCTGCTTTGGCCGCCACAAAGGCCTAATGTTCTCCCTATAAATATCACTCTTCCTCTCATTTTTTATTTCTACCTTCTCTCTAAATTTTCTCTCCACCTTCTCCCTACAAATACTTTTTCTCCAATTTTTCTATCTACCTTCTCTCTTAAATTTCGGAAAGTTTTTATTTTATATTTTAATGTTTTTTTTTATTTGAAGTTGTTTATTTAATTAATATTATTTAATTTTAATTTTGATAGTTGTGCTATTGTGCTTATTACAAAGAGTTGTTAGTTGTTAGTTGTTAGGTGTTAGTAAGCTTCAATTAAACACTATCCGACATCAAGTTAGTATGTATTGCATTTTAAATATATATTAGTAATTTATAAAATTATTACTAAAAAATTTATATGGTTATAAATTATTTTTAGACTTAATATATTTATTTTAGAATGTAGAATATATTATTTTTGAAATTGGGTATAAAATTATTTTTAAACTTTATTATTAGTAAGATTTGTTAAAAAAAAGTGCTAGTAAAATATTTAAATTGTAAAATTTTTACTCAAATGAAAATGTAGTTATTTTTTAAAATGTTGATGAAGTGTTACTTTTTTGTTGTAGTTATTTCTGGTATTATGATTTATTATGTTAGTAAAATATAATTTTATTAAGAAATTGTAATTTTTTTAGCAACTGAATATTTTTATTTTATTTTTAAAATACATAAAAAGTTCATCATTCAAAATGCTAGTAAATTTGTCCAAAAAATAAATAAGAATTATGTTATTTACATAATATATGATAAATAAAAATTTCCAACAAATGTAAAACTTATTGATTTTAATCTAACTATTTTTGAAAAAACATTATCAAAATTAATGATATTAATATTTGTTGTTAAACATTACAAAGAGTTGTAGTTGAGTTCGTACAAAAAATTTATATACTTTTATAGTCTCTATTTTTGTTTATAAGGACTTATTTTATGAAAAAGTTCATTAAATGCCATTTAATAATTTATTTTAGTTTATATATACATATATAGTCTTTATTATGATTTATTACATTTTTTGTAAATGTTCCATTAATTGACATATAAAATACGTCATAATTTATTATTTAGAAATTTGTAGATGTTAATAACAAAATGATGCTTTTGAAAAATAAACCAATTTATATATAAAATATCGATCTTATTAATTATCGTATAAAATTTATTTAATTTTTAGAATAAACATATATATATATATATCTAGACACACACATATATATGGATATAGATCGTAGTTGGATGTATGATAGGAATTTTCCTAGAAAGAATGGTCTTAAACAACGTTTTTCTAACACAGTTGAAAAGTTTCTCAATTTTCAAGAGTGCAGAAAATTGTAGAAGGTGAAGGGGGATGAGGTGTCCATGATGTTTATGTAGATGTAGACGATTTAAGAGTGAAAATGAAATAAGAGTGCATTTATTTGAAGATGGATTGCTGCCTAACTACTCATTTGTTTGTAGACGATTGATGAATGATATGATTTCAGATGTTGTCATTCAATGAAGATCAATAAGACAATATTGATGGACTTACAAATGAAGAAGCTCAGAGATTTTATGGTCTTTTGAAATATTTGAAGAGTCTCCAAACTCAAAGTTATCAATGTGTATTAAACTTTTAGGTCTAAAGTCTCAGTTTCGTGTTCATGATTTAGCTTTAGATTTGATGACTAAAATGGTGCTAGATGCAACACCTGTTAGAGATGGTTTGCCGAAAATTTATTACGATGCTAAAAGGTTAGTGTCAAAGTTAGGATTGGATGTCAAGAGGATTGATTGTTGTGTTAAAGGTTGCATGTTGTATTATGACAACGAATTTGGTATAAATGATGTCAACTTGGATGAATGTAAGTATTGTCAACAATCAAGGTATTGCCAAAGGAATAACTCTAGGTTAGTAAGGGAAAATCAATTCCAAAGAAAGCAATATTTTATCTACCTATTTATCTATATTGCATAGAATGTTTGCATCAATGCAAATTGTAGAAAAGATGACGTGAGATTATGAGAACATAATAAATTCAAGTGAGTTACGACGTTCATGTGATTGTCAGGCATGGAAACACTTTGATCAAATGCATGGTGGGATGTTGTCAAGTTAGGGAACCATGGTAAATTGGCTTGTCTTATTTCTATGGAAGACACAAAAGCATTTACTTTAAAATTCAGTGAGAAGCATCATGGTTTGACTCGCACCATAGATTATTATCTGTTGATCATACACTTTGTAGGAGCAAAGCTGCATATATCAAGGGTTGTGCAAAAAATCTAGGACCATCGCTTAAATTGACATTGGAACAAGTTTAGAATAAAGTAAAAGATATGCCAAAGGTACAAGTTGTTAATGGTGTGGCTTGTAAACCACAAGGTTACGAACAATGACATAATTGGATAAAATGATATATTTTTTGGGATCTACCATATTGGAAAGATAATCTTTTGAGACATAATCTTGATGTTATGCATATCGAGAAAAATTTATTTGACAACTAGACACTGTGATGAATGTGAAAGGAAAAACAAAAGATAATAATAAAGTTAGAAAAGACATATGTATATATTGCAGACGACTAGATTTGTTGTGTGTGGAGCACAACGACAAGACGTCTGACATTTATCTGTTGAAGAAGCCAAATCTATTTATCATTGGATCAAAGAGTTGGAGTCGTCTGACATTTATTGTTCTAATTTGGCAAGATGAGCTTATGTAGAAAATGGGAGGATGCACGGGATGAAAAGTCATGATTGTCATATATTTTTAGAGTGTTTACTTCCAATTGCCTTTAGTGGTTTACTAACACATATATTGAACCCACTTATTGAAGTGAGTCAATATTTCAAGAATTTGTTCTGCAATCGCTCATCGATAAAGATCTCATCAAGATGGAAAATGACATTCCGATGATTCTATGTAAGTTGGAGAAAGTATTCTCTCCTGGGTTTTTCAATTCCATGTAGTATCTCTCAGTGCACCTTGCAAGTTAAGCTAGGCTCGGTGTACCAGTCAAGTATAGATGGATGTATCTTTTATAAAGGTAATATGGAGCTTATTGTACATCTCCTCTATATTATAGGTTCACGGGTTATTCAAAATGATCAATGAAAAATAAAGCTGTAAGACTCATAGTTTTAAATTCTAATTTATGTATTTTAGTGTATTTTGGTATTGAACTCTGAGGCTTTTTAGCCAAGTTATTGATATTCTATGAGTTGATGCCCAAAAATATCTTTTGATGCCCCGGTTAAATTTATTCGTCGATAAATAAATTAGATTAAGTACGGTGAATCTTTTGTCGAAGAATTTAATTCATGGCAGTTTTATTAAAAATATATCGGGTCGCTGAAAACTGTATCTGTCAATTGAGTTGCGACGATAGTTGATATTTTTAACAAAAAAGTGGTTTGAAAAGTGATGGGTGAAATGGTAATTTTAATAAATATCTAGATATTTTTAGATATTTGTTATGTTATAATTAATATATATATATATATATATATATATATATATATATATATATATAATAGAAGGGAAGGAAAAGGAAGAAAAGGAAAACTTAAGGAAAACACAAAACATTTTTCCTCCTTGTCGCGATTCTTCTTCTCGTCTCTGTTCACGAAAAACAAAAACCCACAAATAGAAACCTTCACTTTTCTTCTAGATCTAAGCTTCGTTTCAAGAATTGATAGAAGGGAAAGTTGTTCACCTCCATGCTACGGTGCCAGTGAACTAACTTTGGAAGCAGCATCGTGAGCGGAGATTTACCGAAATGAATTACGGTACCATAATCGTGTATTAGAGCTATCGTTAAGGTAAGGGCTCCTTCCAAACTTTTAGTTTGCATTTAGGGACTTATTTGTGGTTGGGTGGAAAAGAAATTTGTTAGGATTGAAGTGCAGATTTAGGGGAAATGAATTTAACGCTTTTATGGGTGAAATTTTAGAGTTGGGTTTTTGGTGATATTGATGAGTGTATTGTGGAAAATGAATTTAACTCATTTATGTGTGTTTTTTAGGAAATCAAATTTGATATATTTGAGTGGTGGGTTATGATGATTTGTGGTTGTCGTGTTTGACGTGTTCATAGTTAACATTATAAATTGTGAGATGTATTTGGGTGGATTTTGTGGAAAAATAAATTGATGTGATTTGATGTGAATTGTGGATTGAATTTCAGAATATGTCTGAGTATGCTCGTGTGGAATTTGAAAATCATTAGAGTTAAATGAGTATTAAAAATGCGGAATCTTTTAATATATGCGTTTACTTAATGATTATCGTGAAAATCGTTAGAGTTAAATGAGTATTAGAAATGGGGTATTTTTTAATATCTGCATTTACTTAATGATTGTCGTGGATAGAGTCAGAGTATGCTTATGCATTTCATTGTACATGGCGACCGGATGGGCCATGGTGATAGTGGTGACCGGATGGGCCACGAGACAATTCCATGTGATTTATTGGTTCATCTTATCCTTAGCGGGATTATCGCGTCGTACTGATCTATGAAAGATTGCACTCTAGAACGTGCTGATCTGTGAGTGATTGCACTCTAGAAAATAGTGTAAGGCCTGTGATAGGCGACACTTTAGTAAATCGTGCGGGCCTGTGATAGGTGGCACCTTGATAATTAGTATAAGGCTTGTGATAGGCGATACAATATGATTTACGCCCCTTCGAGGAGGGTTTTGGTTTGGAATGCCGAGTCCATGCATTTTGGCATATACGCATTGCATTGTGGTGCTTGGCATGCGAGTCATGTTTGATTCAAGATTAGGATTGAGTGTTTGAACTCAAGTGGTTGTCGTGGTTGTGCCATAATTGCTAAATGTGAATGTTTTGGATTTGTGTGTAAGTGTGATTGATTGCAAAACCTTTTCGAAACTCAAGTTCTCATGGTGATTGAACTATAATTGCTAAGTGTGATTGTTTGGATTTGTGTGTAAGTGTTGATTGATATTTAAACCCTTTTAAAAGCTGAATTTTGCTATTTTTCTGCTGTTTGTTGATGTGTATTTGAATACAGAAGGTTGTATTCGAATACAAACATCCTATTTTTGCTGCTGACATAAGTGTAGTCCAATATAGAAGGATGTATTCGAATACAAACATGTTATTTATGATGCTGACTTATGTGTAGTCGAATACAGAAGGTTGTATTCGATTACAGATATGTTGTTTTTGTTGCTGACTTATGTGTAGTCGAATACAGAAGGCTGTATTCGAATACAGACATGCTATTTTTGTTGCTGACTTATGAAACAGCCATGTATTCGAATACATAGATGTTGTATTCGAATACATAGATGTTGTATTCGAATACAACAGTGCAATTTTGTTTAAAACTTCATTTTTCAACTTTGTTTATGCATGTTTGGCATATGGAAACCCTTTTAAGGTGCATGCTAAGTTGAAAGGTTATTTTGTGCTTTTAGAACTTAAATGTTATGTGTTAATTGTTAATTTCGGTTGGTGACCTCTACAACTATTGTAGAAATCTGGGCTTTGCCCTCAGATGAGAACCATGACCATCATACCGATTAGTACTCTATAGATGGGAAGGTAGTTGGACACACCTGACTGGAGCTGTGTCAAGAGAATCTTGTGGGGCACGTCAATATTTGTTGACTTTGTCGTTATGCTACGACTTAAATATATATCCAAAAGTATTTCCTTAATTATATCTTTGTTATTATGAATTTGTTTAGAAAATAAAGATACACCCGCGCTGTTAAAAATCTAGGTGTTACAATTGTGGTATCAGAGCCTTGGTTTGGATTTCTTTAGGGCTGTGGAGTTTTGGTTATCGACTGTAGGTCAACCTGTAGGTTGGAAATCGTTATTTGATCGGGATAGGTGGTTTGAGTTACCAGGTCCGAAGTAGTTATTATGTGTTGATGTAGTCGGAAGTTAGTTTTGGAATTATTTGAAGTAGTGTTAAGACTCTACTTGATGATGGTCTTATAGGAAAACCATGCTCCCAAGAAGGAATGACGCTCCACGGGCCAACATTAATAGGGATGATCGAATGGCGGAGGCTATGAATAACATGGTTGCTTCTATTGCTGCATAGACTGCTGCCAAGACTCAACGTGATCTTGAAAAGAAGGAAAGAGAGATCCGTGCTGCAGAGTTAAGAGGATTAGAAGATTTTAGTCGTTACAATCCTCCAGAGTTTTTATTGGGATGAGAATTCAGAGAAAGCGAATCGGTGGATCCAAGAAGTGGAAAAGATCTTCGAAATGATTAACTGTTATACAGGAGTGAAGGTCAACTATGCCACTTATATGCTATTAAGGGATGTTGAGTACTGGTGGAGGAGTGCAAGGTTGTTGATGGGACCAGCTCACGAGGAGGTGAACTGGGAATCATTCAAAAGGAAGTTTTTAGACAAATACATCAATATGAGTACCAGGACTAAACTGGGTGATGATTTTCTGAAACTTCATCAGGGGAACATGACAGTGGGAGAATATGTCGCTAAGTTTGAATCGATGTTGGGCATTTCAGGTTTTTCCGTGAAGAGATTGATGAACAACTCATGTGTCATCGTTTCCATGACGGGCTAAAGTATGAGATTCAAGACTTTGTCTTACCCTTGGGAATTCAACGTTCCAAGTTCTTGTCGAGAAATGTAGAAAAGTTGAAGATATGAAGAATAAGAGGGCTAGCCGAGGAGGGAATTTTAATTCAGGAGGGCCTAGTCGGGTGAATTATCATAACAAGGGGAAACAAGTTGCTAAACCTTATAATCGACCACAAAATAACAACAGGGGGGCAGAATCGCTTGGGGAACCAGAATTTTGGAAGGCAATTGGGACAAGGGGTTCGATGTTTCCGATGTGGGAAAGAGGGACATTATGCTAATGTTTGTACCTCTAAGGGACTTACTTGATACAATTTCTAGAAGTCGGGGCACATTGCAAGGGATTGCACGACTCCGAAGGTGGAACCAGTTGTGAATGTAACCAGGGATACTCGTCCTACTGCTAGAGGCCGTGTTTATTATGTGAGTGCTGAAGATGGGAATCCATCTAGCAATCTGATTCAATGAGACTGTGAGATTGCAGGTAACATTCTAAGTGCACTTTTTGATTCGGGGGCAACTCATTCGTTCATTGCAATGGATTGCGTGAATCGTTTGAAGTTATCTGTGTATGCTTTTCCTTTTGATTTGGTTGTGTTCACACCTGCTAAGACTTTGAAAGTAAATTATGCATGTTTACATTATCAAATAACTATTCATAATAGGAATTTCTTGGTTAATTTGATTTGTTTACCTCTACAATCACTCAAGGTCATTCTCGGTATGGATTGGATGTCGTATCATTATGTGATCTTGGATTGTGCTCGCAAACTGGTTCGTTTCCCCGAACCAAGAGTTGTTAAGTATCTAGCCGCAAACAAACTCGGAGTGTCGCTAAGAGAAGGAACTCATGAGTTTTTGTCTATGGCTAATGTGGAGGCAAAGATAAATGTGAACATAGAGGATGTGATGCTTGTCAATGAGTACCGGGACATATTTCCAAAAGAAATTCCAAGATTGCCACCAGTAAGAGAAGTGGAATTTTTTATTGATTTGTACCCAGGAACCGAACCAATTTCAATTGCACCGTATCGAAAGTCGCCATTGGAATTAAATGAGGTCAAAGGCCAAATTGAAGATTTGTTGGAGAAGAAATTTATTAGACCAAGTGTATCACCATGGGGAGCTCCGGTTTTGCTAGTTAAGAAGAAATTTATTAGACCAAGTGTATCACCATGGGGAGCTCCATTTGAGTAAGGGAATGAGATATTCAGAAAACTGCTTTCAGAACCCATTATGGACATTATGAATATCTTGTTATGTCGTTTGGAGTTACCAATGCACCAGCAATTTTCATGGACTACATGAACATAATCTTTAGTCCATTCCTTGATAAATTTGTGGTGGGGTTCATTGATGAGATGTTAATTTATTCAAGGACTGAAGAAGAGCATGGAGAACATTTATGTCAAGTTCTTGAGACTTTACGCGAGAAGCAGTTGTATGCCAATCTATCGAAGTGTGAGTTTTGGCTAGAAGAAGTGAATTTCTTAGGACATGTGATAACCAAGGAAGCAATCATTGTAGATGCAGCTAAGATTTAGGCGGTTCTTGCTTGGAAACAACCTCAGACTGTCATTGACAATCGAAGTTTCGTAGGACTGGCAGGGTACTACAAGAGGTTTATTGAAGGTTTTGCTAAGATTGTAACTTTATTGACACAACTTACTAGAAAAGATCAATCGTTCGCATGGACGAAGAAATGTGAGGAAAATCTTTAGTTACTAAAGAGAAAATTGACGACCTCACCAGTATTGGTATTACCGCAATCAGAAGAACCCTATGAAGTTTTTGTGATGCGTCTCACCAAGGTTTGGGATGTGTTCTGATGCAACACAAGAAAGCTATAGCTTACGCCTCAAGGCAATTGAAGATTCATGAGAGAAACTATCCTACTCATGATTTGGAGCTTGCTGTTGTAGTTTTTGCATTGAAGATCTGGAGGTACTATTTATATGGATGCATGTTCACAGTGTTCAGTGACCATAAAAGTTTGAAATATCTGTTTGATCAGAAGGAATTGAACATGCGTCAGAGACAATGGATGGAGACTCTTAAGGATTTTGATTTCACACTGCAAAACCACCCTGGGAAGGCCAATGTAGTGGCTAATACGTTGAGTAGAAGAAGTGTATCGGTGTCTTCAACAATTATGGCTAGACAACAAGAGTTGCGGGAAGCTTTTAGAGACCTACACTTGAACGTAGAGTTTACACCAGGGATTTTGACATTCGGAATGATTAAGATTTTCAGTGGACTACTAGAAGACATTGGGAATTCTCAAAATGACACCTTAATTCAAGAGAAGAGGAACCTAATAGTGCAAGGGAAGACAACTAAGTTTAAGATTGGAGAAGATAATATTTTGAGATGTAATGGTAGGATTTGTGTATCAAAAATTGCATAGATGAGGAAAACCATTTTAGAAGAGGCTCATAAAAGTAAATTGAGTATTCATCCTGGAGCAACAAAGATGTATCAGGATTTGAGGCAGAATTATTGGTGGCGAAGAATGAAGAGACATGTGGCGGAGTATGTATCAACTTGTCTAACTTGTCAGAAAGCGAAGGTGGAACATCAGCGACCTACTGGAATGTTGCAACCTTTAGATATACCTGAATGGAAGTGGGACAACATTTCCATGGATTTTATAACTGGATTTCCGAAAACAAGGAGAAAGAATGATTCTATATGGGTGATAGTGGATCGACTAACTAAATCCGCTCACTTTTTAGGGAGCATTGCACGAAGCGTTGGGAATGAAACTAAGATTTAGTTCAGCTTACCATCCACAAACGGACGGACAGACTGAAAGGACAAATCAGTCATTGGAAGATCTATTGAGAGCATGTGTATTAGATGATATAGGAAGTTGGGATGATGTACTTCTGTTGGTTGAGTTCAACTACAACAATAGTTTCCACGCAAGTATTGGAATGGCACCATATGAGGCTTTATATGGGCGCAAGTGTCAAACGCCTTTGTGTTGGTATAAGGACGGTGAAAGTATGATTGTCGGACCAGAGATGGTACAATAGACTACAACTAAGGTAAAGAAGATCAAGGAGAAAATGAAGACTTCACAAGATCGTCAGAAGAGTTATGCGGACAAGCGTCGCAGACTTTTAGCATTCGAACAGGGTGACCATGTATTTCTAAGAGTCACACCTACTACTGGAGTTGGTAGAGCCTTGAAATCGAAGAAATTGACTCCAAAATTCATTGGACCATATCAGATTTCTGCACGAATTGGGCCTGTTGCTTATCGGATTGCATTGCCTCCGATACTGTCCAATATTCATGACGTGTTTCATGTGTCACAGTTAAGGAAATATCTTGCAGATCCATCTCATGTGATCAAACCAGACACAATTCAACTGAAGGATAACTTGCCATTCGAAGTACCACCTGTAAGAATTGATGACAGAAAGGTTAAGCGATTGAGGACCAAAGATGATTCGTTGCTCAAGGTCATTTGGAACCGAATTACTGGAGATGCGACTTGGGAACTAGAGAGCAAGATGAGAGAACAACACCCTGAGTTATTTATCGACGCGTAGTTTCGAGGACGAACCTAATTTTAGAGGGGTAGTAATGTAAGACCTATAGTTTTAAATTCTAATTTATGTATTTTAGTGTATTTTGGTATTGAACTATGAGGCTTTTTAGCCAAGTTATTGATATTTTGTGAGTTAATGTCCAAAAATATCTTTTGATGCCCCAATTAAAATTATTCGTCGATAAATAAATTAGATTAAGTAAGGTGAATCTTTTGTCAAAGAATTTAATTTCGGGCAGTTTTGTTAAAAATTTCTCTGGTCGTTGAAAACTGTATTTGTCAATTGAGTTGCGACGATAGTTGATATTTTTAACAAAAAAGTGGTTTGGGAAGTGATGGGTGAAATGGTAATTTTTATAAATATCTAGATATTTTTAGATATTCGTTAAGTTATAATTAATATATATAACGTAATCGAGTATTAGAGCTATCGTTAAGGTAAGTGCTCCTTCCCAACTTTTAGTTTGCATTTAGGGACTTATCTGTGGTTGGGTGGAAAAAAAATTTGTTAGGGTTGAAGTGTAGATTTGGGGAAAATGAATTTAATGCTTTTATGGGTGAAATTTTAGAGTTGGGTTTTTGGTGATATTGATGAGTGTTTTGTGGAAAATGAATTTAACTCATTTGATATGTTCGAGTGTTGGGTTGTGATGATTTGTGGTTGTCGTGTTTGAAGTGTTCATAGTTAATATTATAAATTGTGAGATGTGTTTGGGTGGATATTGTGGAAAAATGAATTGATGTGATTTGGTGTGAATTGTGGATTGAATTTGAGAAAATGTTTGAGTATGCTTTGTGTGGAATTTGAAAATCGTTAGAGTTAAATGAGTATTAAAAATAGAGAATCTTTTAAAATTTGTGTTTACTTAATGATTATCGTGAAAAACGTTAGAGTTAAATGAGTATTAAAATTGAGGAATCTTTTAATATCTGCATTTACTTAATGATTGTCGTGGATAGAGTCATAGTTGCTAATGCATTTCATTGTACATGGCGACCGGATGGACCATGGTGATAGTGGTGACCGGATGGGCCACGAGATGATTCCATGTGATTTGTTGGTTCATCTTATCCTTATGGGGATTATCGCTTTGTGCTGATCTATGAGAGATTACACTTTAGAACGTGTTGATCTGTCAGCGATTGCACTCTAGAAAATAGTGTAAGGCCTGTGATAGGCGAAACTTTAGTAAATCGTGCGGGATTGTGATGGGTGGCACCTTGATAATTAGTATAAGGCCTGTGATAGGCGATACAATTATAATTTACACCCTTTCGAGGAGGGTTTTGGTTTAGAATTCTGAGTCCATGCAGTTTGGCATATATGCATTGCATTATGGTGCTTGGCACGCGAGTCATGTTTGATTTATGATTATGATTGAGTGTTTGAACTCAAGTTGTTGTTGTGGTTGTGCCATAATTGCTAAATGTGAATGTTTTGAATTTGTGTGTAAGTGTGATTGATTGCAAAACCTTTTTGAAACTCAAGTTCTCATTGTGATTGTGATATAATTGCTAAGTGTGAATGTTTTGGATTTGTGTGTAAGTGTGATTGATTGTAAAACATTTTCGAAACTCAAGTTGTCATGGTGATTGTGCTATAATTACTAAGTGTGATTGTTTGGATTTGTGTGTAAGTGTTGATTGATATCAAAACACTTTTAAAAGCTGACTTTTGCTATTTTTCTGCTGCATACTTATGTGTATTCAAATACAGAAGGATGTATTCGAATACAGACATCCTATTTTTGCTGTTGACTTATGTGTAGTCGAATACAGAAGGTTCTATTCGAATACAGACATGTTGTTTTTGCTGTTGACTTATGTGTAGTCGAATACAGAAGGCTGTATTCGAATACAGACATGTTGTTTTTGCTGATGACTTATGAAATAGCATTGTATTCGAATACAAAGATGATGTATTCGAATGCAGCAGTGCAATTTTGTTTAAAACTTCATTTTTCAACTTTGTTTATGCATGTTTGGCATATGGAAACCCTTTTAAGGTGCATGCTAAGTTGAAATGTTATTTTGTGCATTTAAAACTTAAATGTTATGTGTTAATTGTTAATTTTGGTTGGTGACGTTTACAACTATTGTGGAAATCTGGGCTTTGTCCTCATATGAGAACCAGGACCATCCTACCGGTTAGTACCCTGTAGATGGGAAGGTAGTTGGACACACCTGACTGGAGTTGTGTCAGGAGGATCTTGTGGGGCACGTGAAGATCACCCGTGATGTATAGTTTTTGTAGAATGATCCGATTAGGTTGACGTATAGGGACTAGATGTCTTTCTTTTTGGGTTGTGTTTATTTTAATTTGGAAGACTGTACCTATACCAATATTGTCAGCTTGACATTTTATTTTGATGGGTTCCATGTACCACTGTTTGATGTGATGTGGGGAGTTAAAATTTTTGGGGCAGTGCTTTTGTACAGGTGTGTGCCGAGAATACCTCAGGGGTATGAGCTATGTCTGATAGGCCTCATAGCCCCGGTGTATTTTGATGTTTGAATACTTTGGATTTTTATTTCAAAAACTATTCCGCTGCTTGTAAATATGTGTTGACTTTGTCGTTATGTTACGACTTAAATATTTATCCAAAAGTATTTCCTTCTTTATTTCTTTGTTTTTATGAATTTCTTTAGAAAAAAAATACACTCGCGCTGTTAAAAATCGGGGTGTTACAAAAGCTAGATTTGAGGACTTAATTTGTTAATCTTACCTACACCGTATAACAACACACTTTTGTTCTTGTAACACCCGAAATTTTATATAAACTATTTTATTAATGAAATAGTATTTTAAATAATTAATTTGATGTTAAAATTATTTCAGAATATACATTTATAAATTTTGTGATTAATTTTCGTTATATGTGTGCTTTCTCGACGTGCTAATTTTATACATAATCGACTAAATCAGTAATGTAGTTAAAAAATATTATATTTTAAATATTTTACTAAAAATAATTGTATTTCAGTGTAAATATTTTAAAGAGTAATAATAATAATAAATAAATAAAAACCAACTCAACCCCACCCACTCTCACTCTCACTCTCTTTCCAACTCACTCCTTCATTTTCTCCATCTCCCTCTCGGCAAGCACTCCCCCTCCCCCATTTTTGTTGCTTTTCTTTTTTCTTTCTTTTCATTCTCTTCTCTTTACTTCTTCTCACTCTATTGAAACCTGAAAGCTCAGAAAACCACATGGTGTCTTTATGGGAAAAGCATCAATTATGTAACAAAAAATACTGAGCCAATGTTGTCGCACAAATATATTTGGGCCAAGAATAACACGTCCCATAAATTTTTTTTAAATATAATAATAATAATAATAATAATAATAATAATAATTAATAATAATAAATAAATAAAAACCAACTCAACCCCATCCACTCTCACTCTCACTCTCTTTCCAACTCACTCCTTCATTTTCTCCATCTCCCTCTCTCTCTCTCGGCAAGCACTCCCCCTCCCCCATTTTTGTTGCTTTTCTTTTTTCTTTCTTTTCCTTCCCTTCTCTTTACTTGTTCTCACTCTAATACTCAAATCCTAAATCCTTAAAAGGGATTTAACATTCCCACAGGCATAATTTCTCAAACTCTTACAAATTCTTTTGGTTGGGATTTTTGAGTTAGGGTTTGTGTTCTAAGGAAGGAAAAGGGTACCCATCTCTTGAGAGTTGTTGATTGAGACTCATTGAGGTAAATGCACAACTCTAATCCTAGTATGAATTCATAGAAAAATGTAGTTTTGTTTAAAACTCTTATTTTGTGCTTAGGGTATATTTAAATGATTTTTAGGGTTTCCTAGAGCTAGCTAAACTTTAGAATATTTTTTCTAAAGTCTTGGAAATATTTTTGATACTTAGATTTGTCATCTGAGACCCTGCCGGCTACTCTGAGAGTTGTTGAAGAGCAAACTTAGACGATTCTCCATAGTTGTGAGTTGACGACGATCATCGTCATATATTTTTATAATGCTATTCTTATGATTTTACTTGTTTTCTATATTAAAGTATTTATTGAAAAATTTGGGAAACACAACCTTTGAATTTTATCTCAATTTCGTCAACTATTTAATTTAACGGTCGTTCTTATATAATATGTTATTAATTTGATTTACGTATGAGTTAAAGTATTTAAATCTTGAATTATTATGTGATTGAGTAAGTTTTTTTTTTTTGAATTACGATGAAATGATTTTAAATGCGTGTTTTGGGAAATTGGTGTTATTATTATTAAATCGTTAACCGCGTTAGGTGCACCTAGTTACCTCGTGTTGATTAGGGAGAGTTACCCGTTAGATGGAGTCGCCCCTATGAAAAAGGTCATCCGTAGGAGGAGAGGGCTATCAACGAGATGTAAGCTCCCTAATTGATACGTGATGATGCGTTGCGGGATTGAGAGGAGAGGGTCATCCGTTAGATGGAGCCGCCCCTAAGGGAAAGGTCACCCTTAGGAGGAAAGGGCTATCAATGAGATAAAGCCGCCTCTTGGTTCTAAAATTTGTATTGTTACTTGTTTGATTTTTATGATGATTTTAAGGTTGTTCATTTTGAATTCGTTTCGTTATTTACTAGATTTTTAATATTTATGTCAAGTGATTAAACAGTTATTCGTGCCCTTTATATTTCCCTTCTAATTGATGGTGATTGTTGTCTCCTCACTAAGTCTTTGTGACTTACCCCTTTATGTTGCTTATTTTTTCAGATTCGCAGGCAGCTGAGTAGAATCTATTATTTGATTCAAGTCTCAATATTTCTTTTGGTAGGCCTCTTTGATCGAGGACCATTTTTTTGTAATGTCTATTGAGTCTGATGTAAATTACAGCTATTTTAGAGTTTATAAAGTTTATTTAGTTTTTGGGAAATGTATTAAGCAATTTGATTATGTTATTTTGAATTTTGACTGAATTGAAAGCTAAACAGGGATTTTACAAATTTGGGAATGTTGAAGTTACAGAGGATACTCTGTCGAAATTTCGAGAAAAAGCATATATATATTTTTCAATGGTTAAAGAGCGGTTTAGTTGTCTAATTGTTAAGTTAGTTGATAGGCTTGCTAGGCTAGGAGTATAGCTTGTGCACCGGTCACGACTTTTAATTTCTGGGTCGTGACAAAGAATTCCTCGTCGGGCTGTTTACTAGCATCTAACTTCTTGATTGCTGCAGCCTGCCCATATTTAAGAACTCCATAATATACTCTTCCATAGGATCCCTCTCCAATAAGTGAATCTAGTCCAAAGTTATCAGTAACTTCTTTCAGTTCAAGAACTTCAATGGGCTGCACTTTAACAGCATGAGCTCCCTATTTTGCAGTCTCAGAAGCATGATAATTTCCATCATTCCTTGCAAAGTGGAATTTGTCAGAATAATTACATCAAACTCAAATCAAGTAAAAATAAGAAAACCAATTAACCCAATTAAGTGTTGTAAACAACATCTCAATTGCACATTATGAGTTCAATCCAGTCAAAACAGAAACACCCCTTAAATATGCATGAACTCTTTTGAGTTGCAAACTATATATATCATCCCTAATGTACTCCTCTAACTTATATGAGTCAAATTGACTGCTGTATTTTTTACAAGATATGGTCCACCTTATGGTACTCATCCTTTTCGCAACAGCTGAAACAACTCATGATTCTTTCCTAATAAAATTAATTCATAAACCTGTCAGACCATACTAATAATAATTCACTTTTAAGCTTGAAGATATAGTCCATTCAAAAAATAACAATAACATTTATACAGTTCCATGTAGATTCTCATTGCAAAAAACTAGATACATCCTGGTGATATTGCAACATTGAACAACTCAAATATCATGAAATAAAGAAGGAAATAGTGTATTTGTGTGGATTTTCTCCTCAACCACATTGAGTGGTAATATGAAGTATTATGTCAACATAGCTTCATTTCATTCGCGTAGTATAAAAACTTGAATAGACAAGATGCTTACACTCAATTTTTGTTTTTGTTTTGCAACAGCCAATGTTACAAACAATTAGTTTTGTTAATCTAGTTAGTTTTTTTTGCTGAAAGTGGGGATCGAAAATGCGGCCTCCTTATCAGTTTACTCCCTAAGTGCCCCCACCTCGGTCGCCAAGCCAAATTTATATCCCCTAGAAGATGCTTACACTCAATTGATTTAAATATCAGTTAAAATTTGCAATAATTGCCTACCTCTCAAACATCGATGTCATCAAATATTAAAAATTAAATATTACATGATCCTTCAACAACAAAGGAAGGCAATTGAACCATGAAAATTTCACAGCATAATATATCAATGTTCGTCTACAATTCGACAAAACTCAACGCCCTAGTTACAAAACTCAAATCTCAATTGAATGAATCTAATGAAAGCGGATTGAGTCGGTTTCCCCCAATCAGACAAAACTACTATCAAAATTCAAGCTAGTAGTCACAGATCGGTCCAAAGCAAAATCAGTTTTGTTGAAAACATTTGTTAAATGAAATATATAAAAAAAAAAAAAGGTCATCCATAAACGAAATTATTGAACCATTCAAACAACAGAATGAAAATAACAAGTACATGATTATTCTTTTTTTGGTAAATCAAAAAGGTAAAGTGTCACGTTGAAGTATGTGATAGATCGATGAGTACCTAAAATGAGACGAAAGAGCGAAATTGTGGAGTTGAGACTCTTGAAGCGTGTGAAAAAAAAGGGCGAAGACGCGTAATTGAGGATTTGAGTACGCGAAACGGGTGAAAGTAGCGCAGGATAAACATAAAGGAGTGCGTAGAATAAAGGAGGTGCCGAACAACAAATGCTTTTGAGTCGGTTTTTAGTTGGAATTAGAACTACAATCGTTGTGTTGTAGTGTTATTATTGTATTGTTGAATCTGAATCCTAAGCCTGAATCATAAATCTCGTAAAACGCTGAATCGTAAGAGAAATTCAATTTAGATGAAAACGTATTGAAGGAGAAATCGATTAAAGAGGAAATTGAAGGAGTCAATTGAAGAGGGAATCCAATTTTTTTTGATAATTTATGAGATGAAATAGGGAGAAAAAATTGAGAAGAGCTTCAATCATTCCTTAACCTTTTGAGCAAATTTGAGAAGAAATATGGAACAAAAGTTTCTGATATCGAAATGGGAGAAAGGGAATCAATTGTTGGGTGAATTTTGAGCAAACTTGAGAAGAAATGGGGAAACAAAATTCTGAGATCCAAACGTGAGGAAGGGAATACGATGAAGTGAAGTGTGGGTCAACCAGGAAAAAGTGTTGTCAACTAGGAAATACTTTTATGTGAATATTTGAGTTTTTTAAAGTTAATATTAGGCACTGACATGAAATTAGAATAGTTTTTTGTAGTGAATAATATATGATAAATTATTCATTTAAATATGTGAATTATAATCAAAATTTATTAGGGCTAGAATTTTAAATCTATTTGGCTATATAATTCCATTGTGATGTGTATATGAATTATAAATTACAAATAATGAAAATCTAAAATTTTGAAAATCTAAAATGTATTCTTTATTTTAGAGAGATATTTTTTTTTTCAATTATTATTCTTCAAAATAAGCATACTAGTTATTCATTATGATACTCTTATTTTTTTATTAAAAAAAAATATATGCAAAAACTTGTTTATGTTTGATTTTTTTAAAACAAAATTAAAGTTCATAGACATCACATTATTAATATGATATTCCAACTATGTTGAAATTCCAAATTAATCACCTATCATTTACAATATTCTAAAACATTATCAAGAGTAAAAATAAAAAAGAAATCACAAGATGCTTGGGGACTATACCAAAGCCCAATAAAACAATCATAAGGGATAAAAACCCTAGTTTGGTAGCAAAAGAGCTTGATAAAAAGAGATGAGAGATAGTCTCCATTGCTTAGTGACAGAGCTTACATCTTGAAACAATTTAACAACCACAAGAGATTAAATTATCAGTAGACATCTTGTTATCCAACAACCTCCAAAAGCTAAGAGGCTTGGAAGGATGAATGATATTATGTCAAATAGTAGTTAGCTTAGCATCGAGTGTAGTCCACATGGGGAATCAATGTGGTATCTGCCTTTGTAAGACTCGACCCCTAAGAAGAATAGCCCAATAGTGACTAGAAGTAACTAAGTCCCAAGCATAACTTAATAATAGCATGATGATTAATGTCTCTCAAAGACCTAATTCCAAGACCACCTTCATTAAGAAGATGTCAAGTTTATGACAGACAATAGTAACTACTTTTCAGTATTCAATATCATTAAACCTGATGAAATTCCTAATTCATTTATCTACATCCTTAAGAAGATAAGTCGACAAATAATATATGTGGAAGCTATAAATCGACATGATATGAATGAAATTTTTCATGAATTGAATTATACTTATCATGGAGAGGAAAATGCTTTACATGGTGGAAGCTTAGCCTTTAATTGATTAGAAATTGATTGCAAATAAGGAGCTTTAGGTATTCTCTTGAAAACATGTATTCCAAGATGTGTTAAAGGGAAATAACCAATAGAAAAGCCAAGAAAAATTACTAAGATCTATCAAAGAGACTTTGGAGGTTGTTAATATTGAAAAAAGAAGCCTTTCAAAAATCATCAAATCATTGGCATACATAACATGGGAAAGAACATAAATTCAACATATTTTCCATTAACAAATATGGAGTTATAATTAGAAAGAATCCAATTCTACACACAGAATTGAAAAACAAATTGAAAATCATCATGACATCCCAATACCTTTGAAATAAATAAGCACCAAAGTCATCAAGGCTTGAAGCACTATAAGGATTCACACCAAAAATAACACTTTTAACTTCGTCAAAGCAACGTAAATCAGTAAGTATAATATTCATATAATTATCCACATGATGAGTGATGGTTTCTTCATTTAAACCATTATCCACACAATTATTGTTAGATTTAGAGATATCTTCAAAATAGGAAACAAGTTTGGCTTCTATATCTAAAAGGTCCCGAATCAAGAATTCATTATAAATAATGCTAAAAATAGTCTTGAAGGAATATTTGATTTTTACAATTTTATGAAAGCCAGGTGTGTTCCTATCACCATGTTAACTTTCTGATGCCAATATTGCTACTCCAAATTAAGACCTTCACTCACTTCCATTTGTGCATGTCGCTCCACATTCAATAAATCATTAGAGGGACCAAGAAAGTCAATAATGTTTTGAATGTTATCTAGATTTATATATGCAGCTTAAACTATATGATGGATGTTACCAAAATCTTCCTTATTCCAAAATTTAAGCTTAGATTTAAGAAGCTTAAATTTTTTGTTAAGCACAAACATATGGAAACTTGTAAATTTCTCCTTCCAAATATTCTTCACTACATTGATGCAACCATGATGTGAAGCCCACATCCTCATAAACTTAACGAAGATATGTGTCTAGCTTCATTGATATGAAACTCTTGCAAGATGGGGTAATGATCAGAATAAGCTTTGGTGAGAGTGAGACAAGAGCTAGAATTCCAAGAATTTAAGCACCTAAGATTGCAAAACACCATGTTTAATCTATTTTTAGTATGAGCCTGACTTATTCTACCATAAGACCAAGTGAATTGAGCACCATTATTGGGTAGATGAATGAAATAATTTTGATTAGTCCAATTTTAAAAATCCTCCATAAATAGCTTAAGGGAACTATATCCTCTATACTCATAAGCTCTTAAATTGGCATAAAATCACCAATGAAAAACCAAGGAAGATTGTATGAACTTTGCGCGTTAATTATATGAGACCACAAAAATTTCCTAAAAATGTAATTCATGGAAGCATAAACAATAGTTGAACCAAAATTCACACCATTAAGCTAGAAGGTGAAAGAAATATGTTGATTCGAACTACTAATAATGTTAGGGTCAAGATGAGGACAGCGTACATCCTAAAGGTTAGGTAGAAAATTTTCCATATAATTAAGATAAAAAGCTTGTAATGAAAGGTATGTAAGATACCCTTAGGAAAATCATTAAACTCATATAAGGTACAACTATGAAGAAAAAATCAAGTTTCTATTAAGCATCTTACCTTTTGACGACCAATATTGATAGGGGATTGACCATGCCCCTAATATTCTAGAACATGTGCTTCATTTGAGTTGGTTCCTTGAACTTGCCCTAGTAAGAGTGCCTTTGTTCTCAACTATTTTAGCAGCTTGTGTTTTTCTAACTATTTACTTATTAAACAACACCATTTCAAATTGATCATCAGTATCATCATCCTCAGTCATGTAAGCCCTATTAGAGTTTAAAGTCTTGAAATCATTATGCACAACCTTAGGAACATTGATATATGAGAAGCTTGGAAAAAAAAAATCTTCAATTTCAATTTCTTCATTGTTTGTCATCTTCAGAATTAAGTCGAGTTTCTAAAAAATTGTCATACATGTCTGCCTACTGGTTATCTGGACTATGCAATTTGAAAAGTCTTCAATATTAGTAGTAGTCTAATTTCCTGTACTAGTTTCCTTTATAAGCGACTCTTCCTTTTATAAGCTCAGACTTTTGTAACGAAGTCACCAAATGCGAAATACTTAAGAGTTTTTTTCCTTCCAATTTAGATATATATATATTTAATTAATATAAATCATTCATAAAAAATAATATAAATTTTAAATTACGTAGATTGCGACTAGAGTTGCATGTACCATTTGGACAATATTTTCGAGTATAGCCAGTTTAGCGACATAGTCTGTATTTTCTTGACACTTTCTCTAATAGTATCTGTATTAAAACTGGAATGGACATTAGAGAAAAAATGTCAAGAAAATATGGACTATATCGGTTAACTGATCATACTCGAAAATATTGTTCAAATGTTACAAACAACTCTAGTCAATATATGTTATTTAAAATTTTTGTTGTTTTTTTTTTATGAATGAATTATATATATATATATATATATATATATATATATATATATA
>JBBPBR010000004.1:15694833-15709912 GCA_037974775.1 Cicer pinnatifidum
AACAAAAGAGCAAAAAATCAAAGTTATAAACACAAATTCAATCAAAAGGTAATTAACTCAATCATGTCAACATTTCAAATTAACTTAAATTTTAAGAAACAATTTCCTATTATATTTAATCACTTAAATAGGAACTTAAAATCCACAACGCAACACAATTAGAGTAAAAAGATAGTAAATAGTTAATTAGTAACTTCAAAAATATATACAATAATAGAAAAGCATAAATCACATAACACAATAATATAACAGACAAAAACATGATAGTGAAAATAATTAATAATCATAATCAATCAATAATTAGTATTATCTCGATTAAATTAATAATTTTCAATATATAACTAGTCAATAAAAAAATTATTTCTACCTATCCACGATAACAACAGAGCAAATAATCAAAGTTAGAAACGCAAACCACAAGTCTAATTAAAAGGTAATTAACTTGATTATGTCAACAATTCAACTTCACTCAAATTTTAACAAATAATTTCATGGTTTATTTAGTCACTTAAGTAGAAGCTTATAATCACAACACAATTAGAATAAGCAAACAATAAATAGTTCATTAGTAACTTCAAATACATGTATAATTATACAAAAGCAAATAGCACATGACAAATAACACAATAATTTAAAGAAGAAAAACATGATAATAAAAATAATTAATACACAAGAAAACACAATTGACACGACTGACATTTGACTCCTATTGAACCAACACTCGACCCACCCGGCCTGATTGGACATACCTGCTAATTTGACTCCCATTGATACCACTAATGTGACACCCTAAATCCAAAAATAATATATATATTAATTTATATCACATTTCTATAAAATTTGCAGCGGATAAATAATAACATATTTTCAAAAAAATAAAATCTTTATATTTAATTTAGGATATCACGTTTCTCAAAAATAAAAATAAAAACACTTTAAACTTATTTTATCCATTAAAATAGTGCAATCTCGATAAGCTTGATTTAAGTATAATTACTTGATTTAATTCTAAAAACTTATTAGTACTTCTATGGTTTTCATACAAAAATTGGATTCAAATTGAATAAGTAAAATACAAATTAAAACCCTTATTCCTAGTATCACCTATCAGAGCGGAGTTCCTCCCAAACTTGAACTTCAAGACTCATTAACCTGTAATAACTGCGATTTCGGAAACGCAGGGCCCAACCAGTCAAACACAAACAACGAAGGAGGTGAGTTTCGAAATCATGATGACAGTAAAATACAAGTAATAAGTACACGCAAACAATCATAATAGGACCGTATCATTACACAAATAATCCATCAAGAAAAAATCACATTCAAAGGTCAAAATCACTCAAGGAAAATCAATAGATTTCACTGTAACATCAAATTGTCAAAAAGAAATTATCACCACACACGATACATATTAATAACAACAAAACAATTACAATAAAATGCAATGCTATGCATGAGCTTAGACTCTACTTTACAATGTAGTACAATTCTAACTCTTAAGTACTAGGTTAGGGGGTTGATACTATGCCACCATCCGATGGACGTACAATTCAAATTGGCCCTGTCCTCATAGATCCCCTCAACTCAACCCGAGACACATATCATGACAGTCGAGGTAAACGTGTGTTGCATCGTAGCTCCCGACATTTGGAGTGCTACCTCCAAGTCACCTAGGAATTCCCAACACGAATACCTCTAAGGTCTAACAATCTTGCCGTAAGGCTCGACAGCAGACCGCCACAATCAGGCTCATTCAGTTGTACTTCCCCGGAATCACTAGGCTTGTTAGGTCCTACCTATATGATGACAAAATAATCTCCACTTCACAAATTCACAATATTTATTTTCTCCCCTCGTTGGTATATGATATAAGTCATAAGCTTCCCTGATCAAGTTTTTGATTTAAGTCCCAAACATACAGTGCACATGAAAGATTTGCTTTATCTAATGTTTTGAATTAAGAAACATTTCAGGCAAACATGAAGACACCACACACATGGAACAATAGCTTGCAACTCAAGGAATCAACCAAAGTTGGAGGATGCACTTGAGGAAGATGCAATGTGTATAGTGGTATTAGGTGTCTGAGTATCAAGTTAAGTGAACAAATCACTAAGGTGTCACACTTAAGTAATTGCCAATGAACTTTTATCATTCATTTAAGTTTTATCAAACTCAACTCTGAAACAATCGACTATACAATCGATTGGAGGGCAAATCAATCGAATTGCACATAAACTGTTGAACAAAACTGAGGTCTGTAATAGGCTCAGTCGATTGTCAACTCGATTGCACAATCGATTGACAATTCGATTGATGCTGCATTTCAAGTTACAGAAAGAACTCAATTTTTGCCAATTCGATTGATCACTCGATTGTCCACTCGATTGGCAACTTGATTGTTTGAAGTGTCTGAATCACTTTGATCACGACACTTGATTGACAAATCGATTGATGCTGAATTTCAAGTTACAGAGAGCATTCAATTTTGGATAATGTGATTGCTCAGTCGATTGAAAGGAATCATAGCATCATATCTGAATCACCTTGATCACGACAATCGATTGATGATATTTCTCAAGAAACAGTGAGCACCCAGGTTTTGGCCAAATCGATTGCTCACTCGATTGAAAGAAAATCATAGCATCAGGTCTGATTCAGATATTGAATAAATCGATTGTTCAATCAAATGCATCCTATATATTTCAAGTTTCCAAAAAACCCAGAACATACGAAACTCGATGCAGCAATCGACTAGAACTTTTATATAGTCAATTGGGCAATCGATTGTCCTGGTGTTTTTCTTGAATATATATAAGGTGTTTCAAATCATTTTAAACATAACTCTTGCACAAAAACTTTTCATACTCTTTCAGAATCTCTTGCTCTCAATCTTTGCATATCTTTGAAAAACACTTTGAAAGAAAAGTTTGTTAACACACAAAATATTCATTGGCAAATCAATTCTTTGTGTGATGCTAGAGTGATTGAACACAATTCTTGATACTTCTCTATTTTTCTTGTTAAAGACAACTCTTGTATTTGAAGCTGTAACAAATCCAGTTTGGAAACTGGTGGCTATCCTTGTTGGTATGGTATCATCAAGAGGAAGTCTACTTTGATCTTGTGTAAGTTTGGGGATAAACTACAAGGATCAAAGGGCGTCAATATAGGAGTGAAGGGAGTTAGATTGATAGGTCTTGTTGAAGACTGGAAAATCTGTAAATGTACTCGAATTCATTCTATAGTAAAAAGGCTGGAATCATGTTGTGATTTCGGGACTGGATGTAGGTCGTTGGATCAACGGCTGAACCAGGATAAATCTTGGTGCAATCTTTCTTATCCCTTCTCTTTAATTTTTCAGTATTGTATACCTGCTTATGTTTGTATGCTCCTTGTTATAATTGTATATGTCTTTTAATTTCCGCTGTGTATGAGTTGTATGAACATTGCATGATTAATTTGGGAATTATGTCGAACTAGTTGGATTTGATCTTAATTCTCTCTTTGTTAATCAAAAGAAGTCATAATTTTCCAACATATGATACTCCATTAAAACCGTCATCTCATACACAAATTGAAATCACCATTATTTCATCAACTATGGGGTTAATTCAATATTCTCATCACGGATTAGAACATCACTATCATCATCATCATCACATAAACTCATCACAAATTTATAGCATCACTATCATCAATCAAATATTATGACATAAACTTATCACAAATTTATAACATCCAATTATTAATCATACATCATCATCATTACATAAAATTATCACAACACATCCATATTTTGTTTTCACATCACACACACACACACACACACACACACACACACACACGCACACGCACACGCACACGCACACGCACACGCACACGCACACGCACACGCACACACACACACACACACACATATATATATATATATATTTAATTTGACACCCAATATCACAATAATATCAATATCACACATTCAAATAAATTAAATCAATCAACACCCTACAAATATTTCTAATCTATATTTTAATCTCACAATTTCCATATTTACACATTAATTAATTTATCCCTCAAAGGGCTACTGCCATACGTAGCGAGCCCCGGATGAATCGTTGGGAAGTACGGTTTTCCCGTTCATCTCACAATATATTATATTCATGAATTCAAACGCTCTCTCACCCCTTACCTTATTTTGACGCTTTCACAGACGAACACGATTCCACGAGTAAACAACCTTTGTTCATTGACTCTTTGTCCTTCAATCGATCTAACTCAACAGTTTATGGATAAACGTTAAAATAAATTATGAGAAGATACTCTAAAAACAAAATTGGAAATTCGGTCAAGGAAAATTACCATAAATCAGAAACCCAATTAGTGGTTAATATAGCCACTTTTCACCCGGTCGTTTTGGCGTTGGTTTCACTCAAATCGGACATACGGTGAAGGAGAGCGGTGCAAAATAACGAATTCTACAAACGAAGAACTCTCGTATTTTAGGGAGAAATTGGGGTTGTTAAAAATCTGGAAAATTATGTTTAATTGACGAGTGAAATGAGTGAAACAACATACTCAAATTTGGGTGAAAATGGAGAAAGTTTTCTGGAACAGTTATTGATCACCGATGTCAAATGATAGAGTTATTGTTGTGTTTCCTCTTTGGTTTTTCGGCTGCCCTTCCAGCTCCCCTCTCATACATGAATCAAACCCATTGACCTCCTTTTAGGTTTTCCTAGTTTTATTTTATTTTATTTTTTTAAAACACAATTTCATTAATAAAACATTATTACTATTTCAAAACTAATAATTTATAAATAAAAATAATTAATCTTTTAAAATACATTATTAACCAAAAATCTTATATTTAAAATAATCTCTATAATAATATTTTTTTATTTTTCAAATATTCAAATTAAAATATTACGATCATTAGAGAATAGTCGAAATTATAAAATAAATAAATATAACATCAACACTTTATATTAATTACTAAATCTTATTAAATATATATAAAATCACAATGTCATAACAAATATATAAAAATAAAGTAAATCAAACACACTATCACTACTATCTCAAGATAATTATTTATAAAAAAATAACTAAAAATAGAAAATAGTTATAAATAATTGAAATATAACTACGTGCATACCTAACATCAGTCAAGCGCACCTAAAAGTATTACATTAATTGGGTACACGTATATATACATAAAATCGTATAAAATATTTTTCTTTAATATATATATATATATATATATATATATATATATATATATTACACTAAAATACTATTATTTTTTAGAAATATATCAAATAATAAAATATAATATTTATTATTTATATCGCTCATGTAATTTAAGATTTATAAAACTAGCACATCATCAAAATCACCTATATAACAAAAATTTGTCAAAAACTTTATTTTCATATATTTTAAAACAATTTTAATATTAAATTAATTATTTAAAATCGTACTTAACTAATAAAATAGTTTAATATAAAATTTAGGGTGTTACATACGTTATGAAAGAGTACACGCATCTGCCTCTTATAGTGTGTGTTTGAGTATCCATCTAAAGACTGAAGTGTGCTTATGATTAGCAAGCCTGCGATGAGTTTGCGCGTGTGCCTCTAAAGATTCAGCTGTTTTTGGATTTTTTTTTTCATGCCTTTGATAAACAATAACTGTAGGATGCTACTAATGAACAGTAACTGTAGGACGCCTCTAATGAACAGTAATTTTGAGATGCCTCTAATGAACACTAACTATAGGATACCACTAATGAACAGTAATTGTAGCGTGCTTCTGATGAACAATAACTTTAACATGACTCTGATGAACAATATTTTCTGAGCATGCCTCTAAAGTCTGAAGCAATTGTTCGAGTCTGCATCTGAAGTATAAATTCTGTTGACTTTGAAGACTGCGACTCATTTCAAAGTGTTGCGTCTAATATGCATCACACTCTAAAGTTGCACTAACTCTGATAATGTAACAGATGCGAAGTTTTCCATGACACTAATTCTAAGCTACACAAATTTGCATCTGCCTCTAACCTGTTGGATCTTTTGTTGGTGGTATGCTGCAAATCTTGAACAAAAAGATGATGAACTTGATGATGATGAAGGTTGCACAAATAAATTCTAAAGCGTGTGTATCATACTAAGCTTTAGGTACGATTCGCCCCCACCAATCTATATATATTGGATGCAAATGGGTTAACGGGTGAATCCCCTTCAGGATACTTTGAAATCATTGAAGTGAACTTCACATTCACATCAAGCCTATCAATCAATGATAGTTTACAAAATAAAGTTCCTTCATTTACTCTCGTGCACTAGAGAAAAGAAGAAATGACTCAGAAATATTTTTGACATAATTTTGACTCATGTAACATAAATTTTGTGTTGTTTATCTTGTGTTCTTTCTTCCTCTAAAATATCTCTATTTATTGAGATACCCATACCAATTGGTGAAAGAAAACAACTCTTTAACTCATACCAATTAGTGAAATAAAACAACTCTTGAGAAAGATTGTAACTTTTGATAACTTAATAGATGCATTGGTTTGAATTAAACCCAAGCATTGCAACCACTTAATCAAGTGGTACATTAAGTTATTTAATTTTGCTACATTAATGTAGCTTTTAAAGAATTCCCAATATATTTTGGAAATTTCTCTCACAACCCCCCACCATTTTCAAAATATATCTAAGTCTGTTATTCCGGAAATCTCATGGTTTCAGATAAAGGTATCTTACGATATGAACCATTACTTAGTAAATTATGTTTAGACAAGCTTTGAACCAACCATTCATTAGAACAAGTGTGCATAACTCACACAAGAAATCTCGCTATCATTGATCGGATTGTAAATAGACACATTTGATAAGGCCCTGTGTCTCACATCCTTTTCATGAGAATTTAAGAGTCAAGCTCTTGAACCCTATGAAGCGGGCCACTTTATTCTCATATAGGTGGATTATATAAGAAATGCACCCATAATTATACATTCCAAGAAATACAGATATATGTTCATTAAAAGGAGACTTCATCCTACCACTTTTATTTTATGGTCCAAGTAATTTTATTCTTTGGGATGTATCTATTGTCAAGTATTTTCCATTAAGTTAATTCGTGTCATTGGATTAACATTTAGGTCGTTATCTTCCTCTGTAGGCCTATTGTAGTCTAATTAGGTTTTTTGTCCATTATTGTTCATCCAATAGAAGTGTTTGTGTAATTGGATTAACATTTAGGTCATTTTCGTCCTCCCTAGGCTTATTCTAGTCCAATTAGGGTTTTTAACCAATCTTGTGCATCCAATAGGTGTGTTTGTGTCTTTGGATTAACATTTAGGTCATTGTCGTCATCCCTAGGCTTATTCTAGTTGAATTAAGGTTTTTAACCAATCTTGTGCATACAAAAGGGGTGTTTCTTTCATTGGATTAAGATTTAGGTCATTTTCGTCCTCCCTAGGCTTATTCGAGTCCGATTAGGGTTTTTAACAAATCTTGTGCATCCAATAAGTTCATTTGTGTCATTGGATTAACATTTAGGTCATTTTCGTCCTCCCTAATCTTATTCTAGTCCAATTAGGGTTTTTAACCAATCTTGTGCACCCAATAGATGTGTTTGTATTAATGCATTAACATTTAGGTCATTTTCGTCCCCCTGAGGCTTATTGTGTTCCAATTATGGTTTTTAACCAATCTTGTGCATCAAATATGTTTGTTTATGTCATTCGATTAACATTTAGGTCTTTTTTTGTCCTCCCTAGGCTTATTCTAGTCAAATTAAGGTTTTTGTCTTTCAATCTTGTGCATCCAATAGGTATTTTTGTGTTATTAGATTAACATTAAGGTCATTTTCTTCCTCCCTAGACTTATTCTATTCCAATTATGGTTTTTAACAAATCTAGTGCATCAAATATGTTTGTTTGTGTCATTGGATTAATATTTAGGTCATGTTCGTCCTCCCTAGGCTTATTCTACTCCAATTAGGGTTTTAAACAAATCATGTGGATCCAATAAGTTCATTTGTGTCATTGGATTAACATTTAGGTCATATTCATCCTCCCTATGCTTATTCTAGTCCAATTAGGGTTTTTAATAAATCACGTGCATTCAATAGGTTCATTTGTGTCATTGGATTAACATTTTTGTCATTTTTGTCCTCCCAAGGCTTATTACATTCCAATTATGGTTTTTAACAAATCTTGTGCGTCCAATAGGTCTATGTGTATCATTGGATTAACATTTAGGTCATTTTTGTACTCCTTAGGCTTATTCTAGTCCAAAAAGAATTTTTAACCAATCTTGTGCATCAAATAAGTTTGTTTGTGACATTGGATTAACATTTAGGTCATTTTCGTCCTCCCTAGATTTATTCTAGTCCAATTATGGTTTTTGAGCAATCTTGTGCTTCAAATATGTTTGTTTGTGTCATAGGATGAACATTTAGGTCATTTTCGTCCTCCCCAGGCTTATTCTAGTCCAATTAAGGTTTTTATCCAATCTTGTGCATCCAATAGAGGTCTTTGTGTCATTGGATTATTATTTAGGTCATTTTTGTCTTCCCTATGCTTATTCTAGTTAAATTAGGGGTTTTAATCAATCTTGTGCATCCAATAGGTGTGTTTGTGTCATTGGATTAACATTTAGGTCATTTTCATCTTCAATAGCCTATTTCTTTTCAAATTTGGATTTTTAATTAATCTTGTGCATCAAATATGTTTGTTTGTGTCATTGGATTATGATTTAGGGCATTTCCTTCCTCCTTAGGCTTATTGTAATCCAATTCGAGTTTTTAACCAATCATGTGCATCCAATAAGTTCATTTGTTGGATTAACATTTAGCTCATTTTCGTCTTCCCTAGGCTTATCCTTGTCCAACTACGGTTTTTAACCAAACTTGTGCACCTAATAGGAGTGTTTGTGTCATGTGATTTACATTTAGGTCATTTTCATCCTCGTTAGGCTTATTCAAGTCCAATGAGGATTTTAACCAATCTTGTGCATCAAATATGTTTGTTTGTTTCAATGGATTAACATTTAGGTCATTTTCGTACTCTCTTGTCTTATTCTAGTCAATTTAGGATTTTTAACCAATCTTGTGCATCCAATAGGTGTGTTTGCGTCATTGGATAAACATTTAGGTCATTTTCGTCCTCCCTAGGCTTATTCTATTATAACAAGGGTTTTAAACAAATTTTGTGCATCCAATAAGTGTGTTTGTTTCATTGGATTACCATTTAGGTCATTTTCGTCCTTCCTGAACTTATTCTAGTCCAACAAGGGTTTTTAACCAATCTTGGGCATCAATTATATTTGTTTGTGTCATTGGATTAAGATTTATGTCTTTTTCGTCCTCCCTAGGCTTATTCTATTCCAATTACGGTTTTTAAGCAATCTTGTGCATCCATTAAGTTAATTCGTGTCATTGGATTAACATTTAGGTCGTTATCGTCCTCTGTAGGCCTATTGTAGTCTAATTAGGGTTTTTGTCCATTATTGTTCATCCAATAGGTGTGTTTGTGTCTTTGGATTTACATTTAGGTCATTGACGTCATCTCTAGGCTTATTCTAGTCGAATTAAGGTTTTTAACCAATCATGCGCAAACAAAAGGGGTGTTTCTTTCATTGGATTAAGATTTAGGTCATTTTCGTCATCGTTAGGCTTCTTCGAGTCTGATTAGGGTTTTTAAAAAATCATGTGCATCCAATAAGTTCATTTGTGTCATTGGATTTACATTTAGGTCATTTTCGTCCTCCCTAATCGTATTCTAGTCCAATTAGGGTTTTTAACCAATCTTGTGCACCCAATAGGTGTGTTTGTATCAATGCATTAACATTTAGGTCATTTTCGTCCCCCTTAGGCTTATTGTGTTTCAATTACTGTTTTTAAATAATTTTGTGCATCAAACATGTTTGTTTGTATCATTGGATTAACATTTAGGTCATTTTTGTCCTCCCTAGGCTTATTCTAGTCCAATTAGGGTTTTATTCTTTCCATTTTCGTTGTCCCTAGGCTTATTCTCGTCCAATTTGGGTTTTTAACCAATCTTGTGCATCCAAGAGGTATTTTTATGTCAATTTGGAATTACGTTTAGGTCATTTTCGTCCTCCCTAGGCTTATTTTAGACCAATAAGGGAATTTAACCAATCCTGTGCATCAAATATGTTTGTTTGTGTCATTGGATAAACATTTAGGCCTTTATCGTCCTCTGTAGGTTTATCCTACTGCAGTTACGGTTTTTTTTTTCAATCTTGTGCATCCAATAGGTATTTTTGTGTCATTGGATTAACATTTAGGTCATGTGCGTCATCCCTAGGCTTATCCTTGTCGAACTACGGTTTTTAACAAATCATTTGCATTCACTAAGTCCATTTGTGTCATTGGATTAACATTAAGAATATTTTCGTCCTCCCCATGCTTATTCTAGTCCAATTAAGGTTTTTAACCAATCTTGTGCATCCAATATCTGTGTTTGTCCCTTTTAATTAACATTTAGGTCATTTTCGTCCTCACTAGGTATATTTTAGTCAATTTAGGGTTTTTGTCCAACCATGCGCATCCAATAGGTGTGTTTGTGTCATTGGATTAACATTTAGGTCATTTTCGTCCCCCTAGGCTTATTCCAGTCCAATTAGGGTTTTCAACAAATCTTGTGCATCCAATAGGTGTGTTTCTGTCATTGGATTATCATTTAGATCATTTTCGTCCTCCCAATGCTTATTCTACTCCAATTAGGTATTTTAATCAATCTTGTGCATCAAATATGTTTGTTTGTGTCATTTGATATACACTTAAGTCTTTTTCGTCCTCCCTAGGCTTATTCTAGCCCAATAAGGGTTTTATCCAATCTTGTGCTTCAAATATGTTTTTTGTGCCATTGGATTAACTTTTACAACATTTTCGTTCTTCCTAGGCTTATTATAAACCACTTCGCGTTTTTAACCAATCATGTGCATCCAAAATGTTCATGTGTCGTTGGATTAACATTTAGATATTTTTTGTCCTCCTTAGGCTTATCCTTGTCCAACTATGTTTTTTAACCAATCTTGTGCATCCAATAGGGGTGTTTATGTCACGGGATTGACATTTAGGTCATTTTCGTCTTCCTTAGGCTTAGTCTAGTCCAATTAGGGTTTTTAAACAATCTTGTGCATCAGTCTAGTCCAATTAGGATTAACATTTACGTCATTTTCGTCCTCCCTAGTCTTATTCTAGTCAAATAAGAGTTTTTTCAGTCTTGTCTATCCATTAGGTGTGTTTATGTCATTGGATTAACATTTATGTCATTTTCGTCCTCCCTAGGTATATTTAAGTCCAATTAGGGTTTTTATCCAACCATGTTCATCCAATAGGTGTGTTTGTGTCATTGGATTAACATTTATGTCATTTTCGTCCTCCCTAGGCTAATTCAAGTCCCATAAGGGTTTTTAACCAGTCTTATGCATCAAATATGTTTGTTTGTGTCATTGGATTAACATTTAGGTCTTTATTGTATTCCATAGGCTTATTCTAGTCCAATTTGGTTTTTTTCCCAATCTTGTGCATCCAATAGGTGTGTTTGTGTCATTGGATTAACATTTAGGTCATTTTCGTCTTCCTTAGGCTTATTCTAGTCCAATTAGGATTTTAAACCAATCTTGTGCATCAAATATGTTTGTTTGTGTCATTGGATTATCATTTAGGCCTTTATCGTCCTCCGTATGATTATTCTTGTCCAATTAGAATTTTTAGTCAATCTTAAGTATCCAATAGGGGGTTTGGTTTCATTGGATTAACATTTAGGCCATTTTCTTCCTCCCTAGGCTTATTCTAGTCAAACTAGGGATTTTAACCAATGTTGTGCATCCAATAAGTTCATATGTGTCGTTAGATTAACATTTAGGTCATTTTCATCGTCCCTAGGTTTATCGTTGTCCAACTATGGTTTTTAACAAATCTTGTGCATCCAAAAGGTTTGTTTGTGTCATTGTATTAAGATTTAGGTCATTTCTTCCTCCCTAGGCTTATTTTAGTCCAATTTGCGTTTTTTTCCAATCTTGTGCATCCAACAGGTATGTTTGTGTCATTTGATTAACATCTATGATATTTTTATCCTCCCTAGGCTTATTCTAGTTCAATTAGGATTCTTAACCTATCTTGTGCATCCAATAGTTGTGTTTGTGTCATTGGATTAACATTTAGGTCATTTTCGTCCCCCTAGGCTTATTCCAGTCCAATTAGGGTTTTCAACAAATCTTGTGCATCCAATAGGTGTGTTTCTGTCATTGGATTATCATTTAGATCATTTTCGTCCTCCCAATGCTTATTCTACTCCAATTAGGTATTTTAATCAATCTTGTGCATCAAATATGTTTGTTTGTGTCATTTGATATACACTTAAGTCTTTTTCGTCCTCCCTAGGCTTATTCTAGTCCAATAAGGGTTTTATCCAATCTTGTGCTTCAAATATGTTTTTTGTGTCATTGGATTAACTTTTACGACATTTTCGTTCTTCTTAGGCTTATTATAAACCACTTCGCGTTTTTAACCAATCATGTGCATCCAAAAAGTTCATGTGTCGTTGGATTAACATTTAGATATTTTTTGTCCTCCTTAGACTTATCCTTGTCCAACTATGTTTTTTAACCAATCTTGTGCATCCAATAGGGGTGTTTATGTCACGGGATTGACATTTAGGTCATTTTCGTCTTCCTTAGGCTTAGTCTAGTCCAATTAGGGTTTTTAAACAATCTTGTGCATCAGTCTAGTCTAATTAGGATTAACATTTACGTCATTTTCGTCCTCCCTAGTCTTATTCTAGTAAAATAAGAGTTTTTTCAGTCTTGTCTATCCAAAAGGTGTGTTTATGTCATTGGATTAACATTTATGTCATTTTCGCCCTCCCTAGGTATATTTTAGTCCAATTAGGGTTTTTATCCAACCATGTTCATCCAATAGGTGTGTTTGTGTCATTGGATTAACATTTATGTCATTTTCGTCCTCCTTAGGCTAATTCAAGTCCAATAAGGGTTTTTAACAAGTCTTATGCATCAAATATGTTTGTTTGTGTCATTGGATTAACATTTAGGTCTTTATTGTATTCCATAGGCTTATTCTAGTCCAATTTGGTTTTTTTCCCAATCTTGTGCATCCAATAGGTGTGTTTGTGTCATTGGATTAACATTTAGGTCATTTTCGTCTTCCTTAGGCTTATTCTAGTCCAATTAGGATTTTAAACCAATCTTGTGCATCAAATATGTTTGTTTGTGTCATTGGATTATCATTTAAGCCTTTATCGTCCTCCGTGTGATTATTCTTGTCCAATTAGAATTTTTAGTCAATCTTAAGCATCCAATAGGGGGTTTGGTATCATTGGATTAACATTTAGGCCATTTTCTTCCTCCCTAGGCCTATTCTAGTCAAACTAGGGATTTTAACCAATGTTGTGCATCCAATAAGTTCATATGTGTCGTTAGATTAACATTTAGGTCATTTTCATCGTCCCTAGGTTTATCGTTGTCCAACTATGGTTTTTAACAAATCTTGTGCATCCAAAAGGTTTGTTTGTGTCATTGTATTAAGATTTAGGTCATTTCGTCCTCCCTAGGCTTATTCTAGTCCAATTTGCGTTTTTTTCCAATCTTATGCATCCAACAGGTATATTTGTGTCATTGGATTAACATCTAGGATATTTTTATCCTCCCTAGGCTTATTCTAGTTCAATTAGGATTCTTAACCTATCTTGTGCATCCAATAGTTGTGTTTGTGTCAATGGATTAACATTTAGGTAATGTTCGTCCTCCCTAGGCTTATCCTTGTCCAACTACGACTTTTAACCAATCTTGTGCGTCCAATAGGAGTGTTTGTGTGATGGGATTCACATTCAGGTCATTTTCGTCCTCGTTAGGCTTATTTTAGTCCAATTAGGGTTTTAACCAATCTTGTGCGTCAAATATGCTTGTTTGTGTCATTGGATTAAGTTTTAGGACTTTTTCGTCCTCCCTAGGCATATTCTAGTCCAACTGGGGTTTCCTTCCAATCTTGTGCATCCAAGAGGTATTTTTGTGTCAATTGATTAACAATTAGGTCATTTTCGTCCACCCTAGGCTTATTCTCGTCCAATATGGGTTTTTAACCAATCTTGTACATCCAATAGGTGTGTTTGTGTCAATGGATTAACATATAGGTTATTTTCGTACTCCATAGTTTTATTCTAGTCCAATTTGGGTTTTTAACCAATATTGTGCATCCAAAAGGTGTGTTTGTGTCATTGGATTAACATTTAGGTCATTTTCATCCTCCCTAGGCTTATTCCTATCCAATTAGGGTTTTTATCCAATGTTATGCATCCAATATGTGTGTTGGTGTCATTGGATTAACATTTAGGTTATTTTCGTCCTCCCTATGCTTATTCTAGACCAATAAGGGAATTTAACCAATCTTGTGCATCAAATATATTTGTTTGTGTCATTGGATTAACATTTAGGTATTTTTCCTCGTTCCGAGGCTTATTCTAGCCCAATAATGGTTTTTTTTACAATCATCTGCATCCAATACGTATTTTAGTGTCATTGGATATACGTTTAGGTCATTTTCGTCCTCCCTAGGCTTATTCTAGACCATAAAGGGAATTTAACCAATCTTGTGCATGAAATATATTTGTTTGTGTCATTGGATTAACATTTAGGCCTTTATCGTCCTCCGTAGGCTTTTCCTACTGCAATTTCGGTTTTTTTTTTTCAATCTTGTGCATCCAATAGGTATTTTTGTGTCATTGGATCAACATATAGGTCATCTGCGTCCTCCCTAGGCTTATCCTTGTCGAACTACGGTTTTTAACAAATCTTGTGCATCCAATAGGAGTGTTTCTATCGTGGGATTCACATTTAGGTCATTTTCGTCATACTTAGGCTTAGTCTAGTCCAATTAGGGTTTCTAAACATTCTTGTGCATCAAATATGTTTGATTTTGTCATTGGATTAACATTTAGGTATTTTTCGTCCTCCCTAGGCTTACTGTTGTCCAATTAGGGTTTTTAGCCAATCTTATGCATGCAATAGGTGGTTTGGTTTCATTG
>JBBPBR010000004.1:15721638-15748144 GCA_037974775.1 Cicer pinnatifidum
GTTATTTTCGTCCTCCCTAGGCTTATTCTAGTCCAATTACGGTCTTTCACCAATCTTGTGCATCCAATAAGTTTGTTTGTGTCATTAGATTAAGATTTTGGTCATTTTCATCCACCCTAGGCTTATTCTTGAGCAATTAGGGTTTTTAACCAGTCTTGTGCATTCAATAGGTCTGTTTGAGTCATTGGATTAACATTTAGGTCATATTTGTCAACCTTATGCTTATTCTAGTCCAATTATGGTTTTTAACAAATCATGTGCATTCAATAAGTTCATTTGTGTTATTGGATTTACATTTTGCTCAATATCATCCTCCCTAGGTTTATTCTTGTCCACTTAGGGTTTTAAACCAATCTTGTGCATCAAGTATGTTTGTTTGTATCATTGGATTGACATTTAGGTCATTTTTGTCCTCTTTAGGCTTATTCTAGTCCAATTAAGGTTTTTAACCAATCTTGTGCATCAAATATGTTTGTTTGTGTCATTGGATTAACATTTAGGTCATTTTCGTTATCCCTAGTCTTATTCTAGTCCAATTAGTTTTTATTCAACCTTGTGCATCCAATAGGGGTGTTTGTGTCAATGGATTAACATTTAGGTAATTTTTGTCTTCCCTATGCTTATTCTAGTCCAATTAGTGTTTTTAATCAATCTTATTATATTCCAATTAGGGTATTAAATCAATCTTGTGCATCAAATATATTTGTTTGTGTGATTGGATTTACATTTAAGTATTTTTCGTCCTCCCTAGGCTTATTCTAGTCCAATAAGGATGTTTAGCCAATCTTGTGCTTCAAATATGTTTGTTTGTGTCATTGGATTAAAATATAGGTCATTTTCATTCTCTCTAGGCTTATTATAATCCAATTTAGGTTTTTAACCAATCTTGTGCGTCCAACAAGTTCATGTGTCATTGGATGAACATTTAGGTAATTTTCGTCCTCCCTAGGCTTATCCTTGTCCAACTACGGGTTTTGACCAATCTTGTGCATCCAATAGGCGTGTTTGTGTCATTGGATAAACATTTAGGTCGTTTTCGTCCTCCCTAGGCATATTCTAGTCGATTAAGGGATTTTAACCAATCTTGTGCATCAAATTTGTTTGTTTGTCACATTGGATTAAGATTTAGTTCTTTTTCGTCCTTCCTAGGCTTATTCTAGTCCTATTAGGGTTTTTTTTTTTCCAATCTTGTGCATCCAAGAGGTTTTTTTTAAGTCAATTGATTATCAATTAGGTCATTTTCGTCCTCCCTGTGATTATTATTGTCCAATTAGGGTTTTTATCCTATCTTGTGCATCCAATAGGTGTGGTTGTGTCATTGGATTAACATTTATGTCATTTTCGTCCTCCCTAGGCTAATTCAAGTCCAATAAAGGGTTTTAACAAGTCTTATGCATCAAATATGTTTGTTTGTGTCGTTCGATTAACATTTAGGTCTTTATTGTATTCCTTAGGTTTATTCTAGTCCAGTTTGGTTTTTTTTCCCAATCTTGTACATCCAATAGGTGTGTTTGTGTCATTGGATTAACATTTAGGTCATTTTCGTTGTCCTTAGGCTTATTCTAGTCCAATTTCGGTTTTTTTTCTTCAATCTTGGGCTTCAAATAGGTATTTTATTGTCATTGGATTAACATTTAGGTCATTTTCGTCCTACTTAGGCATAGTCTAGTCCAATTAGGGTTTTTAACCAATCTTGTGCGTCAAATATGTTTGATTGTGTCATTGGATTAACATTTAGGTCTTTTTCGACCTCCCTAGGCTTATTCTTGTCCAATATAGGTTTTTAGCCAATATTATGCATCCAATAAGTGGTTTGGTTTCATTGGATTAACATTTAGGCCATTTTCTTCCTCCCTAGGCTAATTCTAGTCCAATTAGGGATTTTAACCAATGTTGTGTATCCAATAAGTTCATATGTGTTGTTAGATTAACATTCAGGTCAGTATCGTCGTCCCTAGGTTTATCGTTGTCCACCTACGGTTTTTAACCAATCTTGTGCATCCAATAGGTGTTTTTGTGTCATTGGATTAAGATTTAGGTCATTTCGTCCTCCCTAGGCTTATTCTAATCCAATAAAGGTTTTTAACCAATCTCGTGCATCAAAAATGTTTGTTTGTGTCATTGTATTAACATTTAGGTTTTTATCCTCCTCCCTAGGCTTATTGTAGTCCAATTAGGATTTTTAACCTATCTTGTGCATCCAATAGCTGTGTTTGTGTCATTGAATTAACATTTAGGTCATTTTCATCCTCCCAAGGCTTATTTTATTCCAACTAGGGTTTTTAACAAATATTGTGCATCCAATAAGTTTATTGTGTCATTAGATTAACTTTTAGGTCGTTTTCGTCCTCCCTATGCTTATTCTAGTCGAATAAGGGCTTTTAACCAATCTTGTGCATCAAATATGTTTGTTTGTCACATTGGATTGAGATTTAGTTCTGTTTTGTCCTGCCTATGCGTATTCTAGTCCTATTAGGGGATTTTTTTTCCAATCTTGTGCATCCAAGAGGTTTTTTTGTGTCAATTTATTAACAATTATGTCATTTTCGTTCTCCCTATGATTATTCTTGTCCAATTATGGTTTTTAACCAATCTTGTGCATCAAATAGGTGTGTTTGTGTCATTGGATGAACATTCAGGTCATTTTCGTCATCCCTAGGCTTATTCTAGTTGAATTAGGGTTGTTTAACCAATCTTGTGCATTCAATAGGTGTGTTTGTGTCGTTGGATTAAATTTTAGGTCATATTCGTCCTCGTTAAGTTTATTCTAGTCTAATTACAATTTTTAACAAATCATGTACATCCAATAAATTCATTTGTGTCATTGGATTAACATTAAGGTCATTTTTGTCCTCCCTAGGCTTATTCTTGTACGTTTAGGTTTTTTAACCAATCTTGTGCATCTAATAGGTTTGTTTTTGTCATGGGATTAACATTTAGGTGATATTAGTACTCCCTGGGCTTATTCTAGTTCAATTAGGGTTTTAAAAAAATTATTTGCATTCAATAAGTCCATTTGTGTCATTGAATTAACATTAAGGTCATTTTCGTCCTCCCTAGGCTTATTCTAGTCCAATTACGGTTTTAAACCAATCTTGTGCATCCAATTGGTCTGTTTGTGTCCTTCGAATAACATTTAGGTCATATTAGTACTCCCTAGGCTTATTCTTGTCCAATTAGGATTTTTAACAAATCATTTGCATTCAATAAGTCCATTTGTGTCATTGGATTAACATTAAGGTAATTTTCGTCCTCCCCATGCTTATTCTTGTCCAATTAGGGTTTTTAACCAATCTTGTGCATCCAATAGCTGTGTTTGTCCAATTTAATTAACATTTAGGTCATTTTGGTCCTCCCTAGGTATATTTTAGTCCAGTTAGTGTTTTTATCCAACCATGTGCATCCAATAGGTGTGTTTGTGTCATTGGATTAACATTTAGGTCATTTTCGTCCCCCCTAGGCTTATTCCAGTCCAATTAGGGTTTTCAACAAATCTTGTGCACCCAATAGGTGTGTTTCTGTCATTGGATTATCATTTAGGTCATTTTCGTCCTCCCTATGCTTATTCTAGTCCAATTAAGGTTTTTAATCAATATTATTCTATTCCAATTAGGTATTTTAATCAATCTTGTGCATCAAATATGTTTGTTTGTGTCATTTGATATACATTTAAGTCTTTTTCGTCCTCCCTAGGCTTATTCTAGTCCAATATGGGTTTTAACCAATCTTGTGCTTCAAATATGTCATTGGATTAAGTTTTAGGACATTTTCGTTTTCCCTAGGCTTATTATAAACCAATTCGCGTTTTTAACCAATCATGTGCATCCAAAAAGTTCATGTGTCGTTGGATTAACATTTAGATATTTTTCGTCCTCCTTTGGCTTATCCTTGTCCAACTATGATTTTTAACCAATCTTGTGCATCCAATAGGTGTGTGTGTGTCACGGGATTGACATTTAGGTCATTTTCGTCCACCTTAGGCTTAGTCTAGTCCATTTAGGGTTTTGAAACAATCTTGTGCATCAAATATGTTTGTTTGTGTCAATGGATTAACATTTACGTCATTTTCGTCCTCCCTAGTCTTATTCTAGTCAAATAAGAGTTTTTTTCAGTCTTATCTATCCAATAGGTGTGTTTGTGTCGTTGGATTAACATTTATGTCATTTTCGTCCTCCCTAGGTATACTTTAGTCCAATTAGGGTTTTTATCCAACCATGTTCATCCAATAGGTGTGTTTGTGTCATTGGATTAACATTTAGGTCATTTTCGTCCCCACTAGGCTTATTCCAGTCCAATTAGGGTCTTCAACAAATCTTGTGCATCCAATAGGTGTGTTTCTGTCATTGGATTATCATTTAGGTCATTTTCGTCCTCCCAATGCTTATTCTAGTCCAATTAGGGTTTTTAATCAATCTTATTCTATTCCAATTAGGTATTTTAATCAATCTTGTGCATCAAATATGTTTGTTTGTGTCATTTGATATACATTTAAGTCTTTTTCGTCCTCCCTAGGATTATTCTAGTCCAATAAGGGTTTTAACCAATCTTGTGCTTCAAATATGTTTTTTGTGTTATTGGATTAACGTTTAAGACATTTTCGTTCTCCCTAGGCTTATTATAAAGCAATTCGTGTTTTTAACCAATCATGTGCATCCAAAAAGTTCATGTGTCGTTGGATTAACATTTAGATACTTTTCGTCCTCCTTAGGCGTATCCTTGTCCAACTATGATTTTTAAACAATCTTGTGCATCAAATATGTTTGTTTGTGTCAATGGATTAACATTCAGGTCTTTATTGTATTCCATAGGCTTATTCTAGTCCAATTTGGGTTTTTTTCCCCAACGTTGTGCATCCAATAGGTGTGTTTGTGTCATTGGATTAGCATTTAGGTCATTTTCGTCTTCCTTAGGCTTATTCTAGTCCAATTAGGATTTTAAACCAAGCTTGTACATCCAATAGGTTTGTTTGTGTCAAGTGATTAACATTTAGGCCATTTTCATCCACCCTATGCTTATTCTAGTCCAATAAGGGTTTTTAACCAATCTTGTGCATCCAATATGTTTGTTTGTGTCATTGAATTATCATTTAGGTCTTTATCGTCCTCCGTAGGATTATTCTTGTCCAATTAGAGTTTTTAGTCAATCTTATGCATCCAATAGGTGGTTTGGTTTCATTGGATTAACATTTAGGCCATTTTCTTCCTCCCTTGGCTTATTCTAGTCAAATTAGGGATTTTAACCAATGTTGTGCATCTAATAAGTTCATATGTGTCGTTAGATTAACATTTAGGTTATTTTCGTCGTACCTAGGTTTATCGTTGTCCAATTACGGTTTTTAACAAATCTTGTGCATCCAATAGGTTTGTTTGTGTCATTGTATTAAGATTTATGTCATTTCGTCCTCCCTAGGCTTATTCTAGTCCAATTTGCGTTTTTTTTCCAATCTTATGCATCCAACAGGTATATTTGTGTCATTGGATTAACATTTGGGATATTTTCAACCTCCTTAGGCTTATTCTAGTCCAATTAGGATTTTTAACCTATCTTGTGCATCCAATAGCTGTGTTTGTGTCATTGGATTAACATTTAGGTTATTTTCGTCCTCCCTAGGCTTATTCTAGTCCAATTACGGTCTTTCACCAATCTTGTGCATCCAATAAGTTTGTTTGTGTCATTAGATTAAGATTTTGGTCATTTTCATCCACCCTAGGCTTATTCTTGAGCAATTAGGGTTTTTAACCAGTCTTGTGCATTCAATAGGTCTGTTTGAGTCATTGGATTAACATTTAGGTCATATTTGTCAACCTTATGCTTATTCTAGTTCAATTATGGTTTTTAACAAATCATGTGCATTCAATAAGTTCATTTGTGTTATTGGATTAACATTTTGCTCAATATCATCCTCCCTAGGTTTATTCTTGTCCACTTAGGGTTTTTAACCAATCTTGTGCATCAAGTATGTTTGTTTGTATCATTGGATTGACAATTAGGTCATTTTTGTCCTCTTTAGGCTTATTCTAGTCCAATTAAGGTTTTTAACCAATCTTGTGCATCAAATATGTTTGTTTGTGTCATTGGATTAACATTTAGGTCATTTTCGTTATCCCTAGTCTTATTCTAGTCCAATTAGTTTTTATCCAACCTTGTGCATCCAATAGGGGTGTTTGTGTCAATGGATTAACATTTAGGTAATATTTGTCTTCCCTATGCTTATTCTAGTCCAATTAGTGTTTTTAATCAATCTTATTATATTCCAATTAGGGTATTAAATCAATCTTGTGCATCAAATATATTTGTTTGTGTGATTGGATTTACATTTAAGTATTTTTTGTCCTCCCTAGGCTTATTCTAGTCCAATAAGGATGTTTAGCCAATCTTGTGCTTCAAATATGTTTGTTTGTGTCATTGGATTAAAATATAGGTCATTTTCATTCTCTCTAGGCTTATTATAATCCAATTTAGGTTTTTAACCAATCTTGTGCGTCCAACAAGTTCATGTGTCATTGGATGAACATTTAGGTAATTTTCGTCCTCCCTAGGCTTATCCTTGTCCAACTACGGGTTTTGACCAATCTTGTGCATCCAATAGGTGTGTTTGTGTCATTGGATAAACATTTAGGTCGTTTTCGTCCTCCCTAGGCATATTCTAGTCGATTAAGGGATTTTAACCAATCTTGTGCATCAAATTTGTTTGTTTGTCACATTGGATTAAGATTTAGTTCTTTTTCGTCCTTCCTAGGCTTATTCTAGTCCTATTAGGGTTTTTTTTTTTCCAATCTTGTGCATCCAAGAGGTTTTTTTTAAGTCAATTGATTATCAATTAGGTCATTTTCGTCCTCCCTGTGATTATTATTGTCCAATTAGGGTTTTTATCCTATCTTGTGCATCCAATAGGTGTGGTTGTGTCATTGGATTAACATTTATGTCATTTTCGTCCTCCCTAGGCTAATTCAAGTCCAATAAAGGGTTTTAACAAGTCTTATGCATCAAATATGTTTGTTTGTGTCGTTCGATTAACATTTAGGTCTTTATTGTATTCCTTAGGTTTATTCTAGTCCAGTTTGGTTTTTTTTCCCAATCATGTACATCCAATAGGTGTGTTTGTGTCATTGGATTAACATTTAGGTCATTTTCGTTGTCCTTAGGCTTATTCTAGTCCAATTTCGGTTTTTTTTCTTCAATCTTGCGCATCAAATAGGTATTTTATTGTCATTGGATTAACATTTAGGTCATTTTCGTCCTACTTAGGCATAGTCTAGTCCAATTAGGGTTTTTAACCAATCTTGTGCGTCAAATATGTTTGATTGTGTCATTGGATTAACATTTAGGTCTTTTTCGACCTCCCTAGGCTTATTCTTGTCCAATATAGGTTTTTAGCCAATATTATGCATCCAATAAGTGGTTTGGTTTCATTGGATTAACATTTAGGCCATTTTCTTCCTCCCTAGGCTAATTCTAGTCCAATTAGGGATTTTAACCAATGTTGTGTATCCAATAAGTTCATATGTGTTGTTAGATTAACATTCAGGTCAGTATCGTCGTCCCTAGGTTTATCGTTGTCCACCTACGGTTTTTAACCAATCTTGTGCATCCAATAGGTGTTTTTGTGTCATTGGATTAAGATTTAGGTCATTTCGTCCTCCCTAGGCTTATTCTAATCCAATAAAGGTTTTTAACCAATCTCGTGCATCAAAAATGTTTGTTTGTGTCATTGTATTAACATTTAGGTTTTTATCCTCCTCCCTAGGCTTATTGTAGTCCAATTAGGATTTTTAACCTATCTTGTGCATCCAATAGCTGTGTTTGTGTCATTGAATTAACATTTAGGTCATTTTCATCCTCCCAAGGCTTATTTTATTCCAACTAGGGTTTTTAACAAATATTGTGCATCCAATAAGTTTATTGTGTCATTAGATTAACTTTTAGGTCGTTTTCGTCCTCCCTATGCTTATTCTAGTCGAATAAGGGATTTTAACCAATCTTGTGCATCAAATATGTTTGTTTGTCACATTGGATTGAGATTTAGTTCTGTTTTGTCCTGCCTATGCGTATTCTAGTCCTATTAGGGGATTTTTTTTCCAATCTTGTGCATCCAAGAGGTTTTTTTGTGTCAATTTATTAACAATTATGTCATTTTCGTTCTCCCTATGATTATTCTTGTCCAATTATGGTTTTTAACCAATCTTGTGCATCAAATAGGTGTGTTTGTGTCATTGGATGAACATTCAGGTCATTTTCGTCATCCCTAGGCTTATTCTAGTTGAATTAGGGTTGTTTAACCAATCTTGTGCATTCAATAGGTGTGTTTGTGTCGTTGGATTAAATTTTAGGTCATATTCGTCCTCGTTAAGTTTATTCTAGTCTAATTACAATTTTTAACAAATCATGTACATCCAATAAATTCATTTGTGTCATTGGATTAACATTAAGGTCATTTTTGTCCTCCCTAGGCTTATTCTTGTACGTTTAGGTTTTTTAACCAATCTTGTGCATCTAATAGGTTTGTTTTTGTCATGGGATTAACATTTAGGTGATATTAGTACTCCCTGGGCTTATTCTAGTTCAATTAGGGTTTTAAAAAAATTATTTGCATTCAATAAGTCCATTTGTGTCATTGAATTAACATTAAGGTCATTTTCGTCCTCCCTAGGCTTATTCTAGTCCAATTACGGTTTTTAACCAATCTTGTGCATCCAATTGGTCTGTTTGTGTCCTTCGAATAACATTTAGGTCATATTAGTACTCCCTAGGCTTATTCTTGTCCAATTAGGATTTTTAACAAATCATTTGCATTCAATAAGTCCATTTGTGTCATTGGATTAACATTAAGGTAATTTTCGTCCTCCCCATGCTTATTCTTGTCCAATTAGGGTTTTTAACCAATCTTGTGCATCCAATAGCTGTGTTTGTCCAATTTAATTAACATTTAGGTCATTTTGGTCCTCCCTAGGTATATTTTAGTCCAGTTAGTGTTTTTATCCAACCATGTGCATCCAATAGGTGTGTTTGTGTCATTGGATTAACATTTAGGTCATTTTCGTCCCCCCTAGGCTTATTCCAGTCCAATTAGGGTTTTCAACAAATCTTGTGCACCCAATAGGTGTGTTTCTGTCATTGGATTATCATTTAGGTCATTTTCGTCCCCCCTATGCTTATTCTAGTCCAATTAAGGTTTTTAATCAATATTATTCTATTCCAATTAGGTATTTTAATCAATCTTGTGCATCAAATATGTTTGTTTGTGTCATTTGATATACATTTAAGTCTTTTTCGTCCTCCCTAGGCTTATTCTAGTCCAATATGGGTTTTAACCAATCTTGTGCTTCAAATATGTCATTGGATTAAGTTTTAAGACATTTTCGTTTTCCCTAGGCTTATTATAAACCAATTCGCGTTTTTAACCAATCATGTGCATCCAAAAAGTTCATGTGTCGTTGGATTAACATTTAGATATTTTTCGTCCTCCTTTGGCTTATCCTTGTCCAACTATGATTTTTAACCAATCTTGTGCATCCAATAGGTGTGTGTGTGTCACGGGATTGACATTTAGGTCATTTTCGTCCACCTTAGGCTTAGTCTAGTCCATTTAGGGTTTTGAAACAATCTTGTGCATCAAATATGTTTGTTTGTGTCAATGGATTAACATTTACGTCATTTTCGTCCTCCCTAGTCTTATTCTAGTCAAATAAGAGTTTTTTTCAGTCTTATCTATCCAATAGGTGTGTTTGTGTCATTGGATTAACATTTATGTCATTTTCGTCCTCCCTAGGTATACTTTAGTCCAATTAGGGTTTTTATCCAACCATGTTCATCCAATAGGTGTGTTTGTGTCATTGGATTAACATTTAGGTCATTTTCGTCCCCACTAGGCTTATTCCAGTCCAATTAGGGTCTTCAACAAATCTTGTGCATCCAATAGGTGTGTTTCTGTCATTGGATTATCATTTAGGTCATTTTCGTCCTCCCAATGCTTATTCTAGTCCAATTAGGGTTTTTAATCAATCTTATTCTATTCCAATTAGGTATTTTAATCAATCTTGTGCATCAAATATGTTTGTTTGTGTCATTTGATATACATTTAAGTCTTTTTCGTCCTCCCTAGGCTTATTCTAGTCCAATAAGGGTTTTAACCAATCTTGTGCTTCAAATATGTTTTTTGTGTTATTGGATTAACGTTTAAGACATTTTCGTTCTCCCTAGGCTTATTATAAACCAATTCGTGTTTTTAACCAATCATGTGCATCCAAAAAGTTCATGTGTCGTTGGATTAACATTTAGATACTTTTCGTCCTCCTTAGGCGTATCCTTGTCCAACTATGATTTTTAAACAATCTTGTGCATCAAATATGTTTGTTTGTGTCAATGGATTAACATTCAGGTCTTTATTGTATTCCATAGGCTTATTCTAGTCCAATTTGGGTTTTTTTCCCCAACGTTGTGCATCCAATAGGTGTGTTTGTGTCATTGGATTAGCATTTAGGTCATTTTCGTCTTCCTTAGGCTTATTCTAGTCCAATTAGGATTTTAAACCAAGCTTGTACATCCAATAGGTTTGTTTGTGTCAAGTGATTAACATTTAGGCCATTTTCATCCACCCTATGCTTATTCTAGTCCAATAAGGGTTTTTAACCAATCTTGTGCATCCAATATGTTTGTTTGTGTCATTGAATTATCATTTAGGTCTTTATCGTCCTCCGTAGGATTATTCTTGTCCAATTAGAGTTTTTAGTCAATCTTATGCATCCAATAGGTGGTTTGGTTTCATTGGATTAACATTTAGGCCATTTTCTTCCTCCCTTGGCTTATTCTAGTCAAATTAGGGATTTTAACCAATGTTGTGCATCTAATAAGTTCATATGTGTCGTTAGATTAACATTTAGGTTATTTTCGTCGTACCTAGGTTTATCGTTGTCCAATTACGGTTTTTAACAAATCTTGTGCATCCAATAGGTTTGTTTGTGTCATTGTATTAAGATTTATGTCATTTCGTCCTCCCTAGGCTTATTCTAGTCCAATTTGCGTTTTTTTTCCAATCTTATGCATCCAACAGGTATATTTGTGTCATTGGATTAACATTTGGGATATTTTCAACCTCCTTAGGCTTATTCTAGTCCAATTAGGATTTTTAACCTATCTTGTGCATCCAATAGCTGTGTTTGTGTCATTGGATTAACATTTAGGTTATTTTCGTCCTCCCTAGGCTTATTCTAGTCCAATTACGGTCTTTCACCAATCTTGTGCATCCAATAAGTTTGTTTGTGTCATTAGATTAAGATTTTGGTCATTTTCATCCACCCTAGGCTTATTCTTGAGCAATTAGGGTTTTTAACCAGTCTTGTGCATTCAATAGGTCTGTTTGAGTCATTGGATTAACATTTAGGTCATATTTGTCAACCTTATGCTTATTCTAGTTCAATTATGGTTTTTAACAAATCATGTGCATTCAATAAGTTCATTTGTGTTATTGGATTAACATTTTGCTCAATATCATCCTCCCTAGGTTTATTCTTGTCCACTTAGGGTTTTTAACCAATCTTGTGCATCAAGTATGTTTGTTTGTATCATTGGATTGACAATTAGGTCATTTTTGTCCTCTTTAGGCTTATTCTAGTCCAATTAAGGTTTTTAACCAATCTTGTGCATCAAATATGTTTGTTTGTGTCATTGGATTAACATTTAGGTCATTTTCGTTATCCCTAGTCTTATTCTAGTCCAATTAGTTTTTATCCAACCTTGTGCATCCAATAGGGGTGTTTGTGTCAATGGATTAACATTTAGGTAATTTTTGTCTTCCCTATGCTTATTCTAGTCCAATTAGTGTTTTTAATCAATCTTATTATATTCCAATTAGGGTATTAAATCAATCTTGTGCATCAAATATATTTGTTTGTGTGATTGGATTTACATTTAAGTATTTTTTGTCCTCCCTAGGCTTATTCTAGTCCAATAAGGATGTTTAGCCAATCTTGTGCTTCAAATATGTTTGTTTGTGTCATTGGATTAAAATATAGGTCATTTTCATTCTCTCTAGGCTTATTATAATCCAATTTAGGTTTTTAACCAATCTTGTGCGTCCAACAAGTTCATGTGTCATTGGATGAACATTTAGGTAATTTTCGTCCTCCCTAGGCTTATCCTTGTCCAACTACGGGTTTTGACCAATCTTGTGCATCCAATAGGTGTGTTTGTGTCATTGGATAAACATTTAGGTCGTTTTCGTCCTCCCTAGGCATATTCTAGTCGATTAAGGGATTTTAACCAATCTTGTGCATCAAATTTGTTTGTTTGTCACATTGGATTAAGATTTAGTTCTTTTTCGTCCTTCCTAGGCTTATTCTAGTCCTATTAGGGTTTTTTTTTTTCCAATCTTGTGCATCCAAGAGGTTTTTTTTAAGTCAATTGATTATCAATTAGGTCATTTTCGTCCTCCCTGTGATTATTATTGTCCAATTAGGGTTTTTATCCTATCTTGTGCATCCAATAGGTGTGGTTGTGTCATTGGATTAACATTTATGTCATTTTCGTCCTCCCTAGGCTAATTCAAGTCCAATAAAGGGTTTTAACAAGTCTTATGCATCAAATATGTTTGTTTGTGTCGTTCGATTAACATTTAGGTCTTTATTGTATTCCTTAGGTTTATTCTAGTCCAGTTTGGTTTTTTTTCCCAATCATGTACATCCAATAGGTGTGTTTGTGTCATTGGATTAACATTTAGGTCATTTTCGTTGTCCTTAGGCTTATTCTAGTCCAATTTCGGTTTTTTTTCTTCAATCTTGCGCATCAAATAGGTATTTTATTGTCATTGGATTAACATTTAGGTCATTTTCGTCCTACTTAGGCATAGTCTAGTCCAATTAGGGTTTTTAACCAATCTTGTGCGTCAAATATGTTTGATTGTGTCATTGGATTAACATTTAGGTCTTTTTCGACCTCCCTAGGCTTATTCTTGTCCAATATAGGTTTTTAGCCAATATTATGCATCCAATAAGTGGTTTGGTTTCATTGGATTAACATTTAGGCCATTTTCTTCCTCCCTAGGCTAATTCTAGTCCAATTAGGGATTTTAACCAATGTTGTGTATCCAATAAGTTCATATGTGTTGTTAGATTAACATTCAGGTCAGTATCGTCGTCCCTAGGTTTATCGTTGTCCACCTACGGTTTTTAACCAATCTTGTGCATCCAATAGGTGTTTTTGTGTCATTGGATTAAGATTTAGGTCATTTCGTCCTCCCTAGGCTTATTCTAATCCAATAAAGGTTTTTAACCAATCTCGTGCATCAAAAATGTTTGTTTGTGTCATTGTATTAACATTTAGGTTTTTATCCTCCTCCCTAGGCTTATTGTAGTCCAATTAGGATTTTTAACCTATCTTGTGCATCCAATAGCTGTGTTTGTGTCATTGAATTAACATTTAGGTCATTTTCGTCCTCCCAAGGCTTATTTTATTCCAACTAGGGTTTTTAACAAATATTGTGCATCCAATAAGTTTATTGTGTCATTAGATTAACTTTTAGGTCGTTTTCGTCCTCCCTATGCTTATTCTAGTCGAATAAGGGATTTTAACCAATCTTGTGCATCAAATATGTTTGTTTGTCACATTGGATTGAGATTTAGTTCTGTTTTGTCCTGCCTATGCGTATTCTAGTCCTATTAGGGGATTTTTTTTCCAATCTTGTGCATCCAAGAGGTTTTTTTGTGTCAATTTATTAACAATTATGTCATTTTCGTTCTCCCTATGATTATTCTTGTCCAATTATGGTTTTTAACCAATCTTGTGCATCAAATAGGTGTGTTTGTGTCATTGGATGAACATTCAGGTCATTTTCGTCATCCCTAGGCTTATTCTAGTTGAATTAGGGTTGTTTAACCAATCTTGTGCATTCAATAGGTGTGTTTGTGTCGTTGGATTAAATTTTAGGTCATATTCGTCCTCGTTAAGTTTATTCTAGTCTAATTACAATTTTTAACAAATCATGTACATCCAATAAATTCATTTGTGTCATTGGATTAACATTAAGGTCATTTTTGTCCTCCCTAGGCTTATTCTTGTACGTTTAGGTTTTTTAACCAATCTTGTGCATCTAATAGGTTTGTTTTTGTCATGGGATTAACATTTAGGTGATATTAGTACTCCCTGGGCTTATTCTAGTTCAATTAGGGTTTTAAAAAAATTATTTGCATTCAATAAGTCCATTTGTGTCATTGAATTAACATTAAGGTCATTTTCGTCCTCCCTAGGCTTATTCTAGTCCAATTACGGTTTTTAACCAATCTTGTGCATCCAATTGGTCTGTTTGTGTCCTTCGAATAACATTTAGGTCATATTAGTACTCCCTAGGCTTATTCTTGTCCAATTAGGATTTTTAACAAATCATTTGCATTCAATAAGTCCATTTGTGTCATTGGATTAACATTAAGGTAATTTTCGTCCTCCCCATGCTTATTCTTGTCCAATTAGGGTTTTTAACCAATCTTGTGCATCCAATAGCTGTGTTTGTCCAATTTAATTAACATTTAGGTCATTTTGGTCCTCCCTAGGTATATTTTAGTCCAGTTAGTGTTTTTATCCAACCATGTGCATCCAATAGGTGTGTTTGTGTCATTGGATTAACATTTAGGTCATTTTCGTCCCCCCTAGGCTTATTCCAGTCCAATTAGGGTTTTCAACAAATCTTGTGCACCCAATAGGTGTGTTTCTGTCATTGGATTATCATTTAGGTCATTTTCGTCCTCCCTATGCTTATTCTAGTCCAATTAAGGTTTTTAATCAATATTATTCTATTCCAATTAGGTATTTTAATCAATCTTGTGCATCAAATATGTTTGTTTGTGTCATTTGATATACATTTAAGTCTTTTTCGTCCTCCCTAGGCTTATTCTAGTCCAATATGGGTTTTAACCAATCTTGTGCTTCAAATATGTCATTGGATTAAGTTTTAGGACATTTTCGTTTTCCCTAGGCTTATTATAAACCAATTCGCGTTTTTAACCAATCATGTGCATCCAAAAAGTTCATGTGTCGTTGGATTAACATTTAGATATTTTTCGTCCTCCTTTGGCTTATCCTTGTCCAACTATGATTTTTAACCAATCTTGTGCATCCAATAGGTGTGTGTGTGTCACGGGATTGACATTTAGGTCATTTTCGTCCACCTTAGGCTTAGTCTAGTCCATTTAGGGTTTTGAAACAATCTTGTGCATCAAATATGTTTGTTTGTGTCAATGGATTAACATTTACGTCATTTTCGTCCTCCCTAGTCTTATTCTAGTCAAATAAGAGTTTTTTTCAGTCTTATCTATCCAATAGGTGTGTTTGTGTCGTTGGATTAACATTTATGTCATTTTCGTCCTCCCTAGGTATACTTTAGTCCAATTAGGGTTTTTATCCAACCATGTTCATCCAATAGGTGTGTTTGTGTCATTGGATTAACATTTAGGTCATTTTCGTCCCCACTAGGCTTATTCCAGTCCAATTAGGGTCTTCAACAAATCTTGTGCATCCAATAGGTGTGTTTCTGTCATTGGATTATCATTTAGGTCATTTTCGTCCTCCCAATGCTTATTCTAGTCCAATTAGGGTTTTTAATCAATCTTATTCTATTCCAATTAGGTATTTTAATCAATCTTGTGCATCAAATATGTTTGTTTGTGTCATTTGATATACATTTAAGTCTTTTTCGTCCTCCCTAGGATTATTCTAGTCCAATAAGGGTTTTAACCAATCTTGTGCTTCAAATATGTTTTTTGTGTTATTGGATTAACGTTTAAGACATTTTCGTTCTCCCTAGGCTTATTATAAAGCAATTCGTGTTTTTAACCAATCATGTGCATCCAAAAAGTTCATGTGTCGTTGGATTAACATTTAGATACTTTTCGTCCTCCTTAGGCGTATCCTTGTCCAACTATGATTTTTAAACAATCTTGTGCATCAAATATGTTTGTTTGTGTCAATGGATTAACATTCAGGTCTTTATTGTATTCCATAGGCTTATTCTAGTCCAATTTGGGTTTTTTTCCCCAACGTTGTGCATCCAATAGGTGTGTTTGTGTCATTGGATTAGCATTTAGGTCATTTTCGTCTTCCTTAGGCTTATTCTAGTCCAATTAGGATTTTAAACCAAGCTTGTACATCCAATAGGTTTGTTTGTGTCAAGTGATTAACATTTAGGCCATTTTCATCCACCCTATGCTTATTCTAGTCCAATAAGGGTTTTTAACCAATCTTGTGCATCCAATATGTTTGTTTGTGTCATTGAATTATCATTTAGGTCTTTATCGTCCTCCGTAGGATTATTCTTGTCCAATTAGAGTTTTTAGTCAATCTTATGCATCCAATAGGTGGTTTGGTTTCATTGGATTAACATTTAGGCCATTTTCTTCCTCCCTTGGCTTATTCTAGTCAAATTAGGGATTTTAACCAATGTTGTGCATCTAATAAGTTCATATGTGTCGTTAGATTAACATTTAGGTTATTTTCGTCGTACCTAGGTTTATCGTTGTCCAATTACGGTTTTTAACAAATCTTGTGCATCCAATAGGTTTGTTTGTGTCATTGTATTAAGATTTATGTCATTTCGTCCTCCCTAGGCTTATTCTAGTCCAATTTGCGTTTTTTTTTCCAATCTTATGCATCCAACAGGTATATTTGTGTCATTGGATTAACATTTGGGATATTTTCAACCTCCTTAGGCTTATTCTAGTCCAATTAGGATTTTTAACCTATCTTGTGCATCCAATAGCTGTGTTTGTGTCATTGGATTAACATTTAGGTTATTTTCGTCCTCCCTAGGCTTATTCTAGTCCAATTACGGTCTTTCACCAATCTTGTGCATCCAATAAGTTTGTTTGTGTCATTAGATTAAGATTTTGGTCATTTTCATCCACCCTAGGCTTATTCTTGAGCAATTAGGGTTTTTAACCAGTCTTGTGCATTCAATAGGTCTGTTTGAGTCATTGGATTAACATTTAGGTCATATTTGTCAACCTTATGCTTATTCTAGTTCAATTATGGTTTTTAACAAATCATGTGCATTCAATAAGTTCATTTGTGTTATTGGATTAACATTTTGCTCAATATCATCCTCCCTAGGTTTATTCTTGTCCACTTAGGGTTTTTAACCAATCTTGTGCATCAAGTATGTTTGTTTGTATCATTGGATTGACAATTAGGTCATTTTTGTCCTCTTTAGGCTTATTCTAGTCCAATTAAGGTTTTTAACCAATCTTGTGCATCAAATATGTTTGTTTGTGTCATTGGATTAACATTTAGGTCATTTTCGTTATCCCTAGTCTTATTCTAGTCCAATTAGTTTTTATCCAACCTTGTGCATCCAATAGGGGTGTTTGTGTCAATGGATTAACATTTAGGTAATATTTGTCTTCCCTATGCTTATTCTAGTCCAATTAGTGTTTTTAATCAATCTTATTATATTCCAATTAGGGTATTAAATCAATCTTGTGCATCAAATATATTTGTTTGTGTGATTGGATTTACATTTAAGTATTTTTTGTCCTCCCTAGGCTTATTCTAGTCCAATAAGGATGTTTAGCCAATCTTGTGCTTCAAATATGTTTGTTTGTGTCATTGGATTAAAATATAGGTCATTTTCATTCTCTCTAGGCTTATTATAATCCAATTTAGGTTTTTAACCAATCTTGTGCGTCCAACAAGTTCATGTGTCATTGGATGAACATTTAGGTAATTTTCGTCCTCCCTAGGCTTATCCTTGTCCAACTACGGGTTTTGACCAATCTTGTGCATCCAATAGGTGTGTTTGTGTCATTGGATAAACATTTAGGTCGTTTTCGTCCTCCCTAGGCATATTCTAGTCGATTAAGGGATTTTAACCAATCTTGTGCATCAAATTTGTTTGTTTGTCACATTGGATTAAGATTTAGTTCTTTTTCGTCCTTCCTAGGCTTATTCTAGTCCTATTAGGGTTTTTTTTTTTCCAATCTTGTGCATCCAAGAGGTTTTTTTTAAGTCAATTGATTATCAATTAGGTCATTTTCGTCCTCCCTGTGATTATTATTGTCCAATTAGGGTTTTTATCCTATCTTGTGCATCCAATAGGTGTGGTTGTGTCATTGGATTAACATTTATGTCATTTTCGTCCTCCCTAGGCTAATTCAAGTCCAATAAAGGGTTTTAACAAGTCTTATGCATCAAATATGTTTGTTTGTGTCGTTCGATTAACATTTAGGTCTTTATTGTATTCCTTAGGTTTATTCTAGTCCAGTTTGGTTTTTTTTCCCAATCATGTACATCCAATAGGTGTGTTTGTGTCATTGGATTAACATTTAGGTCATTTTCGTTGTCCTTAGGCTTATTCTAGTCCAATTTCGGTTTTTTTTCTTCAATCTTGCGCATCAAATAGGTATTTTATTGTCATTGGATTAACATTTAGGTCATTTTCGTCCTACTTAGGCATAGTCTAGTCCAATTAGGGTTTTTAACCAATCTTGTGCGTCAAATATGTTTGATTGTGTCATTGGATTAACATTTAGGTCTTTTTCGACCTCCCTAGGCTTATTCTTGTCCAATATAGGTTTTTAGCCAATATTATGCATCCAATAAGTGGTTTGGTTTCATTGGATTAACATTTAGGCCATTTTCTTCCTCCCTAGGCTAATTCTAGTCCAATTAGGGATTTTAACCAATGTTGTGTATCCAATAAGTTCATATGTGTTGTTAGATTAACATTCAGGTCAGTATCGTCGTCCCTAGGTTTATCGTTGTCCACCTACGGTTTTTAACCAATCTTGTGCATCCAATAGGTGTTTTTGTGTCATTGGATTAAGATTTAGGTCATTTCGTCCTCCCTAGGCTTATTCTAATCCAATAAAGGTTTTTAACCAATCTCGTGCATCAAAAATGTTTGTTTGTGTCATTGTATTAACATTTAGGTTTTTATCCTCCTCCCTAGGCTTATTGTAGTCCAATTAGGATTTTTAACCTATCTTGTGCATCCAATAGCTGTGTTTGTGTCATTGAATTAACATTTAGGTCATTTTCATCCTCCCAAGGCTTATTTTATTCCAACTAGGGTTTTTAACAAATATTGTGCATCCAATAAGTTTATTGTGTCATTAGATTAACTTTTAGGTCGTTTTCGTCCTCCCTATGCTTATTCTAGTCGAATAAGGGATTTTAACCAATCTTGTGCATCAAATATGTTTGTTTGTCACATTGGATTGAGATTTAGTTCTGTTTTGTCCTGCCTATGCGTATTCTAGTCCTATTAGGGGATTTTTTTTCCAATCTTGTGCATCCAAGAGGTTTTTTTGTGTCAATTTATTAACAATTATGTCATTTTCGTTCTCCCTATGATTATTCTTGTCCAATTATGGTTTTTAACCAATCTTGTGCATCAAATAGGTGTGTTTGTGTCATTGGATGAACATTCAGGTCATTTTCGTCATCCCTAGGCTTATTCTAGTTGAATTAGGGTTGTTTAACCAATCTTGTGCATTCAATAGGTGTGTTTGTGTCGTTGGATTAAATTTTAGGTCATATTCGTCCTCGTTAAGTTTATTCTAGTCTAATTACAATTTTTAACAAATCATGTACATCCAATAAATTCATTTGTGTCATTGGATTAACATTAAGGTCATTTTTGTCCTCCCTAGGCTTATTCTTGTACGTTTAGGTTTTTTAACCAATCTTGTGCATCTAATAGGTTTGTTTTTGTCATGGGATTAACATTTAGGTGATATTAGTACTCCCTGGGCTTATTCTAGTTCAATTAGGGTTTTAAAAAAATTATTTGCATTCAATAAGTCCATTTGTGTCATTGAATTAACATTAAGGTCATTTTCGTCCTCCCTAGGCTTATTCTAGTCCAATTACGGTTTTTAACCAATCTTGTGCATCCAATTGGTCTGTTTGTGTCCTTCGAATAACATTTAGGTCATATAAGTACTCCCTAGGCTTATTCTTGTCCAATTAGGATTTTTAACAAATCATTTGCATTCAATAAGTCCATTTGTGTCATTGGATTAACATTAAGGTAATTTTCGTCCTCCCCATGCTTATTCTTGTCCAATTAGGGTTTTTAACCAATCTTGTGCATCCAATAGCTGTGTTTGTCCAATTTAATTAACATTTAGGTCATTTTGGTCCTCCCTAGGTATATTTTAGTCCAGTTAGTGTTTTTATCCAACCATGTGCATCCAATAGGTGTGTTTGTGTCATTGGATTAACATTTAGGTCATTTTCGTCCCCCCTAGGCTTATTCCAGTCCAATTAGGGTTTTCAACAAATCTTGTGCACCCAATAGGTGTGTTTCTGTCATTGGATTATCATTTAGGTCATTTTCGTCCTCCCTATGCTTATTCTAGTCCAATTAAGGTTTTTAATCAATATTATTCTATTCCAATTAGGTATTTTAATCAATCTTGTGCATCAAATATGTTTGTTTGTGTCATTTGATATACATTTAAGTCTTTTTCGTCCTCCCTAGGCTTATTCTAGTCCAATATGGGTTTTAACCAATCTTGTGCTTCAAATATGTCATTGGATTAAGTTTTAGGACATTTTCGTTTTCCCTAGGCTTATTATAAACCAATTCGCGTTTTTAACCAATCATGTGCATCCAAAAAGTTCATGTGTCGTTGGATTAACATTTAGATATTTTTCGTCCTCCTTTGGCTTATCCTTGTCCAACTATGATTTTTAACCAATCTTGTGCATCCAATAGGTGTGTGTGTGTCACGGGATTGACATTTAGGTCATTTTCGTCCACCTTAGGCTTAGTCTAGTCCATTTAGGGTTTTGAAACAATCTTGTGCATCAAATATGTTTGTTTGTGTCAATGGATTAACATTTACGTCATTTTCGTCCTCCCTAGTCTTATTCTAGTCAAATAAGAGTTTTTTTCAGTCTTATCTATCCAATAGGTGTGTTTGTGTCATTGGATTAACATTTATGTCATTTTCGTCCTCCCTAGGTATACTTTAGTCCAATTAGGGTTTTTATCCAACCATGTTCATCCAATAGGTGTGTTTGTGTCATTGGATTAACATTTAGGTCATTTTCGTCCCCACTAGGCTTATTCCAGTCCAATTAGGGTCTTCAACAAATCTTGTGCATCCAATAGGTGTGTTTCTGTCATTGGATTATCATTTAGGTCATTTTCGTCCTCCCAATGCTTATTCTAGTCCAATTAGGGTTTTTAATCAATCTTATTCTATTCCAATTAGGTATTTTAATCAATCTTGTGCATCAAATATGTTTGTTTGTGTCATTTGATATACATTTAAGTCTTTTTCGTCCTCCCTAGGCTTATTCTAGTCCAATAAGGGTTTTAACCAATCTTGTGCTTCAAATATGTTTTTTGTGTTATTGGATTAACGTTTAAGACATTTTCGTTCTCCCTAGGCTTATTATAAACCAATTCGTGTTTTTAACCAATCATGTGCATCCAAAAAGTTCATGTGTCGTTGGATTAACATTTAGATATTTTTCGTCCTCCTTAGGCGTATCCTTGTCCAACTATGATTTTTAAACAATCTTGTGTATCAAATATGTTTGTTTGTGTCAATGGATTAACATTCAGGTCTTTATTATATTCCATAGGCTTATTCTAGTCCAATTTGGGTATTTTTCCCCAACGTTGTGCATCCAATAGGTGTGTTTGTGTCATTGGATTAGCATTTAGGTCATTTTCGTCTTCCTTAGGCTTATTCTAGTCCAATTAGGATTTTAAACCAAGCTTGTACATCCAATAGGTTTGTTTGTGTCAAGTGATTAACATTTAGGCCATTTTCATCCACCCTATGCTTATTCTAGTCCAATAAGGGTTTTTAACCAATCTTGTGCATCCAATATGTTTGTTTGTGTCATTGAATTATCATTTAGGTCTTTATCGTCCTCCGTAGGATTATTCTTGTCCAATTAGAGTTTTTAGTCAATCTTATGCATCCAATAGGTGGTTTGGTTTCATTGGATTAACATTTAGGCCATTTTCTTCCTCCCTTGGCTTATTCTAGTCAAATTAGGGATTTTAACCAATGTTGTGCATCTAATAAGTTCATATGTGTCGTTAGATTAACATTTAGGTTATTTTCGTCGTACCTAGGTTTATCGTTGTCCAATTACGGTTTTTAACAAATCTTGTGCATCCAATAGGTTTGTTTGTGTCATTGTATTAAGATTTATGTCATTTCGTCCTCCCTAGGCTTATTCTAGTCCAATTTGCGTTTTTTTTTCCAATCTTATGCATCCAACAGGTATATTTGTGTCATTGGATTAACATTTGGGATATTTTCAACCTCCTTAGGCTTATTCTAGTCCAATTAGGATTTTTAACCTATCTTGTGCATCCAATAGCTGTGTTTGTGTCATTGGATTAACATTTAGGTTATTTTCGTCCTCCCTAGGCTTATTCTAGTCCAATTACGGTCTTTCACCAATCTTGTGCATCCAATAAGTTTGTTTGTGTCATTAGATTAAGATTTTGGTCATTTTCATCCACCCTAGGCTTATTCTTGAGCAATTAGGGTTTTTAACCAGTCTTGTGCATTCAATAGGTCTGTTTGAGTCATTGGATTAACATTTAGGTCATATTTGTCAACCTTATGCTTATTCTAGTTCAATTATGGTTTTTAACAAATCATGTGCATTCAATAAGTTCATTTGTGTTATTGGATTAACATTTTGCTCAATATCATCCTCCCTAGGTTTATTCTTGTCCACTTAGGGTTTTTAACCAATCTTGTGCATCAAGTATGTTTGTTTGTATCATTGGATTGACAATTAGGTCATTTTTGTCCTCTTTAGGCTTATTCTAGTCCAATTAAGGTTTTTAACCAATCTTGTGCATCAAATATGTTTGTTTGTGTCATTGGATTAACATTTAGGTCATTTTCGTTATCCCTAGTCTTATTCTAGTCCAATTAGTTTTTATCCAACCTTGTGCATCCAATAGGGGTGTTTGTGTCAATGGATTAACATTTAGGTAATATTTGTCTTCCCTATGCTTATTCTAGTCCAATTAGTGTTTTTAATCAATCTTATTATATTCCAATTAGGGTATTAAATCAATCTTGTGCATCAAATATATTTGTTTGTGTGATTGGATTTACATTTAAGTATTTTTTGTCCTCCCTAGGCTTATTCTAGTCCAATAAGGATGTTTAGCCAATCTTGTGCTTCAAATATGTTTGTTTGTGTCATTGGATTAAAATATAGGTCATTTTCATTCTCTCTAGGCTTATTATAATCCAATTTAGGTTTTTAACCAATCTTGTGCGTCCAACAAGTTCATGTGTCATTGGATGAACATTTAGGTAATTTTCGTCCTCCCTAGGCTTATCCTTGTCCAACTACGGGTTTTGACCAATCTTGTGCATCCAATAGGTGTGTTTGTGTCATTGGATAAACATTTAGGTCGTTTTCGTCCTCCCTAGGCATATTCTAGTCGATTAAGGGATTTTAACCAATCTTGTGCATCAAATTTGTTTGTTTGTCACATTGGATTAAGATTTAGTTCTTTTTCGTCCTTCCTAGGCTTATTCTAGTCCTATTAGGGTTTTTTTTTCTTCCAATCTTGTGCATCCAAGAGGTTTTTTTTAAGTCAATTGATTATCAATTAGGTCATTTTCGTCCTCCCTGTGATTATTCTTGTCCAATTAGGGTTTTTATCCTATCTTGTGCATCCAATAGGTGTGGTTGTGTCATTGGATTAACATTTATGTCATTTTCGTCCTCCCTAGGCTAATTCAAGTCCAATAAAGGGTTTTAACAAGTCTTATGCATCAAATATGTTTGTTTGTGTCGTTCGATTAACATTTAGGTCTTTATTGTATTCCTTAGGTTTATTCTAGTCCAGTTTGGTTTATTTTCCCAATCTTGTACATCCAATAGGTGTGTTTGTGTCATTAGATTAACATTTAGGTCATTTTCGTTGTCCTTAGGCTTATTCTAGTCCAATTTCGGTTTTTTTTCTTCAATCTTGCGCATCAAATAGGTATTTTAGTGTCATTGGATTAACATTTAGGTCATTTTCGTCCTACTTAGGCATAGTCTAGTCCAATTAGGGTTTTTAACCAATCTTGTGCGTCAAATATGTTTGATTGTGTCATTGGATTAACATTTAGGTCTTTTTCGTCCTCCCTAGGCTTATTCTTGTCCAATATAGGTTTTTAGCCAATATTATGCATCCAATAAGTGGTTTGGTTTCATTGGATTAACATTTAGGCCATTTTCTTCCTCCCTAGGCTAATTCTAGTCCAATTAGGGATTTTAACCAATGTTGTGTATCTAATAAGTTCATATGTGTTGTTAGATTAACATTCAGGTCAGTATCGTCGTCCCTAGGTTTATCGTTGTCCACCTACGGTTTTTAACCAATCTTGTGCATCCAATAGGTGTTTTTGTGTCATTGGATTAAGATTTAGGTCATTTCGTCCTCCCTAGGCTTATTCTAATCCAATAAAGGTTTTTAACCAATCTCGTGCATCAAAAATGTTTGTTTGTGTCATTGTATTAACATTTAGGTTTTTATCCTCCTCCCTAGGCTTATTGTAGTCCAATTAGGATTTTTAACCTATCTTGTGCATCCAATAGCTGTGTTTGTGTCATTGAATTAACATTTAGGTCATTTTCGTCCTCCCTAGGCTTATTTTATTCCAACTAGGGTTTTTAACAAATATTGTGCATCCAATAAGTTTATTGTGTCATTAGATTAACTTTTAGGTCGTTTTCGTCCTCCCTATGCTTATTCTAGTCGAATAAGGGCTTTTAACCAATCTTGTGCATCAAATATGTTTGTTTGTCACATTGGATTGAGATTTAGTTCTGTTTTGTCCTGCCTATGCGTATTCTAGTCCTATTAGGGGTTTTTTTTTTCCAATCTTGTGCATCCAAGAGGTTTTTTTGTGTCAATTTATTAACAATTATGTCATTTTCGTTCTCCCTATGATTATTCTTGTCCAATTAGGGTTTTTAACCAATCTTGTGCATCAAATAGGTGTGTTTGTGTCATTGGATGAACATTCAGGTCATTTTCGTCATCCCTAGGCTTATTCTAGTTGAATTAGGGTTGTTTAACCAATCTTGTGCATTCAATAGGTGTGTTTGTGTCGTTGGATTAAATTTTAGGTCATATTCGTCCTCGTTAAGTTTATTATAGTCTAATTACAATTTTTAACAAATCATGTACATCCAATAAATTCATTTGTGTCATTGGATTAACATTGAGGTCATTTTTGTCCTCCCTAGGCTTATTCTTGTACGTTTAGGTTTTTTAACCAATCTTGTGCATCTAATAGGTTTGTTTTTGTCATGGGATTAACATTTAGGTGATATTAGTACTCCCTGGGCTTATTCTAGTTCAATTAGGGTTTTAAAAAAATTATTTGCATTCAATAAGTCCATTTGTGTCATTGAATTAACATTAAGGTCATTTTCGTCCTCCCTAGGCTTATTCTAGTCCAATTACGGTTTTTAACCAATCTTGTGCATCCAATTGGTCTGTTTGTGTCCTTCGAATAACATTTAGGTCATATAAGTACTCCCTAGGCTTATTCTTGTCCAATTAGGATTTTTAACAAATCATTTGCATTCAATAAGTCCATTTGTGTCATTGGATTAACATTAAGGTAATTTTCGTCCTCCCCATGCTTATTCTTGTCCAATTAGGGTTTTTAACCAATCTTGTGCATCCAATAGCTGTGTTTGTCCAATTTAATTAACATTTAGGTCATTTTGGTCCTCCCTAGGTATATTTTAGTCCAGTTAGTGTTTTTATCCAACCATGTGCATCCAATAGGTGTGTTTGTGTCATTGGATTAACATTTAGGTCATTTTCGTCCCCCCTAGGCTTATTCCAGTCCAATTAGGGTTTTCAACAAATCTTGTGCACCCAATAGGTGTGTTTCTGTCATTGGATTATCATTTAGGTCATTTTCGTCCTCCCTATGCTTATTCTAGTCCAATTAAGGTTTTTAATCAATATTATTCTATTCCAATTAGGTATTTTAATCAATCTTGTGCATCAAATATGTTTGTTTGTGTCATTTGATATACATTTAAGTCTTTTTCGTCCTCCCTAGGCTTATTCTAGTCCAATATGGGTTTTAACCAATCTTGTGCTTCAAATATGTCATTGGATTAAGTTTTAGGACATTTTCGTTTTCCCTAGGCTTATTATAAACCAATTCGCGTTTTTAACCAATCATGTGCATCCAAAAAGTTCATGTGTCGTTGGATTAACATTTAGATATTTTTCGTCCTCCTTTGGCTTATCCTTGTCCAACTATGATTTTTAACCAATCTTGTGCATCCAATAGGTGTGTGTGTGTCACGGGATTGACATTTAGGTCATTTTCGTCCACCTTAGGCTTAGTCTAGTCCATTTAGGGTTTTGAAACAATCTTGTGCATCAAATATGTTTGTTTGTGTCAATGGATTAACATTTACGTCATTTTCGTCCTCCCTAGTCTTATTCTAGTCAAATAAGAGTTTTTTTCAGTCTTATCTATCCAATAGGTGTGTTTGTGTC
>JBBPBR010000004.1:15761552-15819346 GCA_037974775.1 Cicer pinnatifidum
TAGGTGTGTTTGTGTCATTGGATTAACATTTAGGTCATTTTCGTCGTCCTTAGGCTTATTCTATTCCAATTAGGGTTTTTAACAAATCTTGTGCATCCAATAAGTTTGTTTGTGTCATTAGATTAACATTTAGGTCGTTTTCGTCCTCCCTAGGCTTATTCTAGTCGAATAAGGGTTTTTAACCTATCTTGTGCATCCAATAGCTGTGTTTGTTTCATTGGATTAACATTTAGGTCATTTTCGTCCTCCCTAGGCTTATTTTATTCCAATTAGGGTTTTTAACAAATCTTGTGCTCCACCAAGTTTCTTTGTGTCATTAGATTAACATTTAGGTCGTTTTCGTCCTCACTAGGCTTATTCTAGTCGAATGAGGGTTTTTAACCAATCTTGTGCATCAAATATGTTTGTTTGTCACATTGGATTAAGATTTAGTGCTTTTTCGTCCTCCCAATGCTTATTCTAGTCCTATAAGGGGTTTTTTTTTCTTCCAATCTTGTGCATCCAAGAGGGTTTTTTGTGTCAATTTATTAACAATTATGTCATTTTCGTTCTCCCTATGCTTATTCTTGTTCAATTAGGTTTTTAACCATTCTTGTGCATCTAATAGGTCTGTTTTTGTCATGGAGTTAACATTTAGGTGATATTAGTACTCCCTGGGCTTATTCTAGTCCAATTAGGGTTTTTAAAAAATTATTTGCATTCAATAAGTCCATTTGTGTCATTGGATTAACATTAAGATCATTTTAGTCCTCCCTAGGCTTATTCTAGTCCAATTACGGTTTTTAACCAATCTTGTGCATCCAATTGGTCTGTTTGTGTCCTTCGATTAACATTTAGGTCATATTAGTACTCCCTAGGCTTATTCTGGTCCAATTAGGGTTTTTAACAAATCATTTGCATTCAATAAGTCCATTTGTGACATTGGATTAACATTAAGGTCATTTTCATCCTCCCCATGCTTATTCTAGTCCAATTAGGGTTTTTAACCAATCTTGTGCGTCCAATAGACGTGTTTGTCCCTTTTAATTAACATTTAGGTCATTTTCGTCCTCGCTAGGAATATTTTAGTAAATTTAGGGTTTTTGACCGATCTTGTGGATCCAATAGGTGTGTTTGTGTCATTGGATTAACATTTATGTCATTTTCGTCCTCCCTAGGCTAATTCAAGTCCAATAAAGGGTTTTAACAAGTCTTATGCATCAAATATGTTTGTTTGGGTCGTTCGATTAACGTTTAGGTCTTTATTGTATTCCTTAGGCTTATTCTAGTCCAATTTGGTTTTTTTTTTTTTTCCGAATCTTGTACATCTAATAGGTGTGTTTGTGTCACTGGATTAACATTTAGGTCATTTTCGTCGTCCTTAGGCTTATTCTAGTCCAATTTCGGTTTATTTCTTCAATCTTGCGCATCTAATAGGTATTTTTGTGTCATTGGATTAACATTTAGGTCATTTTTGTCCTACATAGCCATAGTCTAGTCCAATTACGGTTTTTAACAAATCTTGTGCATCAAATATGTTTGATTGTGTCGTTGGATTAACATTTAGGTCTTTTTCGTCCTTCCTAGGCTTATTCTTGTCCAATTAGGGTTTTTAGCTAATCTTATGCATCCAATAGGTGGTTTGGTTTCATTGGATTAACATTTACGCCATTTTCTTCCTCCCTAGGCTAATTCTAGTCCATTTTGGGATTTTACCAATGTTGTGCATCCAATAAGTTCATATGTGTCGTTAGACTAACATTTAGGTCAGTTTCGTCGTCCCTAGATTTATGGTTGTCCAACTACGGTTTTGAACCAATCTTGTTTCATTGTATTAACATTTAGGTTTTTATCGTCCTCCCTAGGCTTATTATAGTCCAATTTGCGTTTTTTTTTTCTAATCTTATGCGTCCAATAGGTATATTTGTGTCATTAGATTAACATTTAGGTCGTTTTCGTCCTCCCTAGGCTTTTTCTAGTCGAATAAGGGTTTTAACCAATCTTGAGCATCAAATATGTTTGTTTGTCACATTGGGTGTCATTGGATTAACAATTAGGTCATTTTCGTCCTCCCCAGGCTTATTTTATTCCAATTAGGGTTTTTAACAAATCTTGTGCATCCAATGAGTTTGTTTGTGTCATTAGATTAACATTTAGGTCGTTTTTGTCCTCCCTAGGCTTATTCTAGTCGAATAAGGGTTTTTAATCAATCTTGTGCATCAAATATGTTTGTTTGTCACATTGGATTAAGTTTTAGTTCTTTTTCCTCCTCCCTATGCTTATTCTAGTCCTATTATGGGTTTTTTTCTTCCAATCTTGTCCATCCAAGAGGATTTTTTGGGTCAATTTATTAACAATTATGTCATTTTCGTTCTCCCTATGCTCATTCTTGTCCAATTAGGGTTTTTAACCAATCTTGTGCATCCAGTAGGTGTGTTTGTGTCATTGGATTAACATTTAGGTCATTTTCGCCTCCCTAGGCTTATTTTATTCCAATTAGGGTTTGTAACAAATCTTGTGCATCCAATAAGTTTGTTTGTGTCATTAGATTAACATTTAGGTCGTTTTCGTCCTCCCTAGGCTTATTGTAGTCGAATAAGGGTTTTTAACCAATCTTGAGCATCAAATATGTTTGTTTGTTACATAGGATTAAGATTTAGTTCTTTTTCGTCCTCCCTATGCTTATTCTAGTCCTATTAGGGTTTTTGTTTTTCCAATCTTGTGTATCCAAGAGGTTTTTTTGAGTCAATTTATTAACAATTATGTCATTTTCGTTCTCCCTATGCTTATTCTTGTCCAATTAGGGTTTTTAACCAATGTTGTGCATCCAATATGTGTGTTTGTGTCATTGGATTAACATTTAGGTAATTTTCGTCATCCCTAGGCTTATTCTAGTTGAATTAAAGCTGTTTAACCAATCTTGTGAAACCAATAGGTGTGTTTGTGTCGTTGGATTAAATTTTAGGTCATATTCATCCTCGTTAAGTTTATTCTAGTCTAATTACGATTTTTAACAAATCATGTGCATCCAATAAGTTCATTTGTGTCATTGGATTAACATTAAGGTCATTTTTGTCCTCCCTAGGTTTATTCTGGTCCGTTTAGGTTTTTAACCAATCTTCTGCATCCAATAGGTGTGTTTGTGTCATTGGATTGAATTTAGGTCATTTTCATCATCCCTAGGCTTATTCTAGTTGAATTAAAGCTTTTTAACCAATCTTGTGCAACCAATAGGTGTGTTTGTGTCGTTGGATTAAATTTTAGGTCATATTCGTCCTCGTTAAGTTTATTCTAGTCTAATTACGATTTTTAACCAATCTTGTGCATCTAATAGGTCTGTTTGTGTCATGGGATTAACATTTAGGTGATATTAGTACTCCCTGGTCTTATTCTAGTCTAATTAGGGTTTTTAACAAATTATTTGCATTCAATAAGTCCATTTGTGTCATTGGATTAACATTAAGGTCATTTTCGTCCTCCCTAGGCTTATTCTAGTCCAATTATGGTTTTTAACCAATCTTGTGCATCCAATTGGTCTGTTTTTGTGCTTCGATTAACATTTAGGTCATATTAGTACTCCCTAGGCTTATTCTTGTCCAATAAGGGTTTTTAACAAATCATTTGCATTCAATAAGTCCATTTGTGTCATTGGATTAACAATAAGGTCATTTTCGTCCTCCCCATGCTTATTCTAGTCCAATTTGGGTTTTTAACCAATCTTGTGCATCCAATAGGTGTGTTTGTGTCATTGGATTAACATTTAGGTCATTTTCGTCGTCCTTAGGCTTATTCTAGTCCAATTTCAGTTTTTTTCTTCAATCTTGTGCATCACATAGGTATTTTTGTGTCATTGGATTATCATTAAGGTCATTTTCGTCCTAGATAGCCATAGTTTAGTCCAATTAGGGTTTTTAACCAATCTTGTGCATCAAATATGTTTGATTGTGTCATTGGATTAACATTTAGGTATCTTTCGTCCTTCCTAGGCTTATTCTTGTCGAATTAGGGTTTTTAGTCAATCTTATGCATCCAATAGATGGTTTGGTTTCATTGGATTAACATTTAGGCCATTTTCTTGCTCCCTAGGCTAATTCTAGTCCAATTAGGGATTTTAACCAACGTTGTGCATCCAATAAGTTCATATGGGTCGTTAGATTAACATTTAGGTCAGTTTCGTCGTCCCTAGGTTTATCGTTGTCCAACTACGGTTTTTAACCAATCTTATGCATCCAATAGGTGTGTTTGTGTCATTTCGTCCTCCCTAGGCTTATTCTAATCCAATAAAGGGTTTTAACCAATCTAGTGCATCAAAAATGTTTGTTTGTGTCATTGTATTAACATTTAGGTCATTTTCGTCGTCCTTAGGCTTATTCTAGTCCAATTTCGGTTTTTTTCTTCAATCTTGTGCATCCAATAGGTATTTTTGTGTCATTTGATTATCATTTAGGGTTTTTAACCAATCTTGTGCATCAAATATGTTTGTTTGTCACATTAGATTAAGTTTTAGTTCTTTTTCCTCCTCCCTATGCTTATTCTAGTCCTATTAGGGGTTTTTATTTCTTTCAATCTTGTGCATCCAAGAGGATTTTTTGTGTCAATTTATTAACAATTATGTCATTTTCGTTCTCCCTATGCTCATTCTTGTCCAATTAGGGTTTTTAACCAATCTTGTGCATCCAATAGGTGTGTTTGTGTCATTGGATTAACATTTAGGTCAATTTCGTCATCCCTAGGCTTATTTTAGTTGAATTAGGGCTGTTTAACTAATCTTGAGCAACCAATATGTGTGTTTTTGTCGTTGGATTGAATTTTAGGTCATATTGGTCCTCGTTAAGTTTATTCTAGTCTAACACTAAGGTCATTTTCGTCCTCCCCATGCTTATTCTATTCCAATTAGAGTTTTTAACAAATCTTGTGCATCCAATAAGTTTGTTTGAGTCATTAGATTAACATTTTGGTCGTTTTCTTCCTCCCTAGGCTTATTCTAGTCGAATAAGGGTTTTTAACCAATCTTGTGCATCAAATATGTTTGTTTGTCACATTGGATTAAGATTTAGTTCTTTTTCTTCCTCACTATGCTTATTCTATTCCTATTAGGGGTTTTTGATTTTTAATCTTGTGCATCCAAGAGATTTTTTGTGTCAATTTACTAACAATTATGTCATTTTCGTTCTCCCTATGCTTATTCTTGTCCAATTAGGGTTTTTAACCAATCTTGTGCATCCAATAGGTGTGTTTGTGTCGTTGGATTGGATTTTAGGTCGTATTCGTCCTCGTTAAGTTTATTCTAGTCTAATTTCAATATTTATCAAATCATGTGCATCCAATAAGTTCAATTGTGTCATTGGATTAACATTAAGGTCATTTTCGTCCTCCCTAGGCTTATTCTTGTCGGTTAAGGTTTTTTAACCAATCTTGTGCATCTAATAGGTCTGTTTGTGTCATAGGATTAACATTTAGGTGATATTAGTACTCCATGGGCTTATTCTAGTCCAATCAGGGTTTTTAACAAATTATTTGCATTCAATAAGTCCATTTGTGTAATTGGATTAACATTTAGGTCATTTTCGTCCTCCCTAGGCTTATTCTAGTCCAATTATGGTTTTTAACCAATCTTGTGCATCCAATTTGTCAGATTGTGTCCTTCGATTAACATTTAGGTCATATTAGTACTCCCTAGGCTTATTCTTGTCCAATTAGGGTTTTTAACAAATCATTTGCATTCAATAAGTCCATTTGTGTCATTGGATTAACATTAAGGTCATTTTCGTCCTCCCCATGCTTATTCTAGTCCAATTAGGGTTTTTAACCAATCTTGTGCATCAAATATGTTTGTTTGTCACATTGGATTAAGTTTTAGTTCTTTTTCCTCCTCCCTATGCTTATTCTAGTCCTATTAGGTGGTTTTTTTCTTTCAATCTTGTACATCCAAGAGGGTTTTTTTGGGTCAATTTATTAACAATTATGTCATTTTCATTCTCTCTTTGCTCATTCTTATCCAATTAGGGTTTTTAACCAATCTTGTGCATCCAATAGGTGTGTTTGTGTAATTGGATTAACATTTAGGTCATTTTCATCATCCCTAGGCTTATTTTAGTTGAATTTGGGTTGTTTAACCAATCTTGTGCAACCAATATGTGTGTTTGTGTCGTTGGATTAAATTTTAGGTCATATTCGTCCTCGTTAAGTTTATTCTAGTCTAATTACCATTTTTAACAAATGATGTGCATCCAATAAGTTCATTTGTGTCATTGGAATAACATTAAGGTCATTTTTGTCCTCCCTACGCTTATTCTTGTCCGTTTAGGTTTTTTAACCAATCTTCTGCATCAAATAGGTCTGTTTGTGTCATGGGATTAATATTTATGTGATATTAGTACTCCTTGGGCTTATTCTTGTCCAATTAGGGTTTTTTACAAATCCTTTGCATTCAATAAGTCCATTTGTGTCATTGGGTTAACATTAAGGTCATTTTCGTCCTCCCCATGCTTATTCTCGTCCAATTAGGGTTTTTAACCAATCTTGTGCATCCAATAGGTGTGTTTGTTCCTTTTAATTATCATTTAGATCGTTTTCATCCTCCCTAGGCATATTTTAGTCAATTTAGGGTTTTTATCCAACCATGTGCATCCAATAGGTGTGTTTGCGTTATTGGATTAACATTTATGTGATTTCCGTCCTCCGTAGGCTAATTCAAGTCCAATAAAAGGTTTTAACAAGTCTTATGCATCAAATATGTTTGTTTCACTGTATTCCTCAGGCTCATTCTTGTCCAATTTGGGTTTTTTGTCCCAATCTTGTACATCCAGTAGGTGTGTTTGTGTCATTGGATTAACATTTAGGTCATTTTCGTCGTCCTTAGGCTTATTCTATTCCAATTAGGGTTTTTAACAAATCTTGTGCATCCAATAAGTTTGTTTGTGTCATTAGATTAACATTTAGGTCGTTTTCGTCCTCCCTAGGCTTATTCTAGTAGAATAAGGGTTTTTAACCAATCTTGTGCATCAAATATGTTTGTTTATCACATTGGATTAAGATTTAGTTCTTTTTCGTCCTCCCTATGGTTATTCTATTCCTATTAGGAGTTTTTTTTTCAATCTTGTGCATCCTAGAGGTTTTTTTGTGTCAATTTACTAACAATTATGTCATTTTCATTCTCCCTATGCTTATTCTTGTCCAATTAGGGTTTTTAACCAATCTTATGCATCCAATAGGTGTGTTTGTGTCGTTGGATTAAATTTTAGGTCATATTCGTCCTCGTTAAGTTTATTCTAGTCTAATTACAATATTTATCAAATCTTGTGCATCCAATAAGTTCATTTGTGTCATTAAATTAACATTAAGGTCATTTTCGTCCTCCCTAGGGTTATTCTTGTCCGTTTAGGTTTTTTAACCAATCTTGTGCATCTAATAGGTGTGTTTGTGTCATAGGATTAACATTTAGGTGATATTAGTACTCCATGGGATTATTCTAGTCCAATCAAGGTTTTTAACAAACTATTTGCATTCAATAAGTCCATTTGTGTCATTGGATTAACAATAAGGTCATTTTCGTCCTCCCTAGGCTTATTCTAGTCCAATTATGGTTTTTAACCAATCTTGGGCATCCAATTGGTCAGTTTGTGTCCTTCGATTAACATTTAGGTCATATTAGTACTCCCTAGACTTATTCTTGTCCAATTAGGGTTTTTAACAAATCATTTGCATTCAATAAGTCCATTTGTGTCGTTAGATTAACATTAAGGTCATTTTCGTCCTCCCCATGCTTATTCTAGTCCAATTAGGGTTTTTAACCAATCTTGTGCATCCAATAGGTGTGTTTGTCCCTTTTAATTAACATTTAGGTCATTTTCGTCCTCCCTAGGCATATTTTAGTCAATTTAGGGTTTTTATCCAACCATGTGCATCCAATAGGTGTGTTTACGTCATTGGATTAACATTTATGTTATTTCTGTCCTCCCTAGGCTAATTCAAGTCCAATAAAGGGTTTTAACAAGTCTTATGCATCAAATATGTTTGTTTGTGTCATTGGAACTTTTAGGTCTTTATTGTATTCCTTGGGCTTATTCTAGTACAATTTGGTTTTTTTTCCCAATCTTGTACATCCAGTAGGTGTGTTTGTGTCATTGGATTAACATTTAGGTCATTTTCGTCGTCCTTAGACTTATTATAGTCCAATTAGGGTTTTTAACCAATCTTGTGCGTCAAATATGTTTGATTATGTCATTGCATTAACATTTAGGTCTTTTTCATCCTCCCTAGGCTTATTCTTGTCCAATTAGGGTTTTAGCCAATCTTATGCATCCAATAGGTGGTTTGGTTTCATTTGATTAACATTTAGGCCTTTTTCTTCATCCCTAGGCTAATTCTAATCCAATTAGGGATTTTAACCAATGAAGTGTATCCAATAAGTTCATATGTGTCGTTAGATTAACATTTAGGTCAGTTTTGTCGTCCCTAGGTTTATCATTGTTCAACTACGGTTTTTAACCAATCTTGTGCATCCAATAGGTGTGTTTGTGTCTTTGGATTAAGATTTAGGTCATTTTCTTCATCCCTAGGCTTATTTTAGTTGAATTAGGGTTGTTTAACTAATCTTGTGCAACCAATATGTGTGTTTGTGTCGTTGAATTAAATTTTAGGTCATATTCGTCCTCGTTAAGTTTATTCTAGTCTAATTAAGATTTTTAACAAATGATGTGCATCCAATAAGTTCATTTGTGTCATTGGAATAACATTAAGGCCATTTTTGTCCTCCCTACGCTTATTCTTGTCCGTTTAGGTTTTTTAACCAATCTTGTGCATCAAATAGGTCTGTTTGTGTCATGGATTTAATATTTAGGTGATATTAGTACTCCTTGGGCTCATTCTTGTCCAATTAGGGTTTTTAACAAATTATTTGCATTCAATAAGTCCATTTGTGTCATTGGGTTAACTTTAAGGTCATTTTCGTCCTCCCCATGCTTATTCTAGTCCAATTAGGGTTTTTAACCAATCTTGTGCATCCAATAGGTGTGTTTGTCCCTTTTAATTATCATTTAGATCGTTTTCATCCTCCCTAGGCATATTTTAGTCAATTTAGGGTTTTTATCCAACCATGTGCATCCAATAGGTGTGTTTGCGTTATTGGATTAACATTTATGTCATTTCCGTCCTCCGTAGGCTAATTCAAGTCCAATAAAGGGTTTTAACAAGTCTTATGCATCAAATATGTTTGTTTCATTGTATTCCTCAAGCTCATTCTTGTCCAATTTGGGTTTTTTGTCCCAATCTTGTACATCCAGTAGGTGTGTTTGTGTCATTGGATTAACATTTAGGTCATTTTCGTCGTCCTTAGGCTTATTCTATTCCAAATAGGGTTTTTAACAAATCTTGTGCATCCAATAAGTTTGTTTGTGTCATTAGATTAACATTTAGGTCGTTTTCGTCCTCCCTAGGCTTATTCTAGTCGAATATGGGTTTTTAACCAATCTTGTGCATCAAATATGTTTGTTTATCACATTGGATTAAGATTTAGTTCTTTTCGTCCTCCCTATGGGTATTCTATTCCTATTAGGAGTTTTTTTTTTCAATCTTGTGCATCCAAGAGGTTTTTTTGTGTCAATTTACTAACAATTATGTCATTTTTGTTCTCCCTATGCTTATTCTTGTCCAATTAGGGTTTTTAACCAATCTTATGCATCCAATAGGTGTGTTTGTGTCGTTGGATTAAATTTTAGGTCATATTCGTCCTCGTTAAGTTTATTCTAGTCTAATTACAATATTTATCAAATCATGTGCATCCAATAAGTTCATTTGTGTCATTGAATTAACATTAAGGTCATTTTCGTCCTCCCTAGGCTTATTCTTGTCCGTTTAGATTTTTTAACCAATCTTGTGCATCTAATAGGTGTGTTTGTGTCATAGGATTAACATTTAGGTGATACTAGTACTCCATGGGCTTATTCTAGTCCAATCAAGGTTTTTAACAAATTATTTGCATTCAATAAGTCCATTTGTGTCATTGGATTAACATTAAGGTCATTTTCGTCCTCCCTAGGCTTATTCTAGTCCAATTATGGTTTTTAACCAATCTTGTGCATCCAATTGGTCAGTTTGTGTCATTCGATTAACATTTTGGTCATATTAGTACTCCCTAGGCTTATTCTTGTCCAATTAGGGTTTTTAACAAATCATTTGCATTCAATAAGTCCATTTGTGTCATTGGATTAACATTAAGGTCATTTTCGTCCTCCCCATGCTTATTCTAGTCCAATTAGGGTTTTTAACCAATCTTGTGCATCCAATAGGTGTGTTTGTCCCTTTTAATTAACATTTAGGTCATCTTCGTCCTCCCTAGGCATATTTTAGTCAATTTAGGGTTTTTATCCAACCATGTGCATCCAATAGGTGTGTTTGCGTCATTGGATTAACATTTATGTTATTTCCGTCCTCCCTAGGCTAATTCAAGTCCAATAAAGGGTTTAACAAGTCTTATGCATCAAATATGTTTGTTTGTGTCATTGGATTAACATTTAGGTCTTTATTGTATTCCTTAGGCTTATTCTAGTCCAATTTGGTTTTTTTTCCCAATCTTGTACATCCAATAGGTGTGTTTATGTAAGAAAAAATGTGACTTCTAATGCAAGAATTATGTATATTGTAGTACTTCTAATGCAAGAATTATGTATATGGCAGTACTTCTAATGCAAGAATTATGTATGTTCAATTTATCAAGCAATCACAAAACGGAGCATGTATCAATATTAACCAATCAAACAATTAAGTAAAAGATAAGGGATAGAAGAATGATACTCGGAAATTTATCCTGGTTCGGTTGTTTGTAAGACGACCTACATCCAGTCCCAAGATCAACTTGATCTTAGCCTTTTTCACTAGAATCTTCTGTAGTACTTTTACAGATTGTCCAGCTAGCTCCTAGCCTATTTATCCAACTATCTTGATTCTAACATACATCCATTGCATCCTTTGAGTTATTCCGGCAAACTCACACATGATCGCAATGAGGTTCCATCTTGATGATCACAAGCATCAACGAACGGTAACCACTAGTGTAGCTACTGGATTTTTACAGAATTTGGTTTCAATGTAATTTTACAAAAAGTGATAACAAAGAAGATCAAAGGATCTTTCTAACAAAAGTGACTTGATCACACAATGATGTTCAAACTATATGTGTTTGCCAAACGGTTAAGTTTTCTCAAAGTATTGTGTGTATCAAAGTTCAAAGTCTCAAAGGTTATGTTTTTGGAAAAATTTGAATTCTATGTCAAATCAAAAGTTATGTTCATTCTTTTTGAGAAACAGTTTTGAGACAGTTTTTATATGTTTCATAAAAACACATATAAATGGATTTGCCAATCGATTTTATAAAGCATAGAAACACTCCAATCGATTTTCCAATCGATGCTCGTGTTTCTTGTTTTTCTTGAATCTTGAAAACATATGTATCAATCGATTTTCCAATCGATTGTGTTAATTCATAAATCAGAAAACTGAGAAAAGTTCATATCAGCATCGATTGAGTAATCGATTTCGAATGTTTTGTTCCAACAACGAGATCAAAACAATCGATTCCACAATCGATTGATATTTCATCATAATCGATTTGGTAATTGGTCTGTAACTGAAACAATTACTCCAATCGATTTGTCAATCGATTGGACTGGTCTCTGGGACTTCAGAAAATTGCACGAATCGATTCGTCAATCGATTTGCTTTGTCCCAGTGTTCCAGTTGTTCAATTCCAATCGATTTACCAATCGATTTGAATTGTTACTTGGACTTAGCCATTTTGAAAACATTGATTTGCCAATCGACTAGGAACTTGGTTTCTGATATATGATAAAACATTTTCAACACCCAATCGATTTTTCAATCGATTAGTATATGTCTTGCAGGTCAAGAAAAAAAGTTCAATTGATGTCTCAATCGATTGATTTTGTCACAGAGCTACTGACTTAGAAAAACTTTTGTCCAATCGATTTGGTTTAAGGATTTTTGTCTCTGTGTCTCATTCAATCGATTCATCAATTGATGTTCCAATCGATTGGTATGTTACAGAGGTTAAGTCAGAAACAAAATAAGCTCGAAATCGATTTGCCAATCGATTTAAAAACTTGTGACTTGCCCCTGTAACTCACACAATCGATTTCTCAATTGATGCATGAATCGATTGTCCAATCGATTGCTTTGCACCCAGAGTTCAAGTTTCACTGCTATCCTTCACAGAATCGATTCACCAATCGATTGGAGCAGTGATAACTTTACTCCTGAGTCAATCAATCGATTGCCCAATGGATTAGTCAATTGATTAGTCAATCGATTTGTTTACTAAGTTCAAATTAAAAAACATTTTAACCTTGGCAACACTTATGCATGAACTCATGTATGATAAGTCTAATGCCTAATAAACACAATCACTAAAGACACAAAAACATAGTTGACTTTGTCCGGCACATGCTTCACTTCAAGCTTGATTCTTTGCGTTCCAAGCATTGTGTCCATATGTTTAGTGTGTGTGTGTTTCTACCTGAAATGCAACTTGATTCAAACAGTTATCTTGATCACAGGACATTGTATGTTTGTTAATTATGTCAAAACTAGAATCAGAGGAACTTATGTCCAACAATCTCCCCCTTTTTGCATAAGTAACAAACATACAAGTTAAACTTGATTATGACATTTCAAGGTATATAAGCAAATAGTTAATTAAAAAGCTCCCCCTGAGTTTTTGCATTCATGAATCATTTAAAAAAACAACAGCATAAACACATGCAAAACATCAGAAAAGAAAGTACTATGATTACTGCAATAGTATCAAACCTATACACTGCATTTCAGTAAACATAGTTGCAGAGCTTTATAAACAAGATTATAAAAACAATCAGAGCAATATCAACAACAGTCATATATCAAATTCATTTGCAGCGGGTAAAACAAAATATCAGAGCACAACTAGACTGACTGTGACTATTGATTGTAACAGAGCAAAATCAGCAAAATCAGAATGGTTCATTTTAGAAATAGCATCATAACACTAAAAGCACAAGTTTAAATTGTAGCATTTTCTCCCCCTTTGTTACTGCATGCAAAAAGGCATAACAAAGTTAAAAAAAAAAGAAAGTAGGAACAAAATGATATTCATATATAAACTTATCAGGTACAAGGCAATACAGAAAAAAAAAATAGATACAAAACAATAAAGAACCTAAGCACCTAAGCTCCTAAACTAGGCTGATCCTCATTATTATCTAAGGATGAGGCATAGACCGTTGTATTATTCTCAGCAGGTGTCTCCTCAACATGAGGTGCAGGGCTAGCCAAGGGTGTGGGAGCAGGTTTGCCAGTTGCTTGTCGGCCAATATCAGCAATGTCACTGAAAGATAGTTTGAGACCGAGATGATCTTGTATCGCCGCAACATCCTGTGAAACTGTGTTCAGATGCTCCTGAAGTTTATCCAGAGTTGATTCAACTCTAGCACTATGAGCAGCTTGAGTTTCCATAAACTCTAGCAACTTTGCTAGAACTGTAGATGATGTGCTAATCTGCTCAGCTGGTTGATCCGCAACAGGCTGAGCTTGTTCAGCAGCAGATTGAGGGCGCGTCCAAATCCCGTTCACCTTTTTCAATTGCATTTGATTCACAATTGACTCTCCAAAGGTGAGGGTAGTTTTGGCGCATTCTTCTTTTGCCAAAGGGATTTTGGAATGCTTCAAAACCCGTGTGATAAGCTGAGGATATGGAAGCACTAACTTTCCTTGTGCAGCTTCCTGCATGTGTTTGAGTACAATCCATGCCCAGCTCATCTTGAGCTCCTTGCAAAGTCCCCAAAGCAGAAGAATGTCCAACTTTTGGACAACTGCGTGATTTCTGGAACGGGGAACAAGCATCCTCGTGAGAGCATACATCAACATGCGTTCCTGGACTTTCATCTGGCCGATAGGTAATGCGACAGACTCCACATAACCTTCTACCATCAAGTTCTGAATTGCTGTATGACGATCAACTGAATCTTCCCATCCTTCGTTAGCAGTATCGGCTTCTGAACTGCCATCAATAGATTTCCCGTGGAAGGGCAGTCCAGATAGTGTTGAAAAATCTTCAAAAGACATACTAATCTTCTTCCCTTTGACTTCAGCTTTGAAGCCATCATCTGTGAGTCTGAACGAGGAGTAGAAAGCTCTAATGAGCTTAGGATACGAGTCCAGAGATGAAGACAAGAAAGGTTCCAGACCATGAAACCTCAGATGGTTCTGGAAAGTGAAGCTGTCAGCATCAAAGTAGGTGAAATCCATGGTTCTGGCATCATGGATTTTTCTGTTGAGAAAAGTAGCAGGAATCTCAACAGTAGCAACTAGTTTCTCCTTCTGAGGTGGAGCTTGCTTTAGCTGAGGGGAAGGAGCATCAGCCATAAGCTTTTCTGTTGGAGGCTCCTTTCTCTTTTTAGGTTTGCCTTGATCAACAGCAACAACATTGCCTTTGTCATTGGCATGAATCTTGTGTGTAGGAATAGGTACACGTTTAGAAACAGGAGGTGGAGAGGGAGTTCTTCCACTTGAAGAAGATGAAGAAGATAATGAAGGGGTTTTGGAACAAACTTGCTTAACACGTGACATTGTTAGGAAAGTTTTGATTTTGAGATGAAGATGAATATTGATGGTGTATGTAACCTCTGTTTGATAGAAAAATATGCGGAAGAATACTTATACTAACAATATGCGCAGCAGTTTAACAAATTCTAAATTTATTAAACACAAGATTAAACAAGGTCCCTAATAAACGATTCTAATGAATGTCAAACTATATGGATCATGGTGTATATGGAGAAATGCATCAGAAACAATTATTATTCAAGATGTTGATTTTCATGCAATCATGTTAAGACAATCAATCATGTAAATTCACTTAACACAGAATCTTTATCATGCATTCAATCAATATCAAAAACGTAATAATTGCAGAAATTTAAACGAGATAAGGAAAAGAAAAGTGTACGCGGATTTTTATACTGGTTCAGCCGTCTCGTGACGACTTACATCTAGTGCTAAGATCCAACTGGATCTTAGCCTTTCCTATAGAACTTCTTAGAATCAGTTTACAGATTATACACAGCGCCTCGCACCAATCTTAAATTATTCTACCTGTTCTATCTTTCCCTCCCTAAATTCCTAAGTTTAAGTCCCATAAACTTGACCAAGAATTCAGTCAAGCGTCTTCTTGTTGACAGCTCTCAACCTCGAAGAACACCACCAGTAACAACTGGATTTTCACAAAGAAATTTGGTTACAGAAATTGATTTACAGAAATTGAAACAGATCAATTTTACAAAGTTCTTGATCTTCCTTCTTCTCAAAGCAATCTTTCTCAATTCAGTCTTTCTCAATCCTTGTTGATCACAAATGTAGATTGTTCATGGCTGAAAAAGATGTTCAAAGTAATATCAGTTGAGAAACAAGTAGTGGTATATGATTGTTATTGATATTATGAAGTTTTGTAATCAAGAGATAATATCAAGTTATCAAGTTATGAGAAGAAGAGAATGAAAGCAGTTTATATAGTTTCATGAAAAACAACACATGAATCGATTTGGCCAATCGATTCATTAAAGTCATATAGCACCCTAATCGATTGATCCAATCGATTTCTCGAATCTTGTTTTTCTTGAATCTTGAAACTGCATAAACTTATCGATTTAGCTAATCGATTATTTTAAATGAGTTCTTTAGACTTTGATGAATGTACATAATTGAATCGATTGTCGTAATCGACTTGAAGTGTTTTGTTCAAACAACGAGATCAAAACAATCGATGTACTTAATCGATTCAACCATTTCAGTCATCTCTGTTTCTAAAACTTTTTGTACCAATCGATTTAGTCAATAGATTTCACTAGTTCCAGGGACATAGTGATTTTCATAAATCGATTTACCTAACCGATTGTGGACTTTAAGTCTGAAGCACATTTCATCAGTTGGTTCATGCAATCGATTTACCAAGTCGATTGATGCCAACATTTATTTCAAAAGAAGTATATAAGTAGATTGTGCTAATCGACTATGTATGTTCCAGACCAAGGTTATTTTGAAACTTGTTTTAGTAAATCAATTTGCCTAATCGATTTATTAAACATTGGTTTGGCTCTGGGACATTCACAATCGATTGTGTCAATCGATGTAGACAAACAAAAATAAAGGTGTGATTGGATTAATCGATTTGCCAAATCGATTTGCTTGCAAGACATGCCACTGACTTGCACATTTTAATTTCAGTAAATGTACCAATCGATTTGTCTAATCGATGTAAACAATCAGTTCAGTCTTGGTGATTTAAACAATCGATTTGCCTAATCGATTTTTGGCAAACTGGCTCTCTAACTTGCACAATATATTTTCTAATAAGTGTACCAATCGATTTGTCTAATCGATTGATAGACTGTTTGATTTTTCAGAAGATGTGGAAATCGATTTTGCCAATCGATTGGTTAATCCCAGACTGCATAATATCATTCAACCCTGTTACAGAATCGATTTTACTAATCGATTTGCTTATGGATCTTCAAGCTTTTGTTGATTTCTTGAGTTCCAAGCAATTGTCTCAAGTTTGTAGGGTTGAATTGTTGTTCCTGAAATTTTTCTCAGTTTACAATGTTAGATTTATTTCATGCTGTATGTTTGTCAATAATATCAAAAACGAACATATGTCTAACAATCTCCCCCTTTTTGATTTAAGTGACAAACATGCAATTTTAACTTGAGAAACATTTCAAAGGAAAAACATTGTAATAATAATAGTTTAGTGAAGCTCCCCCTAAATGCAATTTTCATGTAGTGAAATAAGGGTTAGAGCATCAGACAATAACAGAACGTATAAGAGTAATGTGCAGATGGTATCAGAGCTTACTACTGGTATTAGAACTGTTAGAAGGTATCAAAAAATTGTTAAGTTGCATAAAGTTAGTACAAGTTATAATTTCTCTCCCCCTTTGTCAATTAAGTCAAAAAGAGGTAAAAGAGAGAAGTTTGCTCCCCCTGAGTTGGTAGCAAACCTGAATACTGCTATACAATGAAACTTGAAAAGATTAGTAACAAGAGCAGTAAATACAGTATGATTATAAACTTAGTTAAAAACAATTTGGATTAGATCAATAAACATAAATAGATTATGGCGCGCACTAGAAAATATCAAAATGAAATGCAGCAGTCAATATGATCAATATGCTCAAAAAGTTATATTCATTAATCAATGATCAAGTACATCCAACTAATTTATCACATAAAAAAGAGCAAAACAGAAAAACAAAACAAAGCAACTAAGAAACCTAAAGTCCTAAACATCTAGAGTTTGTTGGTCCTCATTATTAGCTGGGGATGAGGCTGAGACCGCTGTATTATCCTCAGCAGGTGTCTCCTCACCATGAGTTGCAGCAACGTCTACGTGTGTTGGAGTTGATTCTTCAGCCGCTTGTCTTCCAATTTCAGCAACATCGCTGAAGGACAAATTGATGCCCAGATGTTCCTGAATAGCTACCACGTCTTGTGCAATCTGGTTCTGATCGGATTGAATCTTCTGGAATGCAGCCTTCATTCTCTCATTCAATGCCTCCATCTTGGCGTTGTGAGCCGCTTGAGCTGCCATAAATTCAAGCAGTTTGGTGAGCACCTCAGATTCTGCTGAAACTGACTCTGCAACTGGTGGTTCAACACTTTCCTGGGTTTGTTCAGCATTGGCTTGAGGTCGCTTCCAAACGCCATTCACTTTGCGCAGCTGCATTTGGTTCACGATGGATTCACCAAATGTCAGAACGGTCTTGGACATTTCTTCACCCTTGAGAGATACCTTGAAGTGGGTGAGAATCTTTGTGATCAACTATGGATACGGAAGCACCAGCTTTCCTTGAGCTGCTTCCAGCATGTGTCGAAGAACGATCCATGCCCAGCTCATCTTGAGCTCTTTGCACAGACCCCACAGTAGCACAATGTCCAGCCGTTGGACAACCGCGTGATTTCTGGAACGCGGGACAAGCATCCGGGTGAGTGCGTACATCAGCATACGTTGCTGAACCTTCATCTGGCCTATTGGAAGTGAAACGGATTCCACAAATCCTTCAACCATAAGGTCCTGCATGGCTACTTGCCTCTCCAGAGACTATTCCCATCCGTCGTCAGCAGCGTCGGCTTCGGTGCTGCCATCAACCGAGTTTCCGAAGTAAGGAAGTCCCGACTAGTTCGAGAACTCCTCAAAAGACATAGAAATTTTCTTCCCTTTCACCATTGCTTTGAAGCCTGTATCTGTCATCTTGAATGTAGCGTAGAATGCTCGAATCAAGTTTGGATAAGAGTCGAGTGAGCAGGACAGAAAATCTTCCAATCTATGAAATCTGAGATGGTTTTGAAACGTAAAACCATCGCTGTCAAAGTAGCTGAAATCTAGAACACGTGCTTCGTGAATCTTTCGTTTGACGAATGCCGGTGGAAGCTTGAATTCCTCAGCTTGCTTGTGTTGAGGAGCAGTAGTCTTCTGTTGTGGAGTTGCCTTCTTTTGAGGTGTAGTCTTCTTCTGAGGTGTTGAAGAAGCACCCTTTTTCTTCTGCTTCTTTTGCGATATCTCCTTCATCGCATCAGACAACAACTTCTCAGCTGGAGGGTCTTTTCTTTTCTTAGTTTCTCCTTGATCCATTGCAACACTTTTGCCCTTATCTTGTGCTGCAATTTTGTGTGTAGGAATTGGAACCCTTTTGGAAATAGTGGATGGTGGAGATGGAGTCCTCCCACTTGAAGAAGAAGAAGGAGAAAGTGAAGGAGTTCTAGGTTGAGTTTGTTTTACACGTGCCATTTTGGAATGTGTGATGTTGAAAAACAAAGATAAATCAGAGAAGGATGTTTATGTGGGTTGAAAGCAGAGAAACAGAGAAGATTTGAGTGAGTTTGCAGAGAGTTTGAGTGTGAAATCGATTTGAGGTAGTGAAGGGAAGTGGTTGGAATCGATTGTCACTGTTCCTTTTATAGATGCAGATGCGTCAATCGATTGGTCCAATCGATTAGATGACCGTTACTGGGGAAGTCCAATCATCAGAGCCGTTAGATTCTGCAACGGCTAGTAAAAAAACAACGTAACGGTAACAATGTCAATCGATTACCCAAATCGATTCCTTTAGTTACTCAATCAATTTCCCTAATCGATTTCGTATCAACTCAGCAGATTTCATACCAGTTCAGAACTAAATCCATCTCAGAATCGATTTCCCACATCGATTCTTTAAAAAAAAACTCAAACCAAATCTATCAATCGATTCCCCAAATTGATTTTGAGCTTGTTCAGAAATCTTTCATATCAGTCCAGAAGTTACCTTGTCTCAGCATCGATTATCCAAATCGATTCTTTAGATAAAAATTCACACTTATTTAAGACAATCGATTTCCCAAATCGATTTAATTGGGAGAATAAGAACATCTGCAGCTTCCTGGGGATGGCTAATCGATTTTCCAAATCGATTTCGAGTGCAAATCTTCAGAAAATAGACATATTATGGGTCAAGTCGACTAGGGAAATCAATTTTATAAAGACATTTTCCTGTGTATCCACAGGACAATCGATTTACCCAGTCGATTAGACACATAATTCAGATCTGACTAGGATCTATTATGCCCAATTTCATCCTAATGTGATGGAAGCTATCCTTTGGCAATGCTTTGGTGAAGATGTCTGCTAACTGTTCAGTTGTGTTGACGTACTCTAACTTGATGTTCCCACACTGAAACTGATCTCGAATGAAATGATGCCGAATCTCGATATGTTTGGTCCGGGAATGCATAACTGGGTTCTTAGTGATGCTGATCGCACTTGTGTTGTCGCACAAGATGGGAACAGTTCCTAAGTTCACACCAAAATCTAACAGATGCTGTTTCATCCACATGATCTGAGCACAACAACTTCCAGCTGCAATGTACTCAGATTCAACTGTTGACAAAGCAATACTGGTTTGCTTCTTGCTGAACCAAGATACAAGTGAATTACCTAGCAAATGACAAGTACCAGAGGTACTTTTCCTATCCAGTTTGCATCCTGCAAAGTCTGAATCCGAATACCCAGCCAAAGAACAAGTTGATCCATTAGGATACCATAATCCAAGGCTCCTAGTCCCAACTAAATACCTGAAAATCGTCTTGACTGCACTAAGGTGAGACTCTTTAGGATTGGATTGATATCTCGCACACAAGCAAACGCTGAACATAATGTCAGGCCTGCTTGCTGTGAGATAGAGCAATGATCCTATCATGCCTCTATACCTTGTAACATCCACTGGTTTACCCATTTCATCTCTATCTAGAAGGTTTCCTTGGCTCATTGGAGTATCAATGGGCTTGAAGCTATCAAAGGAGAATTTCTTTATCAAATCATTACAATATTTTTTTTAACTAATGAAGATACCTTGCTTGCTTTGGATAATTTGAAATCCCAAAAAGTATGATAGTTCACCCATCATTGACATTTCAAATTGACCTTTCATCAAATTTTCAAAATTTTTGCACAACTTATCATTTGTAGATCCAAAGATTATGTCATCAACATAAACTTGGACCAGCAAGATATCTTTATCATTAGTTTGTATGAAAAGTGTCTTGTCCACATTTCCTCTCAAAAAGTTTTGTGAAATGATGAAATTGCTAAGTTTCTCATACCAAGCTCTAGGAGCTTGTTTCAATCCTTAGAGGGCTTTTGTTAGCTTGTACACATGATTTGGAAATTCTGGATTTTCAAAGCCAGGTGTTTGGCTAACAAAAACTTCCTCTTGGATCTCACCATTGAGAAAGGCACTTTTCACATCCATTTGATAAAGCTTAAAGTCCATTATACAAGCATAAGCAAGGAGTATTCTAATGGCTTCTAGTCTAGCTACAGGGGCATAGGTTTCATCAAAATCTATTCCCTCCTCTTGGTTGTAACCCTTGGCTACTAACCTAGCTTTGTTTCTAGTTATAACACCATTCTCATCTAGCTTGTTCCTAAACACCCATCTAGTTCCTATGATGTACTGGTTTTCTGGTTTAGGTACTAGCTGCCACACCTTGTTTCTCTCAAATTGGTTTAACTCCTCTTGCATAGCAAGTATCCACTCACTATCTAGTAGGGCTTCCTTAATGTTCTTAGGCTCAATCTGAGATACAAAGGCTGTAAGGTTACAAAAGTGACTAAGGTTCCTTCTAGTTGCAACTCCTTTAGAGATGTCACCTATGATGTTATCTATGGGATGGTTTCTATTGAACTTCCACTCCTTAGGTAACTCATCTATTCTAATAGGTTCAACACAGTCACTGTTTGTTGGAGGTGTAGGTTCCTTTGGTTCTAAAGGTTCAGATTCTATAACTTCATCCAAAAAAGCATCAACAATAGAAGGAGTGTTGTTCAAGTTTTCTTTGAAAAGTTCATCAAATTTCACATGAACTGACTCTTCTATTGTTTTTGTTCTCTTGTTATAGATTCTATAGGCTTTGCTAGTTTGCGAATAACCTAGAAAGATACCCTCATCTGCCTTGGGATCAAACTTGCCTAGGTGTTCTTTACCATTGTTCAAAACAAAGCACTTGGAACCAAACACTCTAAAGTAGGAAATATTAGGCTTTCTACCCTTGAACAACTCATAAGGAGTTTTCCTAAGTATTGGCCTAATCAACACCCTGTTGATAACATGAGTGGCAGTGTTAATCGCATCAGCCCAGAAATACTTGGGAGTATTTGAATCTTTCAGCATGGTCCTAGCCAACTCCTCTAAAGACCTATTCTTCCTCTCCACTACACCATTTTGTTGTGGTGTCCTAGGGGCTGAAAACATGTGATGTATGCCATTCTCTTCACAATAAGTATCAAAAGAATCATTTTGGAATTCACCTCCATGATCACTTTTGATGGACATAATTTTCTGACTTGTTTCATTTTGAACTAAGTTTGCGAATTTTTTGAAAACAGAAAAAGTGTCACTTTTATGAGTCAGAAAGTAGGTCCAAGTGAATCTAGAATAGTCATCGATTAACACAAATCCATACAAGTTACCTCCAAAGCTTCTCACTTGGGATGGTCCAAACAAATCCATATGGATAAGTTGCAAAACCCTATTGGTTTTGACCATATCTATTGGGGGAAAAGAAGACTTGACAAGCTTACTTTTCTCACAAGAATCACACATCCTAACTGCTTGCTAACAAGTCTATTCAAATGATCAATATGAATGTGTGCAATGTGTTTATGCCATAACCATGTTTCATCAGCATTTGATAATACGCAACAAATAGAATTAGCAGGCATAGCAGTTAAGTCTAACATGTAAATATTATTAACTCTATTACCTACCAGTTTCATGCTTTTATCAAGTGGCGAAAAACTCACTTGAAAGCCGTTATCACACAGTTGACTTATGCTTAGAAGATTATGCTTCAATCCTTCTACGTATAAGACATTTTTGATGATAACAGTTGATTCGCTGCCTATGTCACCAATTCCACAGATCTTACCCTTATTGTTGTCACCGTATTTGACAAATCCATTTTCTTTTAGGCTTAGGGACAGGAACATAGATTTGTCCCCTGTCACGTGCTTTGAGCATCCACTTTCAAGATACCATTGGTGTTTAGTGGATCTCAAGCATACCTGCAATAAGATCAGAATTTAAATTTAGGTCCCCAATGCAAATTGGGTCCTGGGGGGTCAATTTCAACATCTTGTGTCTTAATCTTCCAAATCTGTTTACATCCTCTATTGGCAAGTCTTTTAAATTTGCAATTGTAAACAAAATGTCCTTTTCTACAACAGAAATGACAAGTGACAGCAGAGGATGCATACTGTTTTTGTTTGACAAAGACATTATGCATGTGACTAGACTTAGCAAATTTCTGGTGATGTTTAACATTACCATATCCTATGCCATGTTTAGTCATATTCTGATTTGCATGCATTTTGTGGTTAAAACCAAGTCTAGATTTTTTATTGACATTTCTCTGGTTGCTAAGAATATCATTCAGTTTATCCTTGCTACTAGAGAATTTCAATAAATCAGACTTCAGTAATGCAACCGAATTCTCAAGATCAATGCATTTGGCAGATTTATCATGTGAGTCCTTTTTTAAATGTTCACATAAGTCCTCAATCTTTTTATAATCAGTTTTCATTTGATCATGCAACATACATTGTTGTTCAAGCATTTTCTTAGTGCTAACTAACTGCTTAACAGATTTAACATATTTAGCATGCAGTTCATTAAATGCATCTTGCAGTTCATCAAAAGAAGGATTATATTGAGAGCTTACCTCACTTTCTGATTCAGAATCCGTGTTAGCCATGAGGCACAAATTTGCTTCTTCAGTTTCGGAAGATGTGGAGGATTCTTCATTGTCATTCCACGCAATATATGCTTTTCTGTTTTTCTGAGCTGGTTCCTTGCCTTTAGTTTTGGAATTTCTGTTTTTGTTCTGCAGCTTGTAACAATCAGCCTTTATATGACCAGGTTTTCCACATTCATAGCATGTGACTGTTTTACTGTCATTGTTCTTCGAGCTGGATTGTTTTATGAATTTACTGTCTTTCTTTTTCAGAAATTTCAGAAATTTCTTGACAAGTAACCCCAGTTCAGGTTCCTCATCATCCTCACTGCTTGATTCATATGAGCTGGTTTCATGTTCAGATTTAGACTGATGTGTTTGGGCTTTCAACGACAATCCTTTACGTTTCCTATCAACTTGCTCAGCTTCATTGAGTCTATGTAGTTCCATCTCATGCTCCCTCAGTTTTCCAAACAATGTAGCTATTGTCATGCTTCCTAGATCCTTTGATTCTGCAATGGCAGTGATTTTTGGCTGCCATTCCCTAGTCAAACACCTCATCACCTTGCTAATTTGCTGATCATTATCAATCTCCTTGCCTAAGGCATTTAGTTTGTTGACTATGTGCGTAAATCGGGTCTGCATGTCGTTTACTGATTCTTCTTTCTTCATGCTAAACAATTCGTACTCGTGCATGAGAGTATTTATTCGAGCTCTCTTTACGTCTGTGGTTCCTTCATGCGTCTACTGAAGTGTATCCCACATTTGTTTTGCTGTTTTGCAATTTGAGACTCTGAAGAATTCATCATGACTCAAGGCAGCAGTTATAATGTTCTTGGCTTTGGCGTTGTACCCAACTTTCTTTTTGTCATCCTCAGACCAGTCACTTTTTGGCTTTAGGATTGCTGATTCACCAGTACCTGCTATGGTTGGCACAAAAGGTCCATTTTCTACTGCATCTAAAATGTCAATACCACTAGCTTCAAGAAAAATTAACATGCGTTGTTTCCAATACATATATGCGGCCCCGTTAAAGACAGGAGGCCTGGCTAATGATGCACCCTCTCATAGGAAATCAGAGGTCATGATTTTTGATGAGAGTTACTCTAACAAAAATAGGCTCTTGATGACAATTGATGGTGTATGTAACCTCTATTTGATAGAAAAATATGCGGAAGAATGCTTATTCTAACAATATGCACAGCAGTTTAACAAATTCTAAATTTATTAAACACAAGATTAAACAAGGTCCCTAATAAACGATTCTAATGAATGTCAAACTATATGGATCATGGTGTATATGGAGAAATGCATTAGAAACAATTATTATTCAAGATGTTGATTTTCATGCAATCATGTTAAGACAATCAATCATGTAAATTCACTTAACACAGAATCTTTATCATGCATTCAATCAATATCAAAAACGTAATAATTGCAGAAATTTAAACGAGATAAGGAAAAGAAAAGTGTACGCGAATTTTTATACTGGTTCCGCTGTCTCGTGACGACTTACATCCAGTCCTAAGATCTAATTGGATCTTAGCCTTTCCTATAGAACTTCTTAGAATGAGTTTACAGATTATACACAGTGCCTCACACCAATCTTAAACTATTCTACCTGTTCTATCTATCCCTCCCTGAATTCCCAAGTTTAAGTCCCATAAACTTGACCAAGAATTCAGTCAAGCGTCTTCTTGTTGACAGCTCTCAACCTCGAAGAACACCACCAGTAACAACTGGATTTTCACAAAGAAATTTGGTTACCGAAATTGAAACAGATCAATTTTACAAAGTTCTTGATCTTCCTTCTTCTCAAAGCAATCTTTCTCAATTCAGTCTTTTTCAATCCTTGTTGATCACAAATGTAGATTGTTCATGGCTGAAAAAGATGTTCAAAGTAATATCAGTTGAGAAAGAAGTAGTGGTATATGATTGTTATTGATATTATGAAGTTTTGTTATCAAGAGATAATATCAAGTTATCAAGTTATGAGAAGAAGAGAATGAAAGCAGTTTATATAGTTTCAGGAAAAACAACACATGAATCGATTTGGCCAATCGATTCATTAAAGTCATATAGCAACTAATCGATTGATCCAATCGATTTCGCGAATCTTGTTTTTCTTGAATCTTGAAACTGCATAAACTAATCGATTTAGCTAATCGATTATTTTAAATGAGTTCTTCAGACTTTGATGAATGTACATAATTGAATCGATGTTCATAATCGACTTGAAGTGTTTTGTTCAAAAAACGAGATCAAAACAATCGATGTACTTAATCGATTCAACCATTTCAGTCATCTCTGTTTCTAAAACTTTTTGTACCAATCGATTTAGTTAATCGATTTCACTGGTTCCAGGGACACAGTGATTTTCATAAATCGATTTACCTAACCGATTGTGGACTTTAAGTCTGAAGCATATTTCATCAGTTGGTTCATGCAATCGATTTACCAAGTCGATTGATGCCAACATTTATTTCAAAAGAAGTATATAAGTAGATTGTGCTAATCGACTGTGTATGTTCCAGACCAAGGTTATTTTGAAACTTATTTTAGTAAATCAATTTGCCTAATCGATTTATTAAACATTGGTTTGGCTCTGGGACATTCACAATCGATTGTGTCAATCGATGTAGACAAACAAAAATAAAGGTGTGATTGGATTAATCGATTTGTCAAATCGATTTGCTTGCAAGACATGCCACTGACTTGCACATTTTAATTTCAGTAAATGTACCAATCGATTTGTCTAATCGATGTAAACAATCAGTTCAGTCTTGGTGATTTAAACAATCGATTTGCCTAATCGATTTGTGGCAAACTGGCTCTCTGACTTGCACAATATATTTTCTAATAAGTGTACCAATCGATTTGTCTAATCGATTGATAGACTGTTCGATTTTTCAGAAGATGTGCAAATCGATTTTGCCAATCGATTGGTTAATCCCAGACTGCATAATATCATTCAACCCTGTTACAGAATCGATTTTACTAATCGATTTGCTTATGGATCTTCAAGCTTTTGTTGATTTCTTGAGTTCCAAGCAATTGTCTCAAGTTTGTAAGATTGAATTGTTGTTCATGAAATTTTTCTCAGTTTACAATGTTAGATTTATATCAAGCTGTATGTTTGTCAATAATATCAAAAATGAACATATGTCTAACAAATATCAGAGATAGGTTAGGAGATGAATTTTTGTAGAAAGGCAGAGACTTGGTGAGAAAATTTCTAAAAAAAAAGAAGTAATCGATTGGGGTTTAAGCAGGGTTTATATAGAACAGTTCACAATCGATTCCCAAATCGATTTATATAAGACTGGGTAAAGGTCAATTGATTGCTCAATCGATTGAGTTACCGTTACTGGGTAAGTGAAATCGATTGAGCCATAATTACCTCTCAACGGCTAGAAAAAAACTAGCAACGGTAATAATGTCAATCGATTTCCAAATCGATTTCCATTATTTACTCAATCGATTTCCAAATCGATTTCGAGGAAGATTTTCTCAAGTTAGAAGTCTGGAATCAAACTAATCGATATCCAAATCGATTGGATTTAGGAATAGAATAGCACAGAAGTAAACAAAGGACCACGAAATCATTTACTTATCGATTTCGAGTTATCTAATTTTTCAAATTAGACACTGTGTTCTACGTAATCGATTCTCCAATAGATTTTGTGAAGCACAATTCCTGTTGATCCACAGGATAATCGATTTTGCAATCGATTGGGCACCTGTATCAGATTTCATTCTGATCAACTATTCCTAGCTTCATTCTAATATGAACGGAACATTCTTTGGGCAAAGCTTTAGTGAATATGTCAGCCAACTGATCAGTTGTATTGACATATTCAAGCTTTATATTCCCATTTTGAAATTGATCCCTTATGAAATGATGCCTTATTTCTATATGCTTGGTCCTAGAATGCATGACTGGGTTTTTGGTAATACAAATAGCACTTGTATTATCACACATGATAGGCACTGTCCCTAAGTCTACTCCAAAGTCACACAAGTGCTGTTTCATCCAAAGGATCTGAGCACAACAGCTTCCAGCTGCAATATACTCAGCTTCAGCTGTGGATAAAGCAATACTTGTTTGCTTCTTGCTATACCAAGAAACAAGGGAGTTACCTAGTAAGTGACAAGTGCCTGAGGTGCTCTTTCTATCTATTTTGCACCCTGCAAAGTCTGAATCTGAGAAGCCAACTAAGGTACAGGTAGATCCCTTAGGATACCAAAGTCCTAGATTTCTAGTTCCTATAAGGTATCTGAAAATCCTCTTAACTGCACTAAGGTGAGACTCCTTTGGATTAGACTGAAACCTAGCACACATGCAGACACTAAACATAATGTCAGGCCTGCTTGCTGTAAGGTAAAGTCAGGACCCTATCATGCCTCTATACTTGGTAACCTCTAATGGTTTTCCTATCTCATCCCTATCTAGGTGACAAGCTGAGCTCATTGGAGTATCAATGGATTTATACTTATCAAAGCAAAACTTCTTTATTAAATCATTGCAATACTTTGTTTGGATAATGAAAATACCAAGCTTGCTTTGGTTAATTTGAAATCCCAGAAAATAGGAGAGTTCTCCCATCATTGACATTTCAAATTTACCTTTCATTAAATTTTCAAAGTCTTTGCATAGCTTGTTATTGGTTGATCCAAAGATTATGTCATCAACATAAACTTGGACCAGCAATATATCATTTCCATTAGTTTTTATAAAAAAGGGTTTTGTCAACATTTCCTCTTACAATGTTTTGTTGAATGAGAAAAGTGCTCAACTTCTCATACCAAGCTCTAGGAGCTTGTTTCAACCCATAGAGGGCCTTTGTTAGCTTGTACACATGATTAGGAAAATCAGGATTTTCAAAACCAGGTGTTTGGCTAACAAACACTTCCTCTTGGATGTCACCATTGAGAAAGGCACTTTTCACATCCATTTGATAAAGTTTGAAGTCCATGATACAAGCAAAAGCCAGCAGGATTCTAATAGCTTCTAGTCTAGCTACTGGGGCATAGGTTTCATCATAGTCTATCCCTTCCTCTTGGTTATACCCCTTGGCTACTAGCCTAGCTTTGTTCCTAGTGATGACACCATTCTCATCCATTTTGTTTCTGAACACCCACCTAGTTCCTATAATGTGTTTGTTGGCTGGTTTGGGAACTAGGATCCACACATTGTTTCTCTCAAACTGGTTCAACTCCTCTTGCATAGCAATGATCCACTCATCATCTAAGAGGGATTCCTTAACATTTTTGGGTTCTAGTTGGGAAACAAAGGCGGTAGAGTTGCATAACTGTCTAAGGCTTCTCCTAGTTTCCACTCCCTTTGAGATATCTCCTATGATGTTGTCTATAGGATGATTTCTAATGAACTTCCATTCTCTAGGTAGATCATCTAATCTAATTGGTTCAACACAGTCCAGGTTGGTTTGAGGTTCAGGTTCAGGTTCAGCAGTCTCTAATGGTTCAGATTCTACAACTTCATCTAAAGAAGTATCAACTATAGAAGGAGTCTTGTTCAAATTTTCAGAAAATAGTTCATCAAATTTTACATGAACAGACTCTTCTATGGTTTTAGTCCTTTTGTTGTAGATTCTATAGGCCTTACTAGTTTGGGAATACCCTAGGAAAATACCCTCATCTGCCTTAGGATCAAACTTACCTAGATGTTCTTTGCCATTGTTTAAAACAAAGCATTTACATCCAAAGACCCTAAAGTAAGATATGTTTGGTTTCCTACCCTTGTATAACTCGTAAGGAGTTTTCCCGAGGATTGGCCTAATCAAAACCCTATTGACTACATGTGTGGCTGTATTGATCGCATCAGCCCAAAAGTACTTGGGCAGATTGGAATCTTTAAGCATAGTCCTAGCTAACTCCTCCAAAGACCTATTTTTCCTTTCAACCACACCATTTTGCTGAGGAGTTCTAGGGGCTGAGTATAGATGATTGATACCATTTTGTTCACAAAAGGTTTTAAAAGAGTCATTTTGGAATTCACCTCCATGATCACTTTTAATTGAGACTATTTTCTGATTATTCTCATTTTGAACTAAAGCAGCAAAGGTTTTAAAAATTGAGAATGTCTCACTCTTGTGAGTCAGAAAATATGTCCATGTGAATCTAGAATAATCATCAACTAATACAAATCCATAAAGATTGCCACCAAAACTCTTCACTTGGGAAGGACCAAAAAGGTCCATGTGAATCAGCTGTAAAACCTTAGAGGTTTTAACTGAATCTATAGGGGGAAAGGAAGTCTTAACAAGTTTGCTCTTCTCACAGGAGTCACACAGCCTATCTTTGGTAAACTTCCTATTTGGGAGACCTATGACAAGCTGCTTGCTAACTAGTCTATTCAAATGATCTATATGAATGTGTGCAACACGTTTATGCCATAGCCAATTCTCATCAGCATTTGATAACAAACAACATACAGAATCAACAGGTAATGCAGAGAAATCTAACATATAAATTTTGTTGAATCTATTACCAACCAATTTCATACCTTCATTCTCCTTATGCTCTATTATGCAGGACTGAGAAGTAAACTTTACCTTAAAGCCTTTATCACATAACTAGCTGATACTCAACAAGTTATGTTTGAGTCCTTCAACATATAATACATCTTTGATAACAGCAGTTGACTCATTACCTACATCTCCACTGCCACATATTTTGCCTTTATTATTGTCGCCGTATTTGACGTAGCCGCCATCCTTTAAGCTTAGAGACAAAAAATTAGTTTTGTCCCCTGTCATGTGCTTGGAGCACCCACTGTCCAAATACCATAAGTGGGTCTTGGATGCCAAGCACACCTGCACAGATAGATTAATGTTTGGATTCAGGTACCCAATTTAACTTGGGTCCTGGGGGGTCAGTTACTAACTTCGGTGTCTTGACCTTCCAAATCTGTCTACACCCTCTGTTGGCAAGTTTTTTAAATTTGCAATTGTACACAAAATGTCCTTTTCTGCAGCAGAAATGACATGTGACAATAGAGGAGGCATACTGTTTTGGTTTAGTAGAGACACTATGCATATGACCAAATTTAGCATACTTCAGGTTATGTTTAGCAGTTCTATATCCAATACCAGGTTTATTGTGATTTTTTTTAACATTCACATTGGGAATATAACCAAGTCCAGACTTTTCATTTAAATTTCTCTGGTTTCCAAGAAGCATAACTAGCTTGGTTTTGCCACTGTTGAATTTTTCAATATCACAATGCAATGCATGAGTTTCCTTTTCAGTTTTTCATTCATGTCTTTAAGAGACTCATGCTGCAATTTCAATTCATCATAACAAATGCATTTTTCTTCTAACAGTTTCTTATTGCTAATTAACTGTTTAATAGTGCTAACATATTCATCATGTAGTTCAGTAAATGCATTTTGTAACTCATCATATGAAGGATCAAATGAACTAACCTCGCTCTCCGAATCCGAGTCTGTTTTGGCCATGAGACACATATTAGCTTGTTCTTCTTCAGAAGATGATGAGGATTCGTTGTCATTATCGTTCCATGCAATATATGATGTTTTGTTTTTCTGAGCTGGATCCTTGCCTTTAGTTTTGGAATTTCTGTTTTTGTTCTGCAGCTTGTAACAATCAACCTTTATATGACCAGGTTTTCCACATTCATAGCATGTGACTGTTTTACTGTCATTGTTCTTCGAGCTAGATTGTTTTCTGCATTTACTGTCTTTCTTTTTCAGAAATTTCTTAAATTTCTTGACAAGTAACCCAAGTTCAGGTTCCTCATTATCCTCACTGTTTGATTCATCTGAGCTGGTCTCATGTTCAGACTTTGATTTTTGATGTGCCTGGGCTTTCAATGACAGCCCTTTCTTCTTTCTGTCAACTTGCTCAGTTTCACTTAGCCTGTGGAGTTCCATTTCGTGTTCTCTTAATTTCCCAATGAGTGTAGCGATAGACATTGGTCCAAGATCCTTTGACTCTGCAATGGCAGTAATCTTCGGCTGCCATTCCCGAGTTAGGAATCTCATTACTTTATTGATCTGTTGATCGCTTTCAATCTCCTTTCCAAGTGCGTGCAAGTTGTTGACAATGTGCGTGAACCTGGTTTGCATGTCATTGATGGATTCTTCTTTCTTCATATTGAATAATTCATATTCGTGCATCAATGTGTTTATCCTTGCGCACTTTACATCAGTGGTGCCTTCTTTTGCAGATTTACAATTTGATACCCTGAAAAATTCATCATGACTCAAAGCAGATGTTATAATATTTTTAGCTTTAGCATTGTAACGTACTTTCTTTTTGTCTTCTTCAGACCAATCAAATTTAGGTTTCAATATAGCAGATTCACCAATTCCAGATAAGGTAGGCACAAAAGGTCCATTTTCAACAGCATCAAGAATATCAATTCCACTAGCTTCAAGAAAAATTAACATGCATTGTTTCCAATACATATAGGCCGCACCATTAAAGGCAGGGGGCCTTGCAAGTGAAGCACCTTCACCTAAGAATTCTACATAAGTCATGACTTATATGAGAGTTTTCTCTAAAATAAGTACAGGCTCTTGATGCCAATGTAAGAAAAAATGTGACTTCCAATGCTAGAATTATGTATATGGCAGTACTTCTAATGCAAGAATTATGTATATGGATGTACTTCTAATGCAAGAATTATGTATGTTCAATTTATCAAGCAATCACAATACGAAGCATGTATCAATATTAACCAATCAAACAATTAAGTAAAAGATAAGGGATAGAAGAATGATACTCAGAAATTTATCCTGGTTCGGTCGTCTGTAAGACGACCTACATCCAGCCCCAAGATCAACTTGATCTTAGCCTTTTTCACTAGAATCTTCTATAGTACTTTTACAGATTGTCCAGCTAGCTCCTAGCCTATTTATCCAACTATCTTGATTCTAACATACATCCATTGCATCCTTTGAGTTATTCCGGCAAACTCACACAAGATCGCAATGAGGTTCCTTCTTGATGATCACAAGCATCAACGAATGGTAACCACCAGTGTAGCTACTGGATTTTTACAGAATTTGGTTTCAATGTAATTTTACAAAAAGTGATAACAGAAAGAACATCAAAGGATCTTTCTAACAAAAGTGACATGATCACACAGTGATGTTCAAACTATATGTGTTTGCCAAACGGTTAAGTTTTCTCAAAGTATTGTGTGTATCAAAGTTCAAAGTCTCAAAGGTTCTGTTTTTGGAAAAATTTGAATTCTATGTCAAATCAAAAGTTATGTTCATTCTTTTTGAAAAACAGTTTTGAGACAGTTTTTATATGTTTCAGAAAAACACATATAAATCGATTTGCCAATCGATTTTATAAAGCATAGAAACACTCCAATCAATTTGCCAATCGATTGTGTTAATTCATAAATCAGAAAACTGAGACAAGTTCATATCAGCATCGATTGAGTAATCGATTTCGAATGTTTTGTTCCAACAACGAGATCAAAACAATCGATTCCACAATCGATTGATATTTCATCATAATCGATTTGGCAATTGGTCTGTAACTGAAACAATTACTCCAATCGATTTGTCAATCGATTGGACTGGTCTTTGGGACTTCAGAAAATTGCACGAATCGATTCGTCAATCGATTTGCTTTGTCCCAGTGTTCCAAATGTTCAATTCCAATCGATTTACCAATCGATTTGAATTGTTACTTGGACTTAGCCATTTTGAAAACATTGATTTGCCAATCGACTAGGAACTTGGTTTTTGATATATGATAAAACATTTTCAACACCCAATCGATTTGTCAATCGATTAGTATATGTTTTGCAGGTCAAGAAATAAAGTTCAATTGATGTCTCAATCGATTGATTTTGTCACAGAGCTACTAACTTAGAAAAACTTTTGTCCAATCGATTTGCCAATCGATTTGGTTTAAGGATTTTTGTCTCTATGTCTCATTCAATCGATTCGTCAATTGATGTTCCAATCGATTGTCCAATCGATTGGTATGTTACATAGGTTAAGTCAGAAACAAAATAAGCTCGAAATCGATTTGCCAATCAATTTAAAAACTTGTGACTTGCCCCTGTAACTCACACAATCGATTTCTCAATTGATGCATGAATCGATTGTCCAATCGATTGCTTTGCACCCAGAGTTCAAGTTTCACTGCTATCCTTCACAGAATCGATTCACCAATCGATTGGATTAGTGATAACTTTACTCCTGAGTCAATCAACCGATTGCCCAATGGATTAGCCAATTGATTAGTCAATCGATTTGTTTACTAAGTTCAAATTAAAAAAACATTTTAACCTTGGCAACACTTATGCATGAACTCATGTATGATAAGTCTAAAGCCTAATAAACACAATCACTAAAGACACAAAAACATAGTTGACTTTGTCCGGCACATGCTTCACTTCAAGCTTGATTCTTTGGGTTCCAAGCATTGTGTCCATATGTTTAGTGTGTGTGTGTTTCTACCTGAAATGCAACTTGATTCAAATAGTTATCTTGATCACAGGACATTGTATGTTTGTTAATTATGTCAAAACTAGAATCAGGGGAACTTATGTCCAACATGTTTGTGTCATTGGATTAACATTTAGGTCATTTTCGTCGTCCTTAGACTTATTCTAGTTCAATTAGGGTTTTTAACCAATCTTGTGCGTCAAATATGTTTGATTGTGTCATTGGATTAACATTTAGGTCTTTTTCGTCCTCCCTAGGCTTATTCTTGTCACAATTAGGGTTTTTAGCAAATCTTATGCATCCAATAGGTGGTTTTGTTTCATTGGATTAACATTTAGGCCATTTTCTTCCTCCCTAGGCTAATTCTAGTCCAATTAGGGATTTTAACCAATGTTGTGTATCCAATAAGTTCATATGTGTCGTTAGATTAACATTTAGGTCAGTTTCGTCGTCCCTAGGTTTATCGTTGTCCAACTACGGTTTTTAACCAATCTTGTGCATCCAATAGGTGTGTTTGTGTCTTTGGATTAAGATTTAGGTCATTTCGTCCTCCCTAGGCTTATTCTAATCCAATAAAGGGTTTTAACCAATCTTGTGAATCAAAAATGTTTTTTTGTGTCATTGTTTTAACATTTAGGTTTTTATCGTCCTCCCTAGGCTTATTATAGTCCAATTTGCATTTTTTTTTCAATCTTATGCATCCAATAGGTATATTTGTGTCATTGGATTAACATTTAGGACATTTTCATCCTTCGTAAGCTTATTCTAGTCCAATTAGGGTTTTTAATAAATTATTTGCATTCAATAAGTCCATTTGTGTCATTGGTTTAACATTAAGGTCATTTTCGTCCTCCCTAGGCATATTCTAATCCAATTATGGTTTTTAACCAATCTTGTGCATCCAATTGGTCTGTTTGTGTCCTTCGATTAACATTTAGGTCATATTAGTACTCCCTAGGCTTATTCTTGTACAATTAGGGTTTTTAACAAATCATTTGCATTCAATAAGTCCATTTATGTCATTGGATTAACATTAAGGTCATTTTCGTCCTCCCCATGCATATTCTAGTCCAAATAGGGTTTTTAACCAATCTTGTGCATGCAATAGGTGTGTTTGTCCCTTTTAATTAACATTTAGGTCATTTTCGTCCTCCCTAGGCATATTTTAGTCAATTTAGTGTTTTTATCCAACCATGTGCATCCAATAGATGTGTTTGCGTCATTGGATTAACCTTTATGTCATTTCCGTCCTCCCTAGGGTTATTCCAGTTGAATTAGGGTTTTCAACGAATCTTGTGCATCCAATAGATGTGTTTTTGTCAATGGATTAACATATAGGTCATTTTCGTCCTCCCCATGCTTATTCTAGTCCAATTATGGTTTTTAATCAATGTTATTCTATTCCAATTAGGTATTTTAGGTCATTTTCATCCTCGTTAGGCTTATTTTACTCCAATTAGGGTTTTAACTAATCTTGTGCATCAAATATGTTTGTTTGTGTCATTGGATTAACATTTAGGTCATTTTCGTCCACCCTAGGCATATTCTGGTCCAATTAGAGTTTTTTTTCTAGTCTTCTGTATCCAATAGGGGTGTTTGTGTCATTGGATTAACATTTAGGTCATTTTCGTCGTCCTAGGCTTATTCTAATTCAATTATGGTTTTTAACCAATCTTGTGCATCCAATTGGTCTGTTTGTGTCCTTCGATTAACATTTAGGTCATATTAGTACTCCCTAGGCTTATTCTTGTCCAATTAGGGTTTTTAACAAATCATTTGCATTCAATAAGTCCATTTGTGTCATTGGATTAACATTAAGGTCATTTTCGTCCTCCCCATGCATATTCTAGTCCAATTAGGGTTTTTAACCAATCTTGTGCATCCAATAGGTGTGTTTGTCCCTTTTAATTAACATTTAGGTCATTTTCGTCCTCCCTAGGCATATTTTAGTCAATTTAGTGTTTTTATCCAACCATGTGCATCCAATAGATGTGTTTGCATCATTGGATTAACATTTATGTCATTTCAATCCTCCCTAGGGTTATTCCAGTCGAATTAGGGTTTTCAACGAATCTTGTGCATCCAATAGATGTGTTTGTGTCAATGGATTAACATATAGGTCATTTTCGTCCTCTTCATGCTTATTCTACTCCAATTATGGTTTTTAATCAATGTTATTCTATTCCAATTAGGTATTTTAGGTCATTTTCATCCTCGTTAGGCTTATTTTAGTCCAATTAGGGTTTTAACTAATCTTGTGCATCAAATATGTTTGTTTGTGTCATTGGATTAACATTTGGGTCATTTTCGTCCACCCTAGGCATATTCTAGTCCAATTAGAGTTTTTTTCTAGTCTTCTGCATCCAATAGGGGTGTTTGTCTCATTGGATTAACATTTAGGTCATTTTCGTCGTCCTAGGCTTATTCTAATCCAATTATGGTTTTTAACCAATCTTGTGCATCCAATTGGTCTGTTTGTGTCCTTCGATTAACATTTAGGTCATATTAGTACTCCCTAGGCTTATTCTTGTCCAATTAGGGTTTTTAACATATCATTTGCATTCAATAAGTCCATTTGTGTCATTGGATTAACATTAAGGTCATTTTCGTCCTCCCCATGCATATTCTAGTCCAATTAGGGTTTTTAACCAATCATGTGCATCCAATAGGTGTGTTTGTCCCTTTTAATTAACATTTAGGTCATTTTCGTCCTCCCTAGGCATATTTTAGTCAATTTAGTGTTTTTATCCAACCATGTGCATCCATTAGATGTGTTTGCGTCATTGGATTAACATTTATGTCATTTCCGTCCTCCCTAGGGTTATTCCAGTCGAATTAGGGTTTTCAACGAATCTTGTGCATCCAATAGATGTGTTTGTGTCAATGGATTAACATATAGGTCATTTTCGTCCTCCCCATGCTTATTCTAGTCCAATTATGGTTTTTAATCAATGTTATTCTATTCCAATTAGGTATTTTAGGTCATTTTCATCCTCGTTAGGCTTATTTTAGTCCAATTAGGGTTTTAACTAATCTTGTGCATCAAATATGTTTGTTTGTGTCATTGGATTAACATTTAGGTCATTTTCGTCCACCCTAGGCATATTCTAGTCCAATTAGAGTTTTTTTCTAGTCTTCTGCATCCAATAGGGGTGTTTGTGTCATTGGATTAACATTTAGGTCATTTTCGTCGTCCTAGGCTTATTCCAATCCAATTATGGTTTTTAACCAATCTTGTGCATCCAATTGGTCTGTTTGTGTCCTTCGATTAACATTTAGGTCATATTAGTACTCCCTAGGCTTATTCTTGTCCAATTAGGGTTTTTAACAAATCATTTGCATTCAATAAGTCCATTTGTGTCATTGGATTAACATTAAGGTCATTTTCGTCCTCCCCATGCATATTCTAGTCCAATTAGGGTTTTTAACCAATCTTGTGCATCCAATAGGTGTGTTTGTCCCTTTTAATTAACATTTAGGTCATTTTCGTCCTCCCTAGGCATCTTTTAGTCAATTTAGTGTTTTTATCCAACCATGTGCATCCAATAGATGTGTTTGCGTCATTGGATTAACATTTATGTCATTTCCGTCCTCCCTAGGGTTATTCCAGTCGAATTAGGGTTTTCAACGAATCTTGTGCATCCAATAGTTGTGTTTGTGTCAATGGATTAACATATAGGTCATTTTCGTCCTCCCCATGCTTATTCTAGTCCAATTATGGTTTTTAGTCAATGTTATTCTATTCCAATTAGGTATTTTAGGTCATTTTCATCCTCGTTAGGCTTATTTTAGTCCAATTAGGGTTTTAACTAATCTTGTGCATCAAATATGTTTGTTTGTGTCATTGGATTAACATTTAGGTCATTTTCGTCCACCCTAGGCATATTCTAGTCCAATTAGAGTTTTTTTCTAGTCTTCTGCATCCAATAGGGGTGTTTGTGTCATTGGATTAACATTTAGGTCATTTTCGTCGTCCTAGGCTTATTCCAATCCAATTATAGTTTTTAACCAATCTTGTGCATCCAATTGGTCTGTTTGTGTCCTTCGATTAACATTTAGGTCATATTAGTACTCCCTAGGCTTATTCTTGTCCAATTAGGGTTTTTAACAAATCATTTGCATTCAATAAGTCCATTTGTGTCATTGGATTAACATTAAGGTCATTTTCGTCCTCCCCATGCATATTCTAGTCCAATTAGGGTTTTTAACCAATCTTGTGCATCCAATAGGTGTGTTTGTCCCTTTTAATTAACATTTAGGTCATTTTCGTCCTCCCTAGGCATATTTTAGTCAATTTAGTGTTTTTATCCAACCATATGCATCCAATAGATGTGTTTGCGTCATTGGATTAACATTTATGTCATTTCCGTCCTTCCTAGGGTTATTCCAGTCGAATTAGGGTTTTCAACGAATATTGTGCATCCAATAGATGTGTTTGTGTCAATGGATTAACATATAGGTCATTTTCGTCCTCCCCATCTTATTGTAGTCCAATTATGGTTTTTAATCAATGTTATTCTATTCCAATTAGGTATTGTAGGTCATTTTCATCCTCGTTAGGCTTATTTTAGTCCAATTAGGGTTTTAACTAATCTTGTGCATCAAATATGTTTGTTTGTGTCATTGGATTAACATTTAGGTCATTTTCGTCCACCCTAGGCATATTCTAGTCCAATTAGAGTTTTTTTTCTAGTCTTCTGCATCTAATAGGGGTGTTTGTGTCATTGGATTGACATTTAGGTCATTTTCATCGTCCTAGGCTTATTCTATTCAATTTCGGGATTGTAACCAATCTTGTGCATCCAATGGTTGTGTTTGTGTCATTGGATAAACATTTAGGTCATTTTCCTCGTCCCTAGGCTTATTCTCGTATAATAAGGGTTTTAAACAAATCTTGTGCATCTAATAGGTGGGTTTGGGTCATTGGATTAACATTGAGGTCATTATCGTCCTCCCTAGGCTTTTTCTAGTCCAATAAGGGTTTTTAACCAATCTTGTGCATCAAACATGTTTGGTTGTGTCATTGGATTAACTTTTAGGTCTTTATCGTCCTCCCTAGGGTTATTCTAGTCCAACTAGGGTTTTATTCCAATCTAGTTCATCCAAGAGTTGTTTTTATGTCAATTGATTAACAATTAGGTCCTTTTCGTCCTTCCTAGGCTTATTCTAGTCTAATAAGGGTTTTTAACCAATCTTGCGCATCCAATAGGTGTGTTTGTGTTATTGGATTAACATTTTGGTCATTTTCTTCCTCCCTAGGCTTGTTCTAGTCAAATTTGGGTTTTCAACGAATCTTGTGCATCCAATAGTTGTGTTTGTGTCAATGGATTAAGATATAGGTTATTTTCGTCCTCCCTAGTCTTATTCTAGTCCAATTTGGGTTTTTAACCAATATTGTGCATCCAATAGGTGTGTTTGTGTCATTGGATTAACATTTAGGTCATTTTCGTCCTCCCTAGGCTTATTCTTTTCCAATTAGGGTTTTTATCCAATGTTGTGCATCCAATATGTGTGTTTGTGTCATTGGATTAACATTTAGGTCATTTTCGTCCTCCCTAGCCTTATTCTAGTCCAATTTGGGTTTTTTTTCCAGTATTTTGCATCCAATAGGTATTTTTGTGTCATTGGATTTACGTTTAGGTCATTTTCGTCCACCCTAGGCTTATTCTTGTCCAATTAGGGTTTTTAACCAATCTTGTGAATCCAACAGGTGTGTTTGGGTCATTGGATTAACATTATGGTTATTTTCGTCCTTCTTAGGCTTATTGTTGTCGGATTAGCGTTTTAATCAATCTTTTGCATTCAATAGGTCTGTTTGTCTCATTGGATTATCATTTAGGTCATATTTGTTCTCCCTATGCTTATTCTAGTTCAATAAGGGTTTTTGACAAATCATGTGCATTCAATAAGTTCATTTGTGTCATTGGAATAATATTTAGGTCATTTTTGTCCAACCTAGACTTATTCTAATTCAATTAGGGTTTTTAAACAATCTTGTGCATTCAATAGTTCTGTTTGTGTTATTGGGTTAACATTTAGGTCATTTTCATCCTCCCTAGGCTTAGTCTACTCCAATTAAAGTTTTTAACGAATCTTGTGCATCTAATAGGGTTGTTTATTTCATGGGATTAAAATTTAGGTAATTTTCTTCCTCGCTGGGCTTATTCTTCTCTAATTACGGTTTTCTACCAATCTTGTGCGTCCAATAGTTGTGTTTCTGTCATTGGATTAACATTTAGGTCATTTTCGTCATTCGTAGGCTTACTTTAGTCCAATATGGTATTTTAACAAATCTTGTGCATCCAATAGGTGTGTTTGTGTCTTTGGATTAAATTTTAGGTCATATTCGTCCTCCCTAGATTTATTCTAGACCAATTATGGTTTTTAACAAATCATGTGCATCCAATAATTTCATTTGTGTCCACGGATTAACATGAAGGTCATTTTCGTCCTCCCTAGTCTTATTCTTATCCAATTAGGGTTTAGGGTTTAGGGTTTTTAACCAATCTTGTGCATCTAATAGGTGTGTTTGCGTCATTGGATTAACATTTAGGTCATTTACGTCCTCCATCGGCTTATTCTAGTCCAATTAAGGTTTTTACCCAATCTTGTGCATACAATAGGCGTGTTTGTGTTATTGGATTAACATTTAGGTCATTTTTGTCCTCCCTAGTCTTATTCTAGTCCAATTAGGGTTTTTAACCAATCTTGTGCATCAAATAAGTTCATTTGTGTTATGGGATTAACATTTAGCACCTTTTCGTCCTCCCTATGCTTATTCTTGTCCATTTACAGTTTTTAACCAATCTTGTGCATCCAATAGTTGTGTTTGTAAGACATATGACTCCCTGATCATGACTTTGATATAGGGGGAGAATACTTGACATATGCCTCCTAGATCATGATTTTGATATAATGATTAAACATACAATGTATATGCATTATTTGATTGATCTTATGGTTTGAATTGAGAAATATTTCAGGAAAATGAACAAACACTACACATTGGGACAAAACTTGGAAGTCAAGCAATCACTCAATGATGGATGATATACTACCAGCTTGAAGAATGATGTATAAATGTGTCTAGTGTTAATAGTGTCCATTAGGTAGACTTAATCATAGTTATTTCTCACATAAAATCTGCCAATGAAATCATAAAATAAGGTTTTAATGAATCAAGTAATAAATCAACTGATAAGGCAATTGATGAATTAATTGGGCAATCGATTGTCTGACTCAGAATAAAAGTTTTTACTAAGTAAATCAATTGGGAAATCGATTACTAAAGGTTTTTAGTGAAACCTGTATTCTGGGTTTAAATCAATCAATTGGACAATCCATTTGCACATCAATTGACTAATCGATTTTGTGATTCACAGAACCAAGCTCGTGTTGAGTTAATCGATTGACAAATCTACTACAAAAATAATTTTTGATCAGACATGGGTTCTGTGATCAACGCAATCGATTGGACAATCATTTGAAATAAGTTTCTTAAGTTGCAAGGTATGCACTAATCGATTAGGTAATCGATTGAAAGAATAAACTGGTTAATCATTTATCATAAACATGTTGCATAATGGAGTGGCACATCGATTTCAACTAAAATAGATGAGCTACTGTAACAAGCCAAATCGATTGGATTAAAACATTTGAGTCACTGTGACCAGTCAAGTCGAATGGCAAATCGATTGGATTAAAACATTTGAGTCACTGTGACCAATCAAGTCGATAGGCAAATCGACTGGATTAAAACATTTGAGTCACTGTAACCTGGCAAGTCGATTGGCAAATCGATTGGAGTAAAACATCTGAGTCATTGTGATCAGCCAAATCGATTTGCAAATCGACTGAAGTAAATGTTTGAGTTACAGGGAGAATTCAGCCCATTGCCAAATCGATTATGACCATGAATATGAGTCGACTAAGTAATCGATTGTTTTGATCTCGTTGTTTGAACAAAACACCTATAATCGATTATTCAATCGATTCTGATATAAACTTAGTATCAGTTTCTGATTTATGTATTAAAATAATCGATTGACAAATCGATTAGTTCCTATATTTTCAAGATTCAAGAAAAACAAGAAACGCGATAATTGATTAGGCAATCGATTAAGCTGAAATTACACTTTAATAAAATCGATTTATCTGATGTTTTTCTGAAAATATATAAATTGATTCAATCACAAATTTCACAAAACACTTCAATTATAACAATCACTTTTCTCATAAACTCAATACTGAAATACACTTGGAAAAAGATTGTCATATCTCACTAAAGTACATTGGCAAATTCTATGTGAGATATTCATTTGTGATTGAGTCATTCTTCTTAGTCTTCTTTTATTTTCTTTTGTAAGAACAATTATCTGTATAGAAGTTTCTGGAAAATCCAGTGGTGTAAACTGGTGGCTATCTTTGTTGGTGCTTGTGTTCAACAAGAAGAAGTCTCAACTTGATCTCGTGAGGGTTTGGCGAGTAGCTCTTAGGGATAAGTTGGTGTTGTAATATAAGTGACGTTGAGTTGGATGGATAGGCTGTGATTAAGTTGGAAAGTCTGTAAAAATTACTCAAGTGAATTCTAGTGAAAGGCTGAAATCATTGTTGATTTCAGGACTGGAGGTAGACTATCAAACTGATAGCCCAACTAGTATAAAATTCCTGGTGCACGATTTCCCTTATCTTTTCTCTTTATATTGATATTGCATGAATGTTTGTTCTTGAATGTTTGTATATGTGAATCTTTGTTTCTGAATAATTTCTTGGGACTGTAATTGTTAACTTGGTTAATAATCTTGTAAAATTAGTGAAGTCATTTCATATAATTTTTTAATAACAGAGGCCATAATTTCTAACAATTGGCATCAAAAGCCTTGGTTTTTTTTTAGACAAATTCTTAAAAGAAAATGACCTCTGTAGAATTTATGGGAGAAGGTGCATCCTTGGCCTGCCCCCCTACATTTAATGGGGCTGCCTACATGTATTGGAAAGAGAGAATGTTAATTTTTCTTGAAGCATGTAGTCTTGATATACTAGAAGCAATAATAGAGGGTCCCTATGTGCCTAGAATAGCTGGCACAGGTGAAACATTAATCTTAAAACCCAGATCAGACTGGTCTGATGAGGATAAGAAAAAGGTGGGCTATAATGCTAAGGCATAAAATATTATAACCTCTGTCTTGAATGCTGATGAATTTTTCAGGATCTCAAACTGCAAAACTGCCAAGGAGATGTGGGATACACTCCAAGAAACCCATGAAGGTACAACAGATGTCAAAAGGGCCCGAATCAACACGCTAATGCATGAGTATGAGCTTTTCAACATGAAAACGGAAGAGTCAATAAATGATCTGCAGACAAGATTCACACACATCATCAACAACCTAAATGCTCTTGGTAAAGTGATAGACAATGAGCAACAAATTAGCAAAGTGATGAGGTGCTTGACCAGAGAGTGGCAGCCCAAGATCATAGCTATAGCTGAATCAAAAGACCTTGGTAGCATGACAATTGCCACACTATTTGGAAAACTTAGAGAGCATGAGATGAAACTGCACAGGCTGAGAGAGGCAGAACAAATAGATAGGAAAACAAAAGGATTGTCTCTGAAAGTTCAAGCCAAAAAAAATAAATTCTGAACCAGAAGCATGCACAGACAATTATGACAGTGAAGATGATGAAGATCCCGAGATTGGAATGTTAGTCAGAAAATTCTAAAAAATTCCTAAGAAAGAAGGAAAACAAGTCAAGAAAGCCATCAAATTCAAAGACAAATGATAGCAAAGTAACTTGCTATGAATGTGGGAAAACAAGACACATCAAATCTGAGTGCTTCCAATTGCAGAACATAAACAAAACTGTAAAAGCTAAAGGCAAAGAACAACTTTCTTCAAAAGCTAAAAGAGCCTACATAACTTGGAATGATAATGATGAAGAATCCTTTGCATCTTCAGAAGAAGAAGAAGCAAACCTTTGTCTAATGGCCAACACAGATTCAGATTCTAATAGTGAAGTAAGTTCTACCTCTAATCCTTCTTATAAAGAATTACATGATACTTTTAATGAACTGCATGATGAATATGTTAAGGTAGTCAAACAGTTAATTAGCACTAAGAAAATGCTAGAAAAACAATGCATGATGTGTGAAGAAATTAAAAAAGATCATAAGGTACTTGAAGACTTGAATGAACGTTTGAAAAAAGAATCACATGATAAAATCACTAGTTGTATTGAACTCGAAAGAAAGGTTGAATCATTAAAATCTGATTTAGCAAAATTCACTAGTAGTAAAAACAAACTAAATGTTCTTCTCAGCAACCAGAGAAATGTAAATGAAAAATCTGGAATTGGTTATAGACAAAACAGGAATGCTAAAAAGAATCAGAAATTTGTTAGATCAAAGCATATGCATGATGTCTTCACTAAACCAAATCAAAGTTCATCCTCTGCTTTATCATGTCACTTTTGTTGTAAAAAGGGACATATATCATTTAATTGTAAATTGAAAAAGCTTGCTAATAAAGGATGGAAATAAATTTGGATAGTAAAGAAACGTATGCTTGAAACTAACCCTCAAGGACCCAATTTCAATTGGGTACCTAAAACCAAAGTTTGATTCTGTGTTGCAGATATGCTTGACATCCACAAGGTACTCATGGTACTTAGATAGTGGGTGTTCCAAGCACATGACACGAGACAAAGCAAGGTTCTTGTCTCTGAATTTAAAAAATGGTGGATATGTAAAGTACGGTGACAACAACAAAGGTAAAATACTTGGTATTGGAGACATAGGGAGCGAATCAACAACGGTAATCAAGGACGTTCTCTATGTAAAAGGTTTGAAACACAACTTGCTTAGTATTAGTCAGCTGTGTGATAAAGGATTACAGGTAAATCTTACATCTCAGTCTTGTATAATTGAGCACAAAGAAGATAATAGCATGATATTGGTAGGTGAAAGGGTAAATAACATATACATGATCGATCTTGACTCTTTGCCAGTAAATGATGTTTGCTGTTTGTTATCTAAATCTGATGAAGATTGGTTGTGGCATAAGAGAATAGCTCACATACATGTAGATCATCTTAACAAAATAGTAAGCAAACAATTAGTTTTAGGACTCCCAAACAGAAAATTCGCTAAAGAGAAATTGTGTGACTCTTGTGAGAAAAACAAATTAGTTAAGTCATCCTTCCCACCAATAAATTTAGTTCAAACCAATAAAGTTTTACAATTAATAAATATGGATCTATTTGGTCCAGCTCAAGTAAAAAGCTTTGGAGGAAACTTGTATGGTTATGTGTTCGTAGATGATTACTCTAGGTATACTTGGACATTTTTTCTGACTCACAAGAGTGAGGCCTTCTCTATTTTCAAAAGATTTGCAAATTTAGTTCAAAATGAGAAGAATCAGAAAATAATCTCCATCAAGAGTGGTCATGGTGGAGAATTCCAAAATGAATCCTTTAATAACTACTATGAACAAAATGGAATTCACCATATTTACTTAGCCCCAAGAACTCCACAACAAAATGGAGTTGTAGAAAGGAAGAATAGGTCTCTAGAAGAACTAGATAGAACTATGATTAATGATTCTAATCTTCCAAAATATTTTTGGGCTGATGCAATAAACACAGCCACACATGTAATCAATAGAGTTCTAATTAGGCCTATACTTAGAAAAACACCCTATGAGATATACAAAGGTAGAAAACCAAACATTGCTTACTTTAGAGTCTTTGGATGCAAATGTTTTGTATTGAATAATGGGAAAGAGCATCTAGGAAAGTTTGACTCTAAGGCAGATGAGGGAATTTTTCTAGGATATTCACAATCTAGTAAGGCCTATAGGATCTACAATAAAAGAACTAAAACTATAGAAGAATCTGTTCATGTAAAATTTGATGAAATGTTTACTAAAAACTTGAACAACATCCCTCTTATAGTTGATAATTCTCTTGAGGAAATTGTAGAATCCGATCCAAAAGAACCAAATGAAACAGTACCTCAAACTAACTTGGATTATATAGAACCTATAAGGGAAGATGACTTACCTAAGGAGTGGAAATTTAATAAAAACCATCCTATTGACAACATCACAGGAGAAATTTCAAAAGGAGTTGGCACTAGAAAATCACTTAGACACTTCTGTAATTTCACAGCCTTTGTTTCTCAAGTAGAACCTAAAAATATAAAAGAAGCTCTCTTAGACAATGAGTGGATAATTGCTATGCAAGAAGAGCTTAATCAATTTGAGAGAAACAAAGTATGGATCTTAGTTCCTAAACCAGAAAATAAACATATTATTGGAACTAGACGAGTGTTTAGGAATAAAATGGATGAAAATGGAGTCATAACTAGAAATAAGGCTAGACTAGTTGCTAAAGGCTACAACCAAGAGGAGGGTATTGATTATGATGAGTCTTATGCTCCTGTAGCCAGATTAGAAGCAATTAGGATTCTGCTTGCTTATGCTTGTATCATGGACTTTAAACTATATCAAATGGATGTAAAGAGTGCTTTTCTAAATGGAGATATCCAAGAGGAGGTTTATGTTAGTCAAACTCCAGGATTTGAGGATCCTGCTTTTCCAAACCTTCTGTATAAACTAACAAAAGCTCTCTATGGATTGAAACAAGCTCCAAGGACTTGGTATGACAAACTCAACAATTTCCTCATACAACAAAATTTTTTTAGAGGAAATGTTGATAAAACACTCTTTATTAAGACAAAGGGAAAAGACATTATGCTTCTCCAAATTTATGTTGATGACATAATCTTTGGATCCAGAAACAGTGAGCTGTGCAAAGAATTTGAAAACATGATGAAAGGTAGATTTGAAATGTCAATGATGGGAGAACTAACTTTCTTCTTGGGATTTCAAATCAATCAAAGCAAGAATGGTATTTTCCTGAGCCAAACCAAGTACTGTAATGATCTTTTAAAGAAGTTTGGCTTTGATAAATTTAAATCCATTGATACACCCATGAGTCAAGTTTGTCATTTAGATAGAGATGAAAAGGGAAAACCTATAGATGTAACAATGTTTAGGGGCATGATAGGATCTTTACTATATCTTACAGCTAGTAGACCTGACATTATGTTTAGTGTATGCATGTGTGCAAGATATCAAGCTAATCCAAAGGAATCCCATCTAAGTGCAGTCAAAATAATTTTTAGATATCTAATAGGAACCAAAAATCAAGGTTTGTGGTATCCTAAGGGATCAACTTGCACTCTTGTTGGCTATTCTGATTCTTATTTTGCTGGTTGCAAATTAGACAGAAAAAGTACATCTGGTACTTGCCAACTATTAGGGAACTCGTACCTTGGCATAGCTAGAAACAAAATAGTGTTGCACTTTCAACAGCTGAAGCTGAATATGTAGCTGTTGGAAGCTGTTGTGCACAGATCGTATGGATGAAACAACACCTTTCTGACTTTGGTGTTGATCTAGGAACTGTGCCAATCATGTGTGACAATACTAGTGCTATAAATATTACAAAGAATCCTGTAATGCATTCTAGAACTAAGCATATAGAGATTAGACATCATTTCATCAGGGATCAATATCAAAAGGATAATATCAAGCTTGAATATGTTAATACAACTGATCAAACCTTTCTGCTCTTTCTCTATAAGCTTTCATCTCTCAACATTCTCAAACGTTTCTAAACATCATTAATCTTGTAAATGGCTAGAGTAAAACAAACTAGTTACAAATCACCATCTTATTCATCCTCAAGTGGTAAAACCCCCTCACCTCCACCCACTTCAAAACGAGTTTCCATTCCAACGCATAAGATCACGGCAAAGGACATAGGGAAAGCTATTTCCATTGATCAAGGAAAAACAAAGAAAAGGAAGGATGCTTCCACTGAAAAACTAATGAGTGACGCAATGAAAGAGCCAACCCAGAAGAAGAAGAAAACCACTTCTTCTCCTCAACTAAAGAAGTCTCAATCTTCTAAAGGTAAACCTGTTGAGGACCTTGCTCTATCTCCTACTTTTCAAAAAAGAAAAATCCATGAGGCAAGAACTCTGGATTTTACATACTTTGATTCACACGGATTCACGTTCCAAAACCATATGAGATTCCATGGTTTGGTAGATTTTCTTTCCTGCTCCCTAGAAATATATCCAAGACTGATTAGGGCATTCTACTCTAATTTCAAGCTCACAAACATTGGTTTTGAAGTAAAGGGGAAGAAAATTTCTATGTCCTTTGACGAATTCTCCAAGCTTTTAGGACTGCCATTTTATGGTGAAGCTATTGATGGAAGGACAGATCCTGACTCTGTTGATGATGCTTGGGAAACATCAGTAGACAGACACATAGCAATTCAAGACGTGATGATTGAAGGTTTCGTTGAAAAGATATCACTCCCAAGCGGTCAAATGAAGGTCCAACATAGAATGCTGATGTATGTACTAACAAAGATGTTGGTACCTAGATCAGGCAAACACGCTGTAGTCTAGAATCTGGACATTATTCTTCTTTGGGGCCTGTACAAGGAGCTCAAGATGAGCTGGGCATGGGTTGTGTTGATGAATATGATGGAATCAACACATGGTAAGCAGCTGCTCCCCTACCCACAACTAATAACAAAGATTTTGAGACATTTCAAAATCTCTGTTGTCAATGAAGAATCAACAAAAACCACCCTCATTTTTGGTGAATCAATTGTAAACCAAATGCAATTGAAAAGAATAAATGGCATTTGGATAAGAGCACAACCAAATGTTGAACAACCTGAGCCAGCTGAAACCCAATCTGAGGTTTTGGCTAAGTTGCTGGAATTTATGGAGACTCAGGCTGCTCACAATGCTAGAGTGGAAGCCTCTCTAAAGAAACTCCAAGCAACTATGAACTCAGTTATTCAGGATGTTGATGCAATACAAGAACATTTAGGCCTTAAACTGTCCTTTGAAGATATTGCTGACATAAGCCATCAAGCAACTAAAGAACAAAAGCCCATCAACTTAGATAGTTCTGAACCTCATGGTAAGGAGACACTTGTTGAGACTAATACATCAATCTCTACCTCTCCCATTGGTGATAATGAGGAACAACCCTAGATTAGTTGTTTAGGACTTCATTCTCTTTGTTGCTTTGTAATTTTCTGTTATAGTTTCGATTCATAATTCTCTCATGTTATATCTTTTTGATTCAATGACAAAGGGGGAGAAATTTTACGAATTTAACTTGTGTTGCTGCTAACTTGTGTTGCTGCTCAATTGATAGATTTTGTGATAACTCTGATACTGCTAACTTGTGTTAGATAGCTCTGACATTGCTATATAGCTCTGATACTGCTGCATAATTTTGGTATAGCTCTGATACTGCTAACTTGTGTTGCTGCTCTGAAACTAAATTGATACTCTGATATTAAATTGTGATAAGAAAGCTTTGATACTCTGATATTAATTTTAATAAAGTTTCTTTTTACAAAAGCTCTAATACTCTGATATTAGATTTAATAAATTCTTTTTAACAAGCTCTGATAATCTAATACTAAATTTTAATAAATTTGAATAGCAAGCTATGATACCAAAATCTGATACTAAACTTGAATAGATTTAAATAGCTTATGCTTATGCTGCTGAAATGAATCATGAATTCCAAAATTCAGGGGGAGTTTCTAAATAATAGTAATTATAAAGTTGTAAACTCAAGGTTAAATTGTATGTTTGTCATTTAATCAAAAAGGGGGAGATTGTAAGACATATGACTCCCTGATCATGACTTTGATAGAGGGGGAGAATACTTGACATATGCCTCCTGGATTACGATTTTGATATAATGATCAAACATACAATGTATATGCATTATTTGATTGATCTAATGGTTTGAATTGAGAAATATTTCAGGAAAATGAACAAACACTACACATTAGGACAAAACATGGAAGTCAAGCAATCACTCAAAGATGGATGATATACTACCAGCTTGAAGAATGATGTATCAATGTGTCTAGTGTTAATAGTGTCCATTAGGTAGACTTAATCATAATTATTTCTCACATAAAATCTGCCAATGAAATCATAAAATAAGGTTTTAATCAATCAAGTAATAAATCAACTGATAAGTTAATTGATGAATCAATTGGGCAATTGATTGTCTGACTCAGAATAAAAGTTTTTACTAAGTAAATTGATTGGGAAATCGATTACTTAAAGGTTTTTAGTGAAACCTGTATTCTGGGTTTATATCAATCAATTGGACAATCGATTTGCACATCAATTGAGTAATCGATTTTGTGATTCATAGAACCAAGCTCGTGCTGAGTTAATCGATTGCCAAATCGATTACAAAAATACTTTTTCATCAGACATGGGTTCTGTGATCAACGCAATCGATAGGACAATCAATTGAAATAAGTTTCTTAAGTTGCAAGGTATGCACTAATCGATTAGGTAATCGATTAGGTAATCGATTGAAAGAATAAACTGGTTAATCATTTATCAGAAACATGTTGCATAATCGAGTGGCACATCGATTTCAACTAAAATAGCTGAGCTACTATAACAAGCCAAATCGATTGGCAAATCGATTGGATTAAAACATTTGAGTCACTGTGACTAGTCAAGTCGATTGGCAAATTGACTGTATTAAAACATTTGAGTCACAGTGACCAGGCAAGTCGATTAGCAAATTGATTGGAGTAAAAGATTTAAGTCACTGTGATCAGCCAAATCGATTTGCAAATCGACTGAAGTAAATCTTTGAGTTATAGGGAGAATTCAACCCATTGCCAAATCGATTATGACAATGAATATGAGTCGACTAAGTAATCGATTGTTTTGATCTCGTTGTTTGAACAAAACACCTATAATCGATTATTCAATCGATTCTGATATAAACTTAATATCAGTTTCTGATTTATGTATTAAAATAATCGATTGGCAAATCGATTAGTTCCTATATTTTCAAGATTCAAGAAAAACAAGAAACGCGATAATCGATTAGGCAATCGATTAAGCTGAAATTACACTTTAATAAAATCGATTGGGAAATCGATTTATCTGTTGTTTTTCTGAAAATTTATAAACTGATTCAATCACAAATTTGACATAACACTTGAATCATAACATTCACTTTTCTCATAAACTCAATACTGAAATACAGATGGAAAAAGATTGTCATATCTCACTAAAGTATATTGGCAAATTCTATGTGAGATATTCATTTGTGATTGAGTCATTCTTCTTAGTCTTCTTTTATTTTCTTTTGTAAGAACAATTATCTGTATAGAAGTTTCTGGAAAATCCAGTGGTGTAAACTGGTGGCTATCTTTGTTGGTGCTTGTGTTCATCAAGAAGAAGTCTCAACTTGATCTCGTGAGGGTTTGGCGAGTAGCTCTTAGGGATAAGTTGGTGTTGTAATAGAAGTGACGTTGAGTTGGATGAATAGGCTGTGATTAAGCTGGAAAGTCTGTAAAAAGTACTCAAGTCAATTCTAGTGAAAGGCTGAAAGCATTGTTGATTTCAGGACTGGATGTAGGCTATCAAACTGATAGCCGAACCAGTATAAAATACCTAGTGCACGATTTCCCTTATCTCTTCTCTTTATATTGATATTGCATGAATGTTTGTTCTTGAATGTTTGTATCTGTGGATCTTTGTTTCTGAATAATTTCTTGGGACTCTAATTGTTAACTTGGTTAATATTCTTGTAAAATTAGTGAAGTCATTTCATATAATTTTTTAATAACAGAGGCCATAATTTCTAACAGTGTTAGTGTATTTGGTTTAACATTTAGTTCATTTTCATCATCCCTAGGCTTATTTTAGTCCAATTTAAGTTTTTAACCAATATTGTGCATCAAATATGTTTATTTGTGTCATTGGATTGACATTTATGTCTTTTTCATCCTGCCTAGGCTTATTCTAGTCCATTTAAGGTTTTTAACTAATCTTGTTCATCCAATAAGTTACTTTGTGTCTTGGATTAACATTTTGGTCATTTTTGTCATGCTTAGGCTTATTCTTGTCCAATTTTGATTTTTGACCAATCTTGTGCATGCAATATGTGTGTTTGTGTCATCGGAGTAACATTTATGTCATTTTCATCCTCCCTAGGCTTATGCTAGTCCAATTAGGGTTTTTAACCAATCTTGTGGATCCAATAAGTACATTATTGTCATTGGATTAACATTTAGGTCCTTTTCGTTCTCCCTAGGCTTATTGTTGTCACATAGGATTTTTAGGCAATCTTGTGCATCCAATAGGTGTGTTTGTGTCATTGGATTAACATTTAGGTCATTTTCGTCATCCCTAGGCTTATTCTAGTTGAATTAGTGCTGTTTAACCAATCTTGTGCATCCAATAGGTGTGTTTGTGTCGTTGGATTAAATTTTAGGTCATATTTCTCCTCGTTAAGTTTATTCTAGTCTAATTACGATTTTTAACAAATCATGTGCATCCAATAAGTTCATTTGTGTCATTGGATTATCATTTAGGTCATTTTCGTCCTCCCTAGGCTTATTCTAGTCCAATTATCGTTTTTAACCAATCTTGTGCATCCAATTGGTCTGTTTGTGTCCTTCGATTAACATTTAGGTCATATAAGTACTCCCTTGGCTTATTCTTGTTCAATTAGGGTTTTTAACAAATCATTTGCAATCAATAAGTCCATTTGTGTCATTGTATTAACATTAAGGTTGTTTTCGTCCTCCCTAGGCTTATTCTAGTCCAATTAGGGTTTTTAACCAATCTTGTGCATCCAATAGGTGTGTTTGTCTATTTTAATTAACTTTAGGTCATTTTCGTCCTCCCTAGGCATATTTTAGTCAATTTAGGCTTTTTATCCAACCATGTGTGCAACACCCCGATTTTTACCAGCGCGAGTGTATTTTTTTTTTTAAAAAAAAAAACAAAGAAATAAGACAAAGAAAATACTTTTGGATAAATATTTAAGTCGTAACATAACGACAAAGTCAACAAATATTTACAAGCAGCGGAATAGTTTCTGAAATAAAAATCCAAAGTATTCAAACATCAAAATACACCGGGGCTGTGAGGCTTATCAGACATAGCTCATGCCCCTGGGGTATTCTCGGCAGACCTGTACAAAATCACTGCCCCAAGAATTTTAACTCCCCCCCACGTCACATCAAAAAGTGGTACATGGACCCATCAAAATAAAAGTCAAACTGACAATATTAGTATAGGTAGAATCCTCCAACATACAGTAAATACATCCACAAAAGAAAGACCTCTAGCCCCTATACAACCGTCTAATCTGATCATACTACAAAACTATCCTGTAGATGGAGAGGTAGTTGGACACACCTGACTGGAGCTGTGTCAGGAGGATATTGCGGGGCGTGCAGAGATCACTCAGGTCGTATCCATCTACAGGATACTAACCGGTGGGAAGATCATGGTTCTCATCTGAGGGCAAAGCCCAGATTTCCACAATAATTGTAAAGGGTCACCAACCGAAATTAACAAATATCGTAATAGCATTTAAATTTCAAATGCACAAAATAACCTTTCAACTTAGCATACTCTTTGAAAGGGTTTTTATATGTTCAAAAATGCATAAACGATGTTGAAAAATGAAGTTTTAACAAATTGCATTGTCGTAGCCGAATACAATTGAGAAAAGGCAGATTCTCAATCCTAAAATGGCTCTTGAATCAATCAATACTTCAAACATTAATATTATGAGTTATGAACACATAATTAACACCAAATTAATCTCCACAAATTCACACCTCAATCATACATCGAATATTCATTAAATCAATTATGAACACATAAATACATCAAAACTTAATCAACCCAACTTCGCACCTCAAAGCAATTACGATAAATCACAACAACAACCAAATATGTATATACAATCATCAAAGTATAACAAACATGACTCGCGTGCTGAGCACCCTAATGCAATGTGTATATGCCAAAATGCATCATTCCGGAATTCCAAACCAAAACCCTCCTCGAGGGGCGTAAATCATAATTGTACAGCCTCTCACAGACCAGTACTAATTACCGAGGTGCAATCTCTCACGGATCAGCACGATTTACAAGCGTGCAGTCTCTCACAGACCAGCACGACATACAAGAGTGCAGTCGCTCACAGACCAGCACAATTTTCTAGAGTGCAATCGCTCACAGATCAGCACATTCTAGAGTGCAATCTCTCACAGATCAGCACGACGCGACAATTCCCGCAAGAATAAGATGAACCAACAATTCACATGGCATCATCCCGTGGCCCATCACGGTCACCACTATCACCATGGCCCCATCGCGGTCACCATGTACTATGAAATGCATTAGCATACTCTGACTCTTTTCACCTCAATCATTAAGTAAATGCAGCTATTAAAAGATTCCCTATTTTTAATACTCATTTAACACTAATGATTTTTCAAACACAACATAGAGCATACTCAAACATATTTATTCACACCAATTAGAATTTCCACAACCACAAATAAATCACATCTCCAAAAATTCATAATAATCGTTACGAACACATAAATCACACCAACCGTAAATCACCACAACCCACACCTCAAACACACATCAAACATTCATAATATCAATTATGAACACATAATCAAATTAAATTTAATTCTCCCCAAATTCAACGTAAATCACCCATATTAATCTCCAAAATTTTCAAACATTAATCACCAAATTTAATCTCCACAAATTTCAAACATAAATCACTATATTCAATCTCCAAAATTTTCAACCATAAATCACCACAACAATATTAATATATCAGAGTCCTCCCCACCGCTAACTCGGTGCCAACGGTCTCGATTCCTTTTCGAGACTCAAGGAGCTAACTACATAAACATGAATACTTATAACATTTTGTTCACAATAAAACTAATCCACACACAACAAAATTCCTAAAATTAAATCTCTCTCACACACCAAACTTTTAAAATCAAATAAGCATACTCAAACATATTTATTCACACCAATTAGAATTTCCACAACCACAAATAAATCACATCTCCAAAAATTCATAATAATCGTTACGAACACATAAATCACACCAACCGTAAATCACCACAACCCACACCTCAAACACACATCAATCATTCATAATATCAATTATGAACACATAATCAAATTAAATTTAATTCTCCCCAAATTCAACGTAAATCACCCATATTAATCTCCAAAATTTTCAAACATTAATCACCAAATTTAATCTCCACAAATTTCAAACATAAATCACTATATTCAATCTCCAAAATTTTCAACCATAAATCACCACAACAATATTAATATATCAGAGTCCTCCCCACCGCTAACTCGGTGCCAACGGTCTCGATTCCTTTTCGAGACTCAAGGAGCTAACTACATAAACATGAATACTTATAACAATTTGTTCACAATAAAACTAATCCACACACAACAAAATTCCTAAAATTAAATCTCTCTCACACACCAAACTTTTAAAATCAAATAATCTATATTATTTACTTAACACTAAATAAAATAAATATTGTCCAAATTTCACATTCACATACTCGACTATTAAAGTACCGAAATATTTGAGTTAATAAAATACTATAAACTTTTTTGTTTCTTTTTAAACTCAATCAAAGAGTAATTAAAAGAGTAACATTTTAAACTCTAACCATTTTTAATTTCAATTTGTCTTTTTGCTCAAACTCTTTAATTTAGTTAAAATTTGAACTTTTTTACAACTTTAACAACTCTAAATTGTTCGTAAAATTTCAACTTCAGTTCAAATTCATTTCTTTGAAAATAACTCATTACGTAACTCAAACACATCAAATTTAATTACCTCCAATTCACACCAAATTCAATTCCACAACCACACATAAACTACCAAATTTCATCAATTCATTTTCTACAAAATCCCCAAATAGATCACATCTCAAAAATTCATAATAATAATTATGAACATATAAATCACACCAAACTTGAATCACCACAAACCACACTTCAAATTTCAATTCCACTAAATTACACATAATCACATTAAATTAATTTTTCACAAAATCACACCTCAAATACATCAAATTTCTTTTCCACAAAATCACAAATAATGTCCTAAATGCAAACTAAAAGTTTGGAAGGAGCCCTTACCTCCATTGTAGTTTTAACAATCGATACCGCGATTAGTTCCGGTAAAATTTAATTTTGTGACGTCGCTTCCAAAGTTGACTCACTAGCACCGTAGCGTGGAGATGAACAACTTTCCCTTCTGTCACTTCTCGAATGGAAGCTTAGATCTAGTAGATTAATGGAGGTTTATTCTTTGGTTTTGTTGAAAAACACTAACAATTGGTTTTCTATTTGAAACAAAGAAAGAGGAAGATGGCTTTCTTTTTGAAACAGAGAAAGAAAAATTGACAGCGCAGGAGAACGTGTGTTTCCAGCTTTTTATGTTCTCTTTCTTCCTTCCTTTATAATATATATTAAAATAATAATAATACATTATAATAATAATAATAATAATAATAATAATAATAAATATCTAAACAAATATCTAGATATTTATAAATATCTAGATATTTTTATAAAAATCATCATTACGTCTATCACCTCACATCACATCACAAATTACTTTTTCAAAAAAATATCTATTCTCGCTGCAATTCAATCGGCAGATGAATTTTTCTGGAAAATGCTGCATCTCAGAAAATTTTTCTTCGACAAAAGATTCACCGTAATTAAATAAAATTATTCATCGACGAATAATTTTAATCGGGTCTCTAAAAAATATTTTTGGCATTTAACACACAAAATATCATAAAATTGGCTAAAAAGCTTCAGAAATTCAACACAAAATTCCCCAAAATACATAAATTAGAATTTAAAATTAAGGGTCTTACATTACTACCCTCCAAAAAGAAGTTTCGTCCTCGAAACTTAAAGTATGAGTGACAATCTACACTAGGTTTGTACTCAAATTCAACTTACAAGCCACAACTTGTTTCGCCCGGCCCACTGGAAAAGTGTTGCTTACCCCTTTTTCATAGGGTGCTTAATAACTCTATACCCATCCATAGTCGGTAAGGTTCGTCCGTTCCATTCAACATGATTTTGTCTACTATCAACAAGAGATTAAGGATGATCAGTCCCTCAATTTGTCAATAAGTAGCCAAGAACCATGAGGGTGGCTTAAACTATCTTAACCGAACTGTAATAACGCTCCTTACGACTTACACTTAAGGTTATTCTAATGCACAAGCGGTCAAACAATCTTCTCAAGCTCCACTGAGTTTTTCCTTATTTTCCTATAACTTTGATCCTATCGCCCATAGCTATGTCACATAGCCTCATATACATCCACTTGGTACGAATCATCCGATTATTACCGCTGAGAACTCATAAATATCTCCATGGTCCACAAATTCTCGATTTCTCTTTAGTCGCATAATTACGCCAAACCACTGTGTTCTTATCTGTATGTGATTCTAATTATAACTCTAATAACTTCATCCCGACATTTGCTTGGTGATCAAAGCTTCCTCAATTTTTTTTTGACATCATTCCAGAACTATACCACCTACAACATACAAACTTCCTTCAAGTTTAGTGCTTCGTTTCAAGAGTCATGTCTCCAATAAAATCCAACTTGAATTTCATTCATGATTAAGACCTACATTTGTCTCATGCCTTAACACCTCAAATTCAAACTTCACTAATCCATTTCCTACATACTTCGCAATTCTGGACAAACCCGAAAATAATTTTCTTACATCTACTACCAACATTCATTCTGATACTTCTCAATTTCGTCATGTCATTTGTTTGCAGCTTGATGATTATCTTTTCATCATGACGGGTAAAACATATTGTATTCACTCCATTACTTTTCTATTTATACAAACCTTAAATTTCTACCTTGAACCTTGATACATCTTCGTTATAGTGATTTCAATGAATCAAGCCTTACTAGTTCCCACCAAACTTTTCCATTTCGTGCTCAATTCTTCCCTATCAACCAAACATTAAACTCTGTTGATTGGCGAACACAATAACAACCCCCATGACATGCACTCAATTAGTGCTTTTGAATCCTT